>JADMNL010000033.1:33990000-34537500 GCA_016271365.2 Neoceratodus forsteri
CTGGATTTCCATCCACACTAAACAGCTGTTGTCACATGGTGCAAACATCATAGAATGCTGTTGTACCTTCTGTGGTAAAACAGCATCTTTAATTAGAAATGTGCCACCAGCCATTATAATCACATCCTCCACCCAGAACCCGGCCCCAACACAAAATCGTCTGTTGTAGTTCTTAGAAAACAGTGTTGCACTTACCAGATGGTTTTGCAGCAGCTGGGTGAGTCTGGGTTTGTGTTTTAAAAATAAATGAAACCAAAGATTTCTTAGGAATAAAATGAAGAATCCCTGTTTAATTATATTTCAAACTATATACTATACAAAATAACCCATGGGCAACCAGACACAACTCAGCTGAGTTTTCATCTTGGGATTCTGATGACATCAGGGGCCTCTTTAGCTTCGCTCTGAAATACCTGGTGATGTTAAAGATTCCTTTGGCAGTATCACAGTTTTTGTTGTGCATGTTTGCCCATGCATTATTCTCCTTTTTTATTCAGTGACTGAAGGCGTGGGGCTGGAGTTTCAAATGCCCTAATGCCCCAAGCCCTGGTGCCTCGATCATTTGGTGCACAGAGCTTTGCGGCATTCTCCCAGCCAGCAATCAGATTTTCTATCCCATGTGCCAGTTGCTGTGTTAGACCAAATGTTTCTGGTCTAGCTTGTAGCAATCCCTGGTTTTCTTTTACGCAGCTTGCACCAAATATTTTCTGCAAGCTGCCTTAAATCAGGCAAGTGTAATGCAACTGTGCCCAACCTACTAAAATCGGGCGTAGTTGTGGCAAAGCATTTGTTGCAGCTGCAATCAAAAATGGTATAACACAGGTCTGTTATGAAAAGGGTCCTTCATTCTTAAGTCATGCACCTGATACTGAGAGATACTGTGTGACATAGATCTGTAACATAGTTGTGGCATACTGTTCAGGGGCATACCTCTGATATTATTGTGAAATATTTTTGACACATTCTTCTCGGTGGTCAGAAAGGGTTAAAGTAGTTTTACAAGGGCATAGCCTTCACACTGGCATTCAGTTAAACTACAAAGGACCACTGGGTGAGCAGATTCTTCTCAGAGAATGGGCCCAGGACTGACTTTGATTAGTAGACTGAGAGCTCCTAATATCATGTGAAAAGGACTATCTTTTTCCCCAATTGTTTAACCAGGTGAGACACACTAAGCTGAAAGCTTGTTTACAGGTGCAACCTGGGAGCACAGGAAGTTAAGTGACTTGCTCAGGGTCACACATTATGCAAGTGGGGCTGTGGGATTCAAACCCAGGTCTCTAGATTTGCAGTTCAAGCCTTAAACCATTGCACTATACTGCCTCCTATCTACAGAAATCTATGCTTCTGTGGGACGCCTGCTATGCTGGGGCTTGTCCAAACCATAGAGGTAGCTGAGGTTATCGTGGGAGCCTTGAGAATACAATTATTATCTGGGGTTATGCGAGCAGATCTTAAACTGATTCTGGCCTGCTTCTTGTGCAAGAGGAGAAATGAAGAGTAACCTTGTGACCGACAGGATGATGCATACTAATGAGTTGGCTCAGACAGTGATGTCTTGTGATTCCCAAGAGTACAGAAGTCCACTTTCATGTGTCACAGAAAACATCAGAGGCCCTCTGTAAAAAGGGGATCATGATCCGAAATCCCACCCTCTGTATGTGCAACGAAGGTCCAGTGAGTGGTAGGGTACTGTAGGTTTTAGCGTGAGATCAGAGTTTTTTTTCTTTTGTAAACCATATGTTTGACTGTTTTGTTTAGCATTCCATAGTGTGTTTTATCCCTTTTGTATTTACTTATTTTCTGTAATTTAGTAAGGGAAATACAACCAATATTTTTATATTTAATCCATTTCTATAGAGCAGACTAGTACCACATGGCATGACTATCATGTATAAAAGTAACCTATGTCTGATACAGAGTGGGTGAGGTTTCCTGCAAGTGACTAAATGTGTGGTTCTGTTGCTTAAAATAAAGACTTTGCACTATGTAAAGAGCAACCAGATGTGGGAGAAGACAGCTGATACCAGATAGTCAGTCAGGTGGTGGCAGCACTAAACTGCAAGTGTCTGTCCTGGTATCTGGTGCCTCTTGTCTGTCTTGTGACAAACTGGTGACAGCAATGTAGACTGTTGGAGACATTGTTACAGAAAACCTACACAGGCCAACAGGTGTCAGGTGTGCCTTGGGATTGTTGGCTAACCCTCACCCCATTCCATTATTAAGGAAGCTGAAATGGTACAGTTTAGGAGAATGGGGTGAGAGTTAGGCCCAGCAACCCCAAGGCACACCCCAATGGCTGTTGGTCTGTATAGGGTGGTATGTGTGTAGGGGTGGTAGGTTGGTAACCCTAACACACCCTAACATCAAATTTCAGACTTATGTTGGTGTGGAATCAACCCTCAACTAATGCATTAATGGATTTTTTGTGATGAATTTTCCTTCTTTTTGAGAAAGTGAAATGTTACTCATATGGTATCCATAGGTGGGAGCATGGGCCCTCTGGGCCCTGCGCTCCCACCCACCCATAAATATGTCCGCAGGTTTTCAAAATGGTAGCCATAGTCCACCCATAACTATGTCCTCAGGTTTGCAAATGGTATCCATAGATGGGAGCGTAGTCCCTCCAGGCCCTGTGCTACTACAACCCACCAATCATTGTAGAGGCATAGCACAGGAGGACCCTGTGGTCCCAGTTTTTTGCATAATGGGATGTATATTTTTAGAATGCTGGCCCTCTGGGCCCTGCACTCCCACCCACCCATAAGTGTAGAGACATATCACCTGAGGGCCCTGTGCTCCCAGCATTGCAAGATGGTATTTATGGGTGGGGCCCTGTGTTCCCACCTACCTATAAGTATAGAAACATAGTGCAGTAGGGCCCTGTGCTTTTAGTTTTGCATATATCCATAGGTGGGAGCGTGGGCCCTCTGGGCCCTGTGCCCACCCACCCATGAGTGTACAGGCATAGCATAGGAAGGCCCAGTGCTCCCAGTTTAGCATAAATAGTATGCATAAGTGGGAGTATGGGTCCTCTGGGCCCTGTGCTCCCACCTACTTATAAGTATAGAAATATAGCACAGGACAGCCCTGTATTTTTAGTTTTGCATAATTGTATCCATAGGTGAGAGCACAAGGCCCTCTACCCACCCATGAGTGTAGAGACATAGCATAGAAGGGGCCAGTGTTCCCAGTTTAGCATAAAAAGTATGCATAGGTGGGAGTGTGGACCCTCTGGGCCTGTGTTCCCACCTACCCACAAGTATAGACACATAGCACAGGCCTAGAAGCATTCCAAGTAATCCTTGTAACACTTATTTGGCAATATCTCAGTAATCCTACAGCAACTGTGGAAATAATTTTTCACAGTTGTATTCTAAGACTCAGCCATCTCTGCACATGTTTAGCACTTAGCGATAAATCTATATCTCAAACTGTTTTATGATATAGGCACTGAAAGGCACTACAGCCGCCACAATGTTATCCTATGGTAAAATGCACAATATTGGAGTGCTGTAACTCTGAAACCAGTGCAAATTGTTGCACCAAACCAGCAAAGGCACATCTGTGGGGCAAGGATTGCCACCTGCAAATTTCAGCCCAAAAGTCCTAACCATTGTCTTGCTATGAAGTGGCAAAAGAACTGGGCTTTGGGGCATTTACCTGTGGTGCTCATGAAATTCCATGGAATTTTGTGAAAGTACCATTGATTTACATGGAGCGCTCGCAGAAGTATTTCGTAGTGTGCGAAAGTCCCACCATTATAAATGCGGACTTTTGCTCATAGTACCCGTGAACCTTCACAAAGTCCACGGATGTTTCATGAAAGTTCCGCCACTAAGATGGTGGAAAATTTTAAAAACATATTTCTGGGCATCCTGCCAAAAATCTAATGCCAGGTCATGTTCCTAAGGCCCCGATTAGGTAAACTCAACTGTTGGTGTTTACCTAGTGGCAGTATTTTTTGAACTACAGTGTTTTTCCACCTCGTTAACTGAAAACAAGATGGTGGCAGCATGCAAGTACCAAACCCATTTGTGAAAGTAAAAGTACTTTTGAGCCTGACATATATTTTTTCCCATAGGCTATAATAGGAAACTTTAAACTTTAATACCTTTTGAACAGATTAATATTTTTCACCAGACCTTCTAAAGGCACTTCTCTGATCCAGTCCCCATACCCTGAAATATTCAGAGCTGACGGACAAACTGTTCAGGCTGTACAGACAAGCAAAGAATTTGCAAAAATGGCAAAGTGTTGTTTTGCACTTTTGTACTCCACAGCTCCACAACTGCACATCCAACTGGAGCGAAACTTGCCAGATCCAGATATCTATGCTTGCAGACAGTGCATACAACATTTCAAACCGTCGGTCAAATGACTGCAAAGTTATTAGAGTGCAAAAATGGGCTTAACATAGAAGTGGGTACTCACCCAAGCTATAGTTGCACTACCAGGTAGCTGTAATTCAATTTTAGATCTCCTTTACCTCCTGTCCTGTAAGATGCTCATTTTTCCCTATTTTGAGTTTGTTTTTACACTTTATTTTACTTTTGAAAAAAAAAAGCTGTGCCAGATGGCATTTCCATTTCCAAAATTGTTTTGAATTTTTTTTTTACTATTTTTTATGAACTGTGAGCCTTTTTAATGTGAGCTCTGCACTTTGTGAACTGTGAGACTTGTAATGTGAGCCCTGCACTTTGTGAACTGGGAGACTTGTAATGTGAGCCCTGCACTTTGTGAACTGGAAGACTTGTAATGTGAGCCCCACACTTTGTGAACTGGGAGACTTGTAACGTGAGCCCTGCACTTTGTGAACTGGGAGACTTGTAACATGAGCCCTGCACTTTGTGAACTGGGAGACTTGTAATGTGAGCCCTGCACTTTGTGAACTGGGAGACTTGTAATGTGAGCCCTGCACTTTGTGAACTGGGAGACTTGTAACGTGAGCCCTACACTTTGTGAACTGGGAGACTTGTAGTGTGGAGCCCTACACTTTGTGAACTGGAAGACTTGTAACGTGAGCCCTGCACTTTGTGAACTGTGAGACTTGTAACGTGAGCCCTGCACTTTGTGAACTGTGAGACTTGTAATGTGAGCCCTGCACTTTGTGAACTGGGAGACTTGTACGTGAGCCCTGCACTTTGTGAACTGTGAGACTTGTAATGTGAGCCCTGCACTTTGTGAACTGGAAGACTGGTAACGTGGAGCCCTACACTTTTTGAACTGTGAGCCTTGTAACGTGAGCCCTGCACTTTGTGAACTGTGAGACTTGTAACGTGAGCCCTGCACTTTGTGAACTGTGAGACTTGTAACGTGAGCCCTGCACTTTGTGAACTGTGAGACTTGTAATGTGAGCCCTGCACTTTGTGAACTGTGAGACTTGTAACGTGAGCCCTGCACTTTGTGAACTGGAAGACTTGTAACGTGAGCCCTACACTTTGTGAACTGGGAGCCTTGTAATGTGAGCCCTGCACTTTGTGAACTGTGAAACTTGTAATGTGAGCCCTACACTTTGTGAACTGTGAGTCAGTAATGTGAGCCCTGCACTTTGTGAACTGTGAGCCTTGTAACGTGAGCCCTGCACTTTGTGAACTGTGAGCCTTGTAATGTGAGCCCTGCACTTTGTGAACTGTGAGCCTTGTAACGTGAGCCCTGCACTTTGTGAGCTGTAGCCTTGTAATGTGAGCCCTGCACTTTGTGAACTGGAAGACTTGTAACGTGAGCCCTGCACTTTGTGAACTGGGAGCCTTGTATTGTGAGCTCTGCACTTTGTGAACTGTGAGACTTGTAATGTGAGCCCTGCACTTTGTGAACTGTGAGCCTTGTAATGTGAGCCCTGCACTTTGTGAACTGGAAGACTTGTAATGTGAGCCCTGCACTTTGTGAACTGTGAGCCTTGTAATGTGAGCCTCTACACTTTGTGAACTGTGAGCCTTGTAATGTGAGCCCTGCACTTTGTGAACTGTGAGACTTGTAATGTGAGCCTTGCACTTTGTGAACTGGGAGCCTTGTAATGTGAGCTCTGCACTTTGTGAACTATGAGCCTTGTAATGTGAGCCCTGCACTTTGTGAACTGTGAGCCTTGTAATGAGAGCTCTGCACTTTGTGAACTGTGAGGCTTGTAATGTGATCCTTACACTTTGTGAACTGAGACTTATAATGTGAGCCCTGCACTTTGTGAACTGTGAGACTTGTAATGTGAACCCTGCACTTTGTGAACTGTGAGACTTGTAATGTGAACCCTGCACTTTGTGAACTGTGAGACTTGTAATGTGAGCCCTGCACTTTGTGAACTGGGAGACTTGTAATGTAGCCCTTCAGTTTGTGAACTAAGCCTTCTGGGGCATTCCTGCTTTCAATGTGTGCTGTTTGAGACTTTTCATTGTTTGTCTGCAGTTTTACATTTTAGCCTCTGTACTCCAATCAAATGTTTCCTTTCACTGCAGCATTGGCATACTGCAGGCTTCCACAGCTGGACTACTCAGTCTGACACATCTGTCCCTCTGATTGGTGGCAGCAACTAGGGGTGGGGCTATTGTGTTGAAATCAGGACAGTCCTAAACATGGCTAGGTCTGCTGCGATGACTCAGTGTAATGAAGGTGGGCAAAGTGGAACGAGTCTGTGGAGTAGAGAGTCAGTGCCAGTCTGCCTGTGTCTGTTTCATTTATAAGCAATAACCCACCCAGGGTATGGGGTTAAGGGATTTATAAAATGGATCTGAAAATTTCTTGCTCCTGATTGGCTGAGAGGTACCCTTGGCTGTATCCTATCAGGGCATATTCTGCCAACCAGTACCTCTTTGGCCACTCAGGACTCACCACACCACAAATCTTGCTGCCACCCTGACAACATCATAGATTTGTGATGCCCAGCTCCTCCAAAAGCAACACAATGACCATTACATTAGCCACCTTTACAGTCCACAACAACACCACAGTACCATAGTATAGACATTTTTAATATTTTCTTTCTGCTTGATTTAAGAATAAAATGTCACCTCTGCTGCTTCTTTTCAAAAAATTTGACCTTGATCCAGAGAGTATCGCTCGCGATGCCATAACGCAGCTTTCAAAGTGCAACAGAAACCCGCTCCTCTCTGCTAAGCTGTATAAGCCATACTGTTAATTATATAGCAGACCGTATCAAATATAAAATGTGACTGCTCGCTTTCCTTTTTTACCTGTAGTCATTTCAGAACAGAGCGATCGGTTCTAGGATTACAATACCTTTGAGTGTGAGGTGCTGTTTTACAAAGGCTCCATATCAGTAGGTGAGGGTAACAAACAGGCAAAGGAATACTAAACAGAGGTAAACTAAAATGACAGGTGAACATTTAAAATCCAAAAGAACTAACAGTGGTAATCATATGGCAAAATAAAATACGAATCAAGGAAAATAGCAGGTAAACACAGTAATATAACCAGCAATTAAAGAGAAGGCAAGGTCATGATCAGTTAAGGGTGGGTGGGGTAGGGGGTAGGAGTAGCAGCCATGGTCCTTGTCAAGCTAAGCAATGGGCCAAAGGGGGTTAGTGAAAAGGAAGACCAACAAGGTGGGGGAAGATGGGGGTGCAGGAAAAGTAGGAAGGGATGGGGAGGAAGAGAAACAAGTGGAAGTGCAAGAGAGGTTGAGGCAGGAGAAAACGAGGGGGATGGCATGAGTCTTGGGGAGGCAAACTGACAAACTGACAAAGGGTGGGATTTTGTCAACGGAGGCAAATACATTTGTATGATAAGGGCAGTCACTGGAGGAAGCAGTCACAGGAACTTAGACACTAGGTACTGGTTTAGCAGGTGCTTGAATTGGCCAAGTTTAGGTGAAGAAGATCCATCAGAATACAAGAAACTGAACCAAAGGGGAGCTCTGTAGGAGAAGGATAGCTGATCTTGAGTAGTCCAGCATCTAGGGACATGGAGTAGTTCATTGACAGCTGAACAAGTGTGCTTGGACCTGCATGAAGGTGTCAGTAGTGCTGCAGACCCAGGAGAAGGAAGGCCAAAAGCGCTTTCTTAGCTAGTAGGCAGGTTTGATATTTAATCCTAATACTAAGCTGTAGCCAGCCAGTCCGTGTGTAAAGTTCCACAGGTATGAGTAAGGTGGTCAGTAGTCTGTAAGAAGCCGCATGCCTTATTAAGTGCAACAGTTATCCTTTGAAGTAAGGAGGGGCAGAGCCATAAATAACGAGGCCATAGTCTATGATAGAGAGAATGGAGCTATGGATAGCAAGATTAAGGGTGTCAGCAGTTAGGTTACACTTATGCTGATAGAGAAGCCCAATTTTATATTTACAGCCTTAACTACATTCTTGATGTGCTGGCAAAGGTGAGGTGGCTATCCAAGGTAACCCCAGATATTTGAAATGCCCCACCAGATCAAGTGGGACACCATGTTGGTTTTTAATATTGAGGGCATGTGCTTTAAATTTACTGCACAAGGTGTTGAACGTCATAACTTTAACTCATGGTTGAAGAACCAGTGCTGTGAGGAAGGTTTTGGATTCATTCATGACTGGGGACCCACCTGGAGGGATGGAGGCTTGTTCAAGCCTGATGGCCTGCATCCATCCTGGAGGGAATCCAAGCACTCAATGATAAGTTTAAATGCTACATTGACAAGCATTTAAACTAGCCAAGGAGGTGGCAGGCCAGCAAGGAGGGTACCTAATTTCCCACCCCACAGCTAGCAGTGGAACCAGTGAGCGGAGGAGTGGATATCTCTCACAAAGCAGTGTGCAAAGAGGTGGATAGGCAGAAAAGGGGCAAAATTCAACAGGAGGGCAGACAGCAAGGAGAACCAGGGATAAAGGACAACCAGGGTAGGTGCTGGAGTAGAACAGCTAAACAGTCTAGGAGGTCAAATCATGGAAAGCCATGTGTGCCAATGCCAGGAGCCTTAGCAACAAGATGGAGGATCTGGAGGCTGTCATGGTGCAGTCAGACCTGGACATTGTGGCCATCACAGAAACCTGGTGTAATGATAACCATGACTGGGAGATGGCCATACCTGGCTACAACATATTCAGAAGAGACAGTGCAGGTAGGAAGTGAGGAGGAGTGGCATCGTATGTGAAAAATGACATAAGGGTCACAGAGATCCAGGAGGAACAAAATGGGGAGAGATACTGTGTGTTAAGCTAGAAAGGAAAATGGGGCCAGCCATCCACACAGGTGTGTCTATAGACCACCAGCCCAGGATGAAGAAACAGAAAGGGACTGATGCTAGCCATCTAAAAGATGGCAGACAAGGATGAGGTAGTGCTGGTTGGAGACCTCAATATTCCAGATGTGGACTGGAGCATCCCAGCAGCAGCATCAACTACAAGCAGATTTATCCTGGACTCCTTCAGGGTGCCTTCCTCAAGCAACTAGTCATGGACGCAACTCGGCAGAAGGCAATACTGGACCTTGTGCTCACAAGCAGGGACAGTGTGATGTGGGTAACAGTGGGGAGCACTTGAGGAACAGTGGCCACCAGTCATTGTAGTTTGAAATCACAGAAGGAGCAGAACCAAACCACACAAAAATACGAATCCTGAATTTTAGGTGGACAGACTTTGGGAAACTGGGGAGTTGCTTGAAAGAGGCATTAAGGGGAATGGGGCAGGAATTAGGGGCTGAGGAACAGGGGCAGTATTTAAAATGGGGATTACAAGAACAACAGAATTATGCATTAAGCAGGTTAGCAAGGGAAAAGGAAGAAATGCCATTAGGTTTTCCAAGGAGGCAGTGGAGAAAGTGAAAGCCAAAAGATTGCATTCAGGCAATACAAAAGAAACAGGCAGAAGGGATAGGGAGAAGTACCAGGAGAAGCAAAGGGAGGCAGGAGGTCAGTAAAGGAAGCCAAAGCTCAGACAGAAAAGCACATAAACAAATCAGTGGGTAGAGGGACAAAACCTCCTACAGTTACATAAGTGAAAAAAGAAAGGCAAAGGGAGGATAGTGAGACTGAAGAAGGAGGATGGGGCTGCATGGAGGATGACAGCAGTAAAGCTGACATATTGAACAGGTATTTCTGCTCAGTCTTTACCGAGGAAGAGGAAGGTAATGGGTCTAGAAGAGGGTACAAGGGTGGGAATGGTGCAGAAATGGACACAAGTCCCTTTACACGAGAAAGGGTCCTGAAGGAACTGGAAGTAATGAGTTGATAAAGCAATGGTGCCAGATGGGTGCACCCCAGGGTCCTTAAAGAACTAAGAGAGGTGGTGGCTGAACCTCTGGCAATACAAAAGTGGGAACAAAGAGGAAGTGGGAACTACAGACCAGTCAGCCTCACCTCGGTAGTGGGGAAGATCATGGAAGCACTACTGAAGGAGAGATTGGTGGAACATCTGGTTGTCAATGGACTACAGGACCCAAAGCAGCATGGTTTCACCAGGGGAAGTCATGTCAGACCAACCTTGTTGAATTTTTCAACTGGGTTACTAGGAGGTGGATCAGGGAGGGCAGTGGACATGGCCTCTGGACTTCAGCAAGGCCTTTGACACTGTGCCACATAGAAGACTATTAAACAAACTGGGGAATATGGGTGTGGGCAGGACAGTAGTGCAGTGGGTAGGTAACTGGCTGGGTGGCAGGACACAGAGGTGGTGGTAAATGGCTGTCACTCCACAGAGGAAGAGTGACCAGTGGGGTATCACATGGATCAGTGCTGGGACTGGTCCTATGAACATCTTCATCAGTGACATTGCACAGGACCTAGAAGGCAGAATTTCCCGTTCGCTGATGACTCAAAGCTCTGTAACACAGTAGACACACCAGAGGTGTAGATAGAATGAGAAGGACCTACAGAAACCTGAAGAATGGCCAGGAGTTTGGCAGTTGAAACTCAATGAAAAGAAGTGCAAGATAATGCATATGCTGCACAAAACCCTGGCACAATATATCAGTTGTGGGGTGAGGATATAGCATGCATCAAGCAGGAAAGGGATCTTGGGGTTATCCTCTCTGATCAATGCCAGAATTCTGCTATCATTCTTTAGTATGTGCATAAATAATCAGAATTAAAGAAGGCATAATATACAGAGCAATAAATAAAGCATTTTGAAAATAGCACAGGAAGGAATTAAAAGAAAACACAAGTATTGTAGATTTACTGATCTGATATAAAATGGCAGATTCAATGAAATCTTTGTTTTACTGGTCTTCAGGGAGCCCTAATTCCACGATTTACGGATTTTCAGTAAAAAACAAAAACAGTGGCCTTGATGATATTTATTTATTTATTTTGTATGTCTTTGATAACCGGGTAAATGGACTGATTTCAGCCATGACCCAGGCCCCAGAGTGAGGCAGCAAGGTGGACATTGGAAAATTGTACAAAAGTGCATATCCAGCAGTAATACAAGTACATATAGGGACAGAGAAACAATTTGGACACAGAGAATTAGAGACTGGGTAACAATATGTAGGTCTTGGTCTACAGATCGAAAAAGTATGTACAAGTACACAGAACAAAAGCTTATTTACAATAGTTGAGTTGTCATACATTTAGACAGAGGTGCTAAAAACATTAAACTATAATACAGCAGTTTTAGTTTGTCATTAGACAATATAGACTATAATACGGCAGTTTATTTTGTCAGGGCAGCCTTGATTAACCCTGAGGAAATAAGATAGCAGGACAATAAACAAAAGTACATAAGCACAAATTGGGACTAGAGGGCGGGGTGAATGCTGACAAGTAAAAGTCTGAGGTAGAGGCAGTGCAGAAAAGCAATGCAGTATGGTGGCTAGGGTGGATCATGGGCTGAGACATGGTCTCAGGAAAAGTTACAGGAGGATTCCGTCAGAGTCAGGCTGAAGGTTGTTTTGGGGACATGTGTGAGGGGAGGAGGGATATCCTGACAGTTAGTCTCCCAAACTTCATTAACCCGATTTAGGAGACCGACTGTTGGAAGACCGACAAGGTCTTAGTGCAATGTGGGTTGCAAGCCCCGCACCTCCTATAACTAAAATAACCAACTCCGAGGGGAGCGGACCTTGAAGTAGGTTAAAGAAATTATAGGGGCAAAAGAGCATCGAGACAAAATTCTGTCCCAGTACAGAACCCAGGTGTGAGTGCAATGCTGGTTGAGCTGCTAGTGGCTTAGCCCTCCATGCCACAGGATCAGCTAGGCCAACCTCTGGATTTTCTGCTCTCTTGTGGTACATGACTAGGGTAGGGTAGCGGTTTGTCACATCTGGTACCTTACCCTGTCAGCACCAGCTTCCTTCTGTTGGGCAGGTATGTGTCGGGTGCGAACTCGGGATCCTGTATGTCAGATTCTGGGTTTCAGCAATCAGTAGTGGCACCAGTCTAACTTGCAGCATTTAGGGCACAGGAGTGAAAATCCCGATCGCAGCTGGGAGACTGCTGGAAAGCCCTGTGTGCCATACAATCGGCACACCAGGGCTTGCAGCAGTGTCAGGGACTTTGAGAATCTGGCCCAGTATTGTTTGATGTGTTGCTAACCTATTCTTACCAGTATTGCCATATGGCGTCAGAACCATCCATTGCTTAACCTGACCTAAAATGGCAGACAAGATAGAATGGCTTCAGAAATCTTGGGCCTAGTTATAGGTATTCTAATGTTTATTCCAGGCTCTTATGGAAGGATTGCAGGAGTCAGTGGAGTGGACGTAGGAGGAGAAAGGTGGAGCAGGAAAGGAGGAGATGTAGCAGGGAGCGCCCAACCAGAACATGGCAATGAGGGAACTGCAGTGAGAGAGGTGGTAACCTTCAAGGAAAGGGGAGAGGAAGGTATACAAGGGCGGTGATTAATCTGGGAGAAGCTGTCCAGTGCAAAGTGACAGAAAAGTGGAACAGGGGTCCAGTCTGGCACAAATTATCCCTAACTAAATACGCTAGGCTTTATTTTCCTTCTAAGGGCAACTTGCCATCACACACTCCATCCCTCACTGGCCCTATTTAAACTGTCTTTACACACCAGTCTCTTATTTAGAAGGAAGAGTTATTTACAAGTTTTGCTTTTCAAAACCCCCTACATAATATACCCCAGCTGCCACCAGGATCCTCCTGCATGGGTCACATTTTCACTGGGACTTATTAGGCTCAATTCACAAATGTCAGTGCAAGGTGCAGCTAAAGCAGCTTGCACCAATCACGAGAGCCAGGGACCCTGTGCCCAATTCACTACTGGGCAGGGTCCCAATGGCAAAGTACCGTGGCTTGTGACAAACTTGCCCCTATGCCAAACAGACAGTGCATCTAGAAAGTGTGGCCACAAGCCAGTGGCCATGCAGCAATAAAACCATGGACAGCATTCCCTGGTGTCTAGCACTCAGCCGCAGATCACCTTTTAAATAAAATTAACACACATCCCTGGTGGCTAGTGGTCCCTCTGCCCTGATCACCCTCTAAATAGAAGTAATTCTTGTCCCTGGTGGCTAGAGATCCCCAGCCCCAATCCCTTTGTACTAAACAAGCAAGTCCCTGGTGGTCTAGTGGACCCCTCCCTATCCACAATTTGCCCATATACTTTAAATGTATCCTTTCCTAGTGGTCTAGTGGCCCCTTCCCTATTCCACACGTACACCATTGATACAGCAATAGAAATACTGTGAAGACCATTACAGAGACAAATTTGGTAGTTCACTGTAAAGATCTGCAGTATTTCTGACACTGCTTTCTCCAGTGATTTTGCCCCTCCCGAAACAACTCTGACTTGGGTTGATAATCTGAAAATGCGGGTGTGAGGGGGCAGTGCCTCCACAGGGGGTTGTGGGGGTGAAGCCACCTGCAAAAACACTGCCTTCTACTGATAGCACCATGCCAACTGTCAGCATTGTGCCATCGCTGTAATGCCAGTCTACAAATTTCCTGTTTCCTGTGGAACTATCCCATAAATAATTAAAAACTTTCCTGATGTTCTTGAGACCTCCTCCTTCCTTATCTCTGATCTCCCCAGAAGTAATTAAATAACATGCTTGTTAGTCTAGTGGACCCCCACCACCCCAGCAGGCAGTGCCCCACCACCCCTCCCCCCATCCTGTCCTCGAGCCAGTGACCGGCATAGCCCTCTTCTCACCCCCACAGCTGGCCACCAGCTGGGCTGTCAAGGAGCACGCACTCCATACAGCACGCACTTGACAGCTCAATCAGCAGCCAGCAGTGGGGGTGAGGAAAGCTGTGCCAGTTGCTGGCCCGAGGAGGGGATGGAGAGGGGATGGTGGGCACTGCTTGCTGGGGTGGGAGGGGTCCACTTGATCACCGGTCCATTATTTAATTATTTCTGGGGAGACCAGGGATAGGGAGGGAGGGAGGAGGCCTGCTAGACCACCGGGAATGTTATTTAATTATTTATTGGGAGATCAGGGATAGGGAGGGGGTCCACTAGACCACCAGGGATACGATTTGTTTAGTAGAAGGGGATTGGGCTGGGGGCTTCTGCTAGCCACCAGAGTTAATTTTATTTGAATGGAGATTGGGGGGACAGCCACCACGGGTCATTAATTAATGTCATTTGAAAGGAGATTGGGGCTGGGAGGGACCACAGCACATTGTCCGAAATGTCTAAACCCTCCCAGAGGACATGGTACTTAGAAATTTGCCCTCTGGGAGAGTTTTGTGAATCCCGACTTAGGGGATATGGCAGCCTGCATCTTCTGCAAGCCCCTAGTGCCATGCCACAGTCCATTTTGTGGTGCAAGGCTGGAGCAAGCCCTCTTTGGAGCAAGCAGCCTGAGTTTGATGCAGACTGCCTTTGTGAATTGCTCCCAGCAGATTTTTCACAAGCTGCACCTTGCATCATTAGAACCAATCACTTTTTCCATGACTAAAGGCCTGTGCTTTCTGCCAAATATTTATTTTATTTTTATTTTAGACTTTGATAACTGGGTAAGGACCACCAGGCACAAGCACCTGTTTTAGGAGCAACCTGGGAGCCCTGGGTGGGTAAGTGACTTGCTCAGAGTCACACAGTATGCAAGTGCAGGTTGTGGGAATCAAACCCAGATCTGCTGGATGCATCAGACTCATTCACAGCACACTCTCTAACCTCTAGGCTATACTGTCAGCCCTATTTATTTTTTTAGACTTTGGTAACCAGGTACGGTGCACTAGTTATTTTTTCCCCACAAGAAGACAACATCACCGTGGTTTTAGTTCATTTTCATGCTACTTGTTTTTCCCCTTATAACTACAGGACTTCGTGGCATGATGGAACTTCACAAAATATGTAAAATGTTTAATGAAACATTGTAAATGTGAATTATACAAGTTTTAGGAGAATTTCAAATGCAGAAAAGAATTCTGCACAGCTATGTTACAAAATTAGCGTACAATTCAAATTACACAGCAATCCTTCTGATCTGTTGGTGTCCTCCACTCCAGCTGATTTCACTCTCATTCAGAACAATTTGCTTTTGCGGGGCATTAAAGATGAAGTTTCCAGCATGCACGTACTTGCTTTTATCATTTGCCAAAAGCTGCCAGTTTAGTATATCATACATTGGTTGAATATCTCCATTTTCGTCAAACAGTACCTCCTCACCAGCCGTATTTTGAAACGGACATTCTTGACATAGTGAAGAAGCTTAATGCACAGAAAAAACACATCAAATTACTAACCTGCTGTATATTCTGTCATTCAATGCTTTGTACTAGCTTTTACCATGACCTGGCAAGATTTAGGTCTTTGCTCTGGGGCTGACTTTTTATACATAGAAACATAGACAATGACGGCAGAAAAGACCAGAGGTCCATCCAGTCTGTTCAAATTCCTGTAATCCCTGGAACCTACTGTTCCTCAGGGTACTAACCTCCCCGTCCCTCTCTATTCTCCTTGGTCCTGGTGCCCCAGTAACCACTATTCCTTCATTATGTCCCAGCCCTGCTTGAATCCCTGGCTGTTTCCTCACTCACCACTTCAACAGACAGATTGTTCCAAGATTCCCACCACCCTTTCTGTAATGTAATCCTTCCTCATGTCTCCTGAACCTACCTCCTGTTAATTTCCATTCATGTCCACGTGACTCGAATTAGTATTCAGGCTAAATAGTTCCCCAGCAGTTCACTCTGTTAATTCCTTTAAGGAACTTGAAGGTCTCTATCATCTCTCTCTCTCGCCCTCTCCCTTCTGGTCTCCAGTGAGTACATATTTAGTGCCTTGAGGCACTCCTCATAAATCGCAGTTGCTGCACAGCTGAAGAGTGTGCAAATCCTGACACTGAGCTAAGGAGACACATTCATGCCCAGTGGCCATCATGGCTGAAAGCTCAGGAAAAGCTCTTTCAAATGAGGTATTGGGCTCATCTGTAGGTGGTAGCTCTCCAAAGATATAGATGACTGAATACTGTATGTTCAATTATTAATACTCGCCACAGCCATTTGTAGAACATTGTGACATCATTGATGAACAAGCTAGGCTCAATTTTCAAAAGCCCAAGAATGCCGAATGTGCCTGGTGCACCGATCATACAGTGCATGGGGCTTGTGACATTCTCCTGGCCCTGATCAGGATTTTCACTCCCATGTGCCAAACACCATAAGTTAGACCAGCTCTTCCCTGGTCTAACATCGCGCAGCTGTAGACCATTTTTACGGGCTTGGTCCAAATATTTGTTGCAGACTACTGTAAAGTGTGGAAAGTGTCATAACTGCACCTGCTGTAGTAAAATGGGTGCAGTTACTCAAGGGGTTTGGCACAGCTGCGCCAAGAATGGAGTTGATGCAGGGCATGACACAAGACCTGCATCAACCTTTGAAATGTCAGCAGAAACATGCCAATCTGCTACATACGCTGTGGGAATGACCTTGTATTATTTGTATTATAGCTTTTATATTCTCTCTCTCTTCTCCCCTAGCCCTCCTTAACTCCCTCCTAGTTCTCATTTCTCTCCTTTCTCTTCCTTTCCCATACTAACTTCTCTCCTTCTCCCACCCATCCTGTTACCCCACTTACATCTCCCCTCCCTCCCTCCATCACCACCTACTCCTCTCCTTCACCACCTACCTTATCCTCCAATCCCCACCCTCAACTCTTGCCTGTCCCCTACTACCTCATCCTCTCACCAACCACCTCTGGCCGTCTCATGCACTTGTTAGATCACCTGACAAAGCCTTTGGCAGCTCATGCATTCTGTAATGTTTTACCTGTTACTAATTCTTTTGTCTTGTCTTGACAAAGCCACTGGCAACTCATGTACTGTAATTGTATTAACTGCTATTTACCTGCCTGTTCTTGTCTATTCTTGTCCATTGTCCGTGATGTGGAACCTTTGTAAAAGAGCACTGTTTGCTCAAAGGTGTTATCCAAAATTGTCATAAATCAATAAATTTATGGAAGAAAGTGCATCAGGTTTGTGAGACTGCCTACAATACTACAATACCCTTCTCCCAAAATTCCTAGTACTGGGAATTGATTCAGAAATTAAGCATTAAAAGTAAGCATAAAAATTGGAATATGGGGTGACTTGAGCACCCATTTGGGGAAGGACCAAGATGGCGGATCTGCAGCAAGGCTACAAGTAGCTCCTAAACTCCCTCTAGGTATGCCATTGCATACCACACCTTATTTCAGATAATAATCAGCCTTTTGCACATTTTTTTACCATGAGTCTGTCGATTTCCTCATAGGAAAAGAGCAAAGAAAACACATGGACTACGGTCTGAGAATTTATTGATTTATTGAATTTTGTTGACAGTGTAGGCCCACTGACACTAGAAGTCCCTTTTTCAGGGGCGACCGGGCTGGGATGCAGATGGTAACCAACTGAAATTGAACCATATTAAGCTGTTGGTGGTATTTTTAGTGAATGGGAAAATTTGGCCAGGACACTGGGAAATCCCCCACTGACATGTGGGAACCTCTGGCCAACAGAATATTACATCACTACAGCTTTGAACAGGTACCTCGGGAAGCACTTTTCATTTTTAAAGGAACAGAGCAAAATGTCCGGCATTGTCTTGTCCAGAATGGCACATACGGGAACTATTCCCAGCCTCAAGACGGACACAGCCAGTAAAGAAATGCCTTCTAATAAAGAACCTTAGTCTGTAGAGGCAGCATTAATGGCTGCTGGTTGGGAACAACAAAAAATACAGGCAGATGGAGATCATGCTTTTCACCTATAATACGAATGCCTCTGCAAGCACTAGGCCATCTGAACAAAATGATCACTGTGACTCAGATATGGAAGGCATAAATACAGCCCCAGTAGCTGGGTTTCATTCCCACTCCATCAAACCCAAAGCTTGAACTTGACAAATTGCCCCTTGCTACATTTAGCAACATCTAATGACTTAACTGACCAAGGAAATGCTACATTGGGTGCCCCTCCTCACATCAGAACAGTAATTGTGTACCTCCCTAAGACACTCATCAAATGAATAATGACACGGATGCTAACCCCCACAGTGAAGGGGGTACTCAACCTAGAACTTATGCGTCCTTTTTAGGGCACCTACTTATCCAGCAAAAGACACAACGCCGTCAGGCTCTTGCACAAGGGTGGACTTGATGTATTTCCAGATAGGAAATTTATTGGCAGAACATTGTTAATGGACACCATGAACTTTACAGCCCTAGCAGCATATGCACCTATTCATGTGACCATTGAAGCAACATTTGATGTTGCTTCAAACTGAATGCAGGTTTACAAAATTTTGGACAAAATATCAGCTGTTCAAACGATCCTCGGTTTGGTTGCCTTTCAAAGTTATCCCGCTTTCAAACCAGCAAACAAGACCATTACAGTCCTGTTTCGCAATGAATGAGTGAGCATGACTGATTTATTATGTTGGTTAAGACAAAGGTGTACAGTCAGGGCGCCTGGATTCAGTTTTGATGATGACGTAATTTGGATGGGGGCTGGTGGATCCGAGTGTTGTTAAACAGTACAGATGAACATCTACCTAGCTGTTTTTTTGAGGGGAAAGAGACCGTGGGGTATTGTTCTATGCAGGACAACTCAAGGCATGCTATCGATGTGGGGCCACAGGGCATATTAACAGTCTCTTTGATAAGCTGAAATGCACGATTGGTAATGAAATAGGGCACCTAGTGGGTTTTGTAGGATCGGGCAAACGGCAATTTGTGTGACACGGCAGGGCAGTCATACCACACATGCTCACAGCCAACCAGAACATGCAGATAGTGAGGAACAAAGACTTCTTGTAGCCATAGCTCAGAGAAAAAAATGAGCAAAGACGCTCCCACCCCTCTCTCGAGACTCAGCTAGTATATCAGAACATCCCACGGAATCCAGACAAGCTTTGCTTACTCAAGAGACAAATAGTCAAGAAGTCCAACAGGATAATGATACTAAGACTGATCAGGGAATGTGAGAAAAGTAGGAATTAGGACAGAAGATACGGATCAGGCAAAGACATTACAGACTGTGGAGAAGGAAAAGCTCTGTTCTAGAACAGGAAAATATTGCTATGTCTCCCTTCCCCAGCACAGGAAATAGCTGAACAGGGGACAGTAAAATGGTCACTAGAAGAAGGAGCAGGTGATGGGACATGCTAGTACCTAAAATCTCCAAAACTATGGAAACACCCACCGCAAACAGATTTGAGGTTCTAGCAGAACAAGAAAAAGAAGCAGACAATGAGTCCAATGATTCTTCACTTTGGTTCTTTTATCTGACCCTAGCTCAGGCAGGAAGACACTGCCTTATCTGAACCACCACCAAATAAAAGAAACCCCCAAGAGCAGGGGACAGCCAAACAGAAATGAGGTAGAGCAATAAAGAAAAATAAGAAACCACCATGATTTAAATTAGATGCTAGGCCTTCATAGGAACACACAAACCTGCCTGTACTACCTGACTGAATGATGGAACACAACCTAGATCTATATACTATTAACGTTAATAGTACGAAAAGCCCAAGGGAAAAAATGGCAGTGTTAGCCAGTCTTAAAAATTACAGACAGGAATTATTATTTTACAGGACACTAGGTTACATACTACCATGGAATTAAAGCAAACTATTGACCTATGGTCAGTAGGCCCAACTTACTGGTCATTAGCAATGGATACATGTTCAGGGGTAGCTATTCTGTTTCAAAATGTGCAATTTCAATTGATAAAATTAATTGATCTACCTCAGGAAGGGCCTTAATTATTGATATAAAAATTGGAAATAGCTTATCATATGTCAACAGGAGATTGACAGCCTACTGCGAAGACCAGTACAGTGACAGATCTCACCTGAAAGTGGCGAGTCACTGTGCTGGTCCCTGCAGACCTGGGCGCCAGCTCGGTGTTACACCCCTCCCTGATCCAACTGTGACTTGGAGTTGGATATCTAGAGAACGGTGGGGTGTGGGAGCAGAGACCCCACATGGGGTGTTCAGAGGTGCAGTCCCCAATTGAAACACACTGGCATCCCGATAGTACAATGCCGACACTCAGCATTTTGTCTGTCACTGTCGGGATGTCGGCGTACGTTGTCACAGTGCTATAGTAAAATCATAGCTTATATAGGTTGATAAATATTTATGCAGCACAAACAAAGACTGCACTAATAGAGTTATTCCAAACCATTCAACCTATTCCACACTCCTTCCAGAATGTTATTTTGGGAGGAGATTTCAACTGTAGTATAAATGTCACAGACATGGGTAAAAATACCACAATTAAAAATATTCTGTGATATGGCTGTTCTTAAAAATAAGATACAGACAGCTCATTTGATAGATGCAATATCTAACACATGCGGGACAAATAATGCTATCTTCTACATAGGGACAACAACCACAAGAATTGATTATTTTTCATTTCACATACAATAACAATTCAGAAAGTTAATACAATGCCAGCAGAATTCTCAGATCACAACATGATACAGAACATTTACAGTTAGGTAGAGCTCAGTATTCTAGGAATGGTCCGGGAGACTGGAAATTCAATTCTGCTTTGCTTTCAGAGGAAGAGTCACAGAGAAACTTAAAATATTTTATACTGAGCACGAAAATCAGTGTACGTTTATGTACAATGATCCAATTCTTTGTGGGAGGATACGATCAAAGAATTATAAGATGTTAAAACAATACAGCAAGA
The DNA here is from genome assembly GCA_016271365.2 of Neoceratodus forsteri. Classification (NCBI taxonomy): domain Eukaryota; kingdom Metazoa; phylum Chordata; order Ceratodontiformes; family Ceratodontidae; genus Neoceratodus; species Neoceratodus forsteri. The sequence goes on from JADMNL010000033.1 coordinate 34,011,010, forward strand.
ATAAGAAAAACAAAAAGCATAGAATATTTGAATAACAGGAGAAAGCTACAGCATGTGTTAACATTAGCTTATACCACAGGCCAAGATCTTCAAGAACAAATTCAGCAAATTAAGGGAGAAATTGAAGCCTTTCATGTCTAACAAGAACATGATTTAATGAATCAACAAAAATAAGGAATACAAGGGAAAAAAGGAAAATATGTCCATACAGAATGCAGACAGGAAATAGTTATACAAACATATATAGAGAGTTTTTTTTTTTTAGTTGTTTAACCAGAGTAGCACACTAAGCTGAAAGCTTTTTACAGCAGCGACCTGAGAGCACAGGAAGTTAAGTGACTTGCTCAGGGTCACACAGTATAGATCTCCGCTCAGACCCCGTGGAGCAGTTCCACTCACCGACCGATTTCAATAGATCTCAGCTCGGACCCCGTGGAGCAGCTCCCACTTGCCCCGACCGACTGATTCCAATAGATCTCAGCTCGGACCCCGTGCAGCGGCTCCCACTGCCCGACTGACTGATTCCAATAGGTATGCTGCTAGGACACTGTGACCTTGCTCCCTCTCCTTTGTCCTCTGCATTTCATACTTGGCGCCTTTTTCAGTCTGTACCCCTGCTGGCTCTCAGGGCTTATAGGATAGGGGACCTGCTTGTAAAACATCTCTGGGACCTTTGTTAAATTTCTTAATGTGTTCTGGCAACGCTAAAAGGCTTTCTGCTCCAGTTTACCTCAGTGCACTTTCTGCTGCCTAATTCAGAGCTCAGTCTGGGCGGGCGCGATTGTAAATTCATCAAAAGACTCAGTTGTGCATTTTGGCTCCAGTTTTAAACAGAGCTCATCCTGGGACTGCTAGTATTCTGGTGCCTGTAACCCCACAGTCACTTCGCGACTGCTCCCCGCCTGCCCCCAATACCGTCCCCACCCTTAGCTGGTGTTAAATTTAGTGCTGTGCTCTCGTGAGACTTGCTGGTTTTTCTATCTCCTGGTTTCTCACTTGCTCATTATAACAGTTCTCCACCAGAGGTCTCATGTGCTCTATTGCCTGATTCGAAGCTTATCCATTCTCTGCCCTAATGTTCTCTCTAAGTAGCTCTACACTGTTAGCAAGTTCTCTTGCTGTCTGATCTGACTGAGCCCTTTTCCTCATTTTACCCTAATACTTTCCCATCCTTCCTGCCCCTCGCCCTTCCTTCTCCCTTATTTCCTTGCTCAGTTGTTCTCTCTGTTCCATTTTATTTTATTCTTTCTCTTCCCACTACCCTCTATTTCTGAGTTGCCTCCCTAATACCCTCCTCCTTCTCTTCCTCTCTCCATGAATTCCTGGGCTGTATACTCCTCCTGCTATTATTTGGAACAATGTTTTTCAGGAATTGCTACAGGACCAACCAAGTATCTCTCTGCTTGACTAGTATACACCTTGAGAACTTCTGCTACTCCAACTTACTGGCTGACCCATCCCTTATCCATCATCTTCGTTGAGGCTTAATTTTAAACAGCTTGGGGTATTAATTAGGCTTACCTTGTGAAGGTACTCGATCTCCCTGGGGATCTCTCTGGCCTTTTTGCCTGCATCTCTATGGATAATTTCTCGTCGCTTTCCTTGGCTGGGGATATTGAGTCTTATCCGGTCCAACTCTAGCTAATAATACCTCCCAGGCTCACCCTCCAATTGCTTGCCTCAATCCTCCCATTTCACCTTTGTTCACCTTAATATAAGGAGCCTTACTGCAAACTTCCCGAACTTGAAGCTTGGGTATGTTCTAATAAACCTGTTAGTCTTGCCTTATCTGAAACGTGGTTGAAACCCTCCATTGCTAACTCCCCTGCTCCCTCCCAGGCTACAATATGCTGCAGCAGATCGCTCTGCCCCAAACGAGGAGGGGCTTGGTTCTGTACTTCAAGTCTTATCTCAATGTGACTTACCTATATGATCACTCTTTGCTTACTGTGAAAGGCTTCATGCCTTTCTGTTGCTTAGGTGCAAAAAATACACATTTTCTGCATTTACATACCTCCTAAAACCTCCAGGCTAGGCCTGGAAGAATTTATTGATCTATTACCATCTGTGTCTGGGAAAAATGAAGTACTTTGCTTGGGTGATTTTAATCAGACTGGGCTGGGCCTAGCTCCTCTCTCCTATCATCCATTACTAATAAGGCAAACCTCTCCCAACTCATCCAGGCTCCCACAAGGATCTTCCATCAAGGTTCCTGCTCTATCCTCATTGACTGGATCCTGACTAACAGGAAGGAGACCCTCCCTCTGCTGGAGTACCACCTGACTCCATAAGTGATCACAGTCCAGTGTATTATGTTTGGGACGCCACCCCCATTTGCCTCCAAAGTCTTATCTTTTTAACCTATCTATCTTAACCCTGTTGTGTTCCTTCATGACCTAAAACTTGTTGACTGGTCGCCACTCTACACAACTGATGATATTAACTGGCAGCTGAATATTTCAATGCTGTCTACACTCTCTTCAGGACCAACATATCCCTGTCTCCATTCGCAGGGTAAAGGAAAATCATCAAATGGGTCAAGCGTCCCTACTCCAACTGCTAAAATGTAGGGATAAACTCTGGGCCACATGGAAGTCCTCCACCCTCCAAGCCGCTTACAGGTCCTTATGCAACACCTGTAAGAAGGAGATTTGTGTGGCTAAAAGCAAATACTACCGGAGCTTTCTCGGTTCCTCTGTCTCAACCCAAAATGGTACTGGTCACAGATTAAAGAAATCCTTGGAACAACAATCCCATGCTCCCAAATGAAATGTTAATAAACAACACGCACTGCAATAACCCTCTCACCATTGCCAATGCCCTTTAACTCCATCTTTTCCTCCCTTCCTTCCCTCCCTCCCTCCCTTACCCAACTATTCCATGGATTCCCCTATCCTCTAGGCACTCTCCTCCTACCCTTGTGTTGGTTCCGATCACATGTCTAGAGGTCCTAGCTACTAAAATCTCTGCCAGCTAACGGTACTGCTGGTCCTGATGGTATCCATCCGAGGATCCTTAGACAGTTTGCCTCGTGTTTGGCAGCGCCTGTATCCAGGCTTTTCAACCTTTCAATCTGCTCATCCTCAGTCCCCTTGGTCTGAAAGTTGCTAGAACCATCCCTGTGTATAAGAAAGGTGACATCAAAAACTTATCAAACTACTGTCCCATCTCACTCCTGCCCATGCTCAGCAAGTTGCTTGAAAAATTGATTCATCAGCAAGTCTTTGCTCACCTTCTAACTCTAACTTGCAATCTCCTGCACAACATGGCTTTAGGGCTGGACACAGCACAACTACTGCTCTAACCCAGTTTACCAGTGATGTTAAATGCAACATGGACAGGGGCCTACTTATGGGAGCTGTGTTCATAGACCTTTCTCAAGCTTTCAACATGGTGCACCACCTCCTTCTGCTGGCCAAACTACACTCTCTTGGTGCCTCTGAGATGACCCTATCCTGGTTTGGCAGCTATCTAGAATCTCGCTGTCAGGCTGTCACCTTCTGTAAAGTTCTCTCATCTCCAGCTACTATCTCCTGTGGAGTCCCTCAGGGATCTATTCTAGGCCCTCTACTCTTTTCCTCTTTCTCAATGATATCCTACTCTATCTACTCAATGCAGTCTTATCATGTACGCCGACGACTTGGTTCTTTACTCAGCATCCAAGTTGATTGATGACATCAATCTACAGCTCTCATCAGCCTTCAGACTCTCAAAGCTTGGTTTTCCTCCAACTATCAAATCCTGAATATATCCAAGACCCAGGCCATGCTCTTTAGGTCCTGTAAAAAGGTGCCTTCTGAGTCCCCTAAGCTCTTGATCCACTGCTGTGACAGATCTACTTTCTCTAACACATTGTCCTTCAAATATCTTGGGGTTACCCTCGATCCAGTACTTGATTTTACTGCACACATCAAGGAGGTCTGCCGCTTGGTCAATGTCAAGATTGTGCGGCCTACCATGTGTACGTCACTTAATCACTCCGCTGCTTGATCTCTGTAGGAAAGGAGTTCTACTCCCACAACTGTTATATGCCCTCCCAGTACTTGCTCATGCTCATGCAGGGGTCCTTCGACAGTGGACATATCTTATAACAATATCTGTAGATTTGCCTTACGGCTCCTCGCCTTACACATCACTGCCAACTCTATTCTGCCTTGAACTGGTTGTCTCCCACTGCCTTCTGGTCTTATACACTCGGGTGTTTTGTTGACTCCTAACCAGAACCCCATGCCCTCCTCACTAGGGTGATATGCTCACCTGGCCTCTTACTCCCGTTCTCTTAGGTCCTCCACCTTCCCTTGCTCACTGTTCAGCACTGCTCCACTAAAATGGGTGAGCAAGCTTTTTCCTATTTTGCTCCCAGGTTCTGGAACCTCACTCCCCATGTTAAGAACTCCCCATCTCACCCTGCATTTAAGCAAGCTCTGTTCTCTCACCTTAATGCTCTGGATACCTGCAACTGCACTTAACTTTGCTTGTCTCTCAATTACAGGCTATCATACTCATCCTTATGTATGCCTTTATTGTGAATGTGTGTCTACTTGCCTTTGTCTCCCCAAGCAAGGCACCACTAGTCTATTTTTCACTATTATGATACTAATGTGCTGTGATGCTATGTACTTGTAGTTCTGCCTCATCTTTTCTATTCTTGTTGTTAGCTTGTTGCTGTTCTAATTGCTGTAACTTACTCAGCTGATGTAATTGTTTGCATTTACTGTTTATCTTTTTGTACCTTATTGTTGTCACTACTATATGTCCTAGTGTACTCTCCGGGTCGTGCCTGAAAATGGGCAGGTTTGTTTGCCTAGTGCACTTACCTGGTTACCAAAAGCAAATAAAAAATAAGTGGGGCTGTGGAATTCAAAACCAGGTCTGGTCTGCTGGATGTCATCAGATTTGCAGCTCAGAGCCTTAAACCACTGTGCTATACTACCTCCTAAAGTTTAAAGTTTAAAAATTAAAAGCCAGATAGGTACCACTACTCAAGAACTCATACAGATTGTGACCATGCATTCCATGGGGTTGTTTAGTTCTACTCAATATTTTCTTCAGACCCAGAGCCTTTTTCAGAGATTTAGAATACCCATAGTGTCATCAGAGCTGAATCAGGATCTAGACAGAAACATACAAGCATGCAAGACTGAGACTGCTATAGCAAATCTAAAAATTATAAATCTCTGGAGGGGATGGAATAACTGCAGAATTATATAAACTCATAAGCAAAGACTTAGCATCAGAGTTAGCAGTTTTTTTCTGCCATTTTAAATACTCAGAACCCTACTTTGAGGATGTCAAATGGTAGACTAATTTTTCTGCATAAAAAGGAGACAGACAGGATCTAAACAATCAGAAGTCTATCAGCCTCCTTAATAATGATTTTAAGATTTTGACAAAAAGTTTAACCCTAAGGCTAACAAAGGCAGCTAAAGAGGTTATCACAAAGGCACACATGTGCAATCCCAGGAAGATCCATCACAGAACATTTAATAGTGCTAAGAGAATTGTTCTCACAAAGTTATTAGGGAAACATACAAGGCATACTTCTTCCCTGGACCTGAGAAAAGCTTTTGATTTATCAAACCATGGATTTATCTGGATGACTTCAAAAAATACAACATCTCACCAAAATCCGTATCTTGGATACAGGAATTATACCCAAATGCTATGGTGACACCTCTAATTAATTGATGGACTGGTCCCATGATCAGGGTAACTGGGGGTTAGACAGGGTTGCCCTATGAGCCCATTACTATATGCATTTTGTAAAGATCCACTATTGAGAACTTTGAATGAGTCACCAAGAAGTCAACATATTAATACTATAGCAGGCAGACTACCCAATGTGGCCTATAGCCTATGCAGATAACCTCTGCACACTCACTGAAGATACACAATCTGCCACAGAAAGCGTAGAAATCTGACGAACAATATGGAAAGGTTTCAGGGCAGTATTACATTTGGAAAAAATGTGCTGGATACCTGTTAGATAAAGTACACCAGACTACTACTAGCATTGCAGAGATTACAGTACAACAGGGCCAGACACATAGCAGTGTCAGTGGCTCAGTAGGTAGCACACTCACCTCTGAGGCCGGGAGATCAGAGGGCTGTGGGTTCAGTTCCCACATCTGGCACTGGTTAATATCCCAGTACTGACACTGTAGTGCAGCATGAGAGGGTGCTGCACTTCTGAGGTGCCGCTTCAGATGAGACATTAAACTGAGGTCCCATCTGCCTGGATTGGTGGCAGTTCAGGTGGAAATTAAAGATCCCATGGCACTTCTCGAAAAGAGTATGGGAATTTCCCTAGTGTCCTTGCCAAATTTCCCTCATTCACTAAAAAAATATACCACCGACAGCTTAATCCGGTTCAAGGTCAGTTGGCATTCATCTGTATCCCCTCTCCCAGGTTGTGCCTGAAAATAGGCAGAATTCGTCTAGTGCAGTTACCTGGTCAAAAAAACTAAATAAAATAAAACTAAAAATAAAATGTTTTAGAATTACATTTGGGACAGCTAAGGATGACCTGGTTAAGTGGGAAACAAAAAATCAAACAAGGACAGGCGCTGGTACAGCAATGGAACAGATGGAAGTTTGAAAATGAAAAGATCTACATGATCAAAACATATCTCTTACACAATTTTGTATATCTAAGTTATGTCTTCCCACTGCCAAAATATTAGAGGTTTCACTATTAAGCATCTTTTTCCAAGCTGTTTGAGGGAGCAGGCTGAACCCCATCAAAAGAAACACTACCTATTAACCTATCAAGCAAGGAGACTTAGATATGATTAATTCTACATCTTGTTATATAGTATCCTTATATCGGCTAACTTACAACCATTGTTTCAAAAGACGGACCAAACCCTGGGCACTCTTAGTATATGCTGCATGTCAAACAAGGTTTCAGCAATGAGATCAAGGTAGACGAAGAGTTATTTAAAAACCAGATGATGCTCAGGAATATTTTAGAGACATATTTGTCAAAATAAAAAGTTGGAACACTCCTAGACAGCTAGTATTAACTAAAATAGAAAGATTTTATATGCCTGGATACAGGAGAATAATTTCTAGGAAACAGAAGTGTTTCCAAAATGCCCTAACAATATCTACAAGACTTGCAAAACTTGCTACAGGAAAAAAGAATCCTGACAAAATGTGGACATACACTGGTTATGTTGCCACTCAAGGTTGAATGAAAAAGTAATCAAATGCATAAAATGATGGAGGAAAGGTACTGTAATATATGGTTCTTTAAAATAATACTATCAAAAACAATGCAAAACAAAATCCCATAATAGGTGACTCAGTCCCGTAATACTATACTTCCAGTCCTCATAATACTACACTTCTGGCCCAGTAATACTATACTTCCGGTTCTTGTAATACTATCATTCAGACCTCACTGCCGTGGCTAATGTCTAAAGCAAATAGTTTAGCCTTCCGATTCTGAAAGTGGAGATGAGGGGCACAGAGTGGGTATATAGTGAGGTGCATGGAATCGTCCCACAACCAATCCACAGGTAAGACCTTGTCAGCATCTCACATCCATATATTATAAAATAATTAGTTTCCAGTGAAACACTCAGCTGTAATTCCATCTCGAGGTTCTGGGGACTTGAGAACATCTCAAGCTTCACTCGAGGTTACCTATGTCCCCAGAGCCTCTTGATGGAATTACAGCCTTTAATTCACTGAAACCTATCTATTATTCTATTTGTAGTAGGCCAGCATGTCACAGGAACTGGAAACAATTGAACATTTATTTTTATTGCACTTATATTAGGGGTTTCTGGACATGTCTAGCAGATAAATGGAAGGACACATGGTTTTCTGCAGTTACCTATGACTATGAGGGTATTGTGCATGGAGTATACAGAGGGAAAAAGCACCCTGCATGTTATAATGGTGTGCATAAAATGGCATATGTGGAATGCAAGAAGCCTTTTTCATTTACAGCAGAAACACATAGAACACATTGAAATTATCAATAAAATTACTACTGACTTAAAAATGTTATACCAGAAGGAAAAAGGAATACTGGGGATAGAACATTAAGTATGGTATGGAGAAATCTGCCGTGGATCGCTAACCCAGATGTACCAGTTACTTGATAACAATACACAAGGGATCCCTTATTTAAAGTCAGGAATTACAGGAAAGAAAAACAAAAGAGAAATTTCAGAGTAAATTATAGGAATTGCTGTAGAAAGTACACTACAAAACTATGTAGGAGCACTGGCATTCCTTTTTAGTTTGTTGTTTTTTCTCATTTATATATGTAATGAAGTAATTACTGTTTGTCTTCTGAAACTGTTTTTTTATACGTAATAGTATAAGCACAAATTTGTTATTGTTTTGGGTGACTTGTATGTATTTGTTTGATTGCTTTTTCCTTCAATAAACACCCCAACTCTTTTCAATAAGTGCCATGGGATCTCTAACATCCACCTAAACAACCACCAGAACAGGCAGACGGGACCTCAGTTCAATGTTTCATCTGAATGACAGCACCTCAGGAGTGCAACATCCCCTCACACTGCACTACAGTGTCAGTATTGGGATTTACCCCAAGTGCCTGGTGGGGCTAGAAGCCACAATCTTTCGATCTTCTAACCTCAGAGGCAAGTGTGCAACCTGCTGAGCCACTGACACAGCATGCCCTCAAAGAAACAAGGAAAATAGCTTAAACGCTGCATAAGTGTAAACCTCTACCACCTTGTGAAACTGTGCATTGCTGCTTAAAACTTTTACATATCTGGAGCCCTGCAGTTGTTAGATAGCAGGCAGAGAAGCTTGTGGTGTATGTTAGCTAAAGCTAAGAACCACAAACCTCGGGAGACCTTTGCTTGTAAACTAATTTTGGTACTGTATACTTTTGCTCTTTCTAAACAGTGATCAGCTGTTAAGGGACTTCTGGGGATCAGAGCTATAAATAGTGCTCTGCTGCAAGCAGGCGAGCACAAGCAGGGCAAGCACGTGGCAACACATGTGAAGACGAGCGCAAAGACACGCATCGGTGCATGTTTTGCATGTTTGGCGGTGTTGGTGTTGTTATAAGGGTGAGAAACAACTTGTTTATATTTACAATGTGTTTAATTTAGAGATTAAAGTATTATGGATGTTTTAAAATAGCAACAAATAACAACTCACAATTAGGGAGTGACTATCCCACTATTATGACCTTGGATGGAGAACTTGGGATAATATGTAAAACATGTAATATGTATCTCTTGTTGAAAACAAATACTACACCAACAAATGATTATATATGTGGAAAATGTATTGACAATAAATGATTATTAGAGGATATTGAAATGTTTTCAGATAGATTAAAACAGCTTGAGGAGAGCCAATTGACCATGAGTGAACGTTTTAAAGCACTACACGCCATCCCCAGATACTATGGGCAATATGATATCCTTTAATTCATCAATATGTCCAGTGATGAATACAATCCTAAATAAAGATGTATGTAGTAATAATGATACAGAAAATTATTCATTAACAATAAATAATGAGACTATGAATGCAAATTTGCAAAATAAAAATGAATTAGAGAGGATGACTCTGAATGGACATTGATATCCAGCACAAGGGCATGTAAAAAGGACGAAGAGCCAATCAGTTTTGTTTACCAACTCAAAATTCTTTTCAATACTCTAATTTATCAGATAAAACTGCCTAATTACAAACAACCTAGATTGCTTAGGAAATCAAATACAAACAAGCGACAGTGACAGCTTTAATAATACGCTCATTGATTTACAACCACCTATTAGTAAAACAACATTAATTCTTTAAACTCTAAATGTGGGCATAATCTTGGGCAAACAAACACTGATACTTCAACAGTAGTAAATAAAAACTTTATATGAATCAAAAAGTAACTGTATTTTATCAATAAATGAGTGCTCAGGATCCTAATTACAGATCATCATGTACCCGACCTGCTTCCACTTTAACTAGGAATTTAGTTACATCCATGGATACCACTGAATCAAATTTTCAGGACCTGCCACGTCAAGTTTATGTATTAGGAGACTCTATTATTAAACAGTTAGATAGGGCAATCTGCAATCCAGATAAGGCCACAAGAACATGCTCCAGTTTTAGAGGAGCAAAGATTGCCGACATTACAAATATGGTCAACGATATACTAATGGATGCAGGAGTAACCCTTGGTTATTATCCATGTAGGCACAAATGATATAAATCAAAATAATATCCTACAGATTAAAAAAGATTTTGTGGCCTTAAACAATTTACTTGTAGAGTGGGGATGCATCACATGCTTTTCAGAAATGTTTCCAGTACCAAGGGCAACAGATAATAAAATTTGTAAAATTAGAGAAATCAATGAATGGCTGAGGAAGTGGTGTTATGGACAGGAATATATTGCATTCCACATTGGGAAAACTTTGATGGTAGGGAATCCCTCTTCAGTTGGGATGGATTGCACCTCAGCAGGAGGAAGTGTCCTACTGGGTAAAACATTGAGTACCGTCATTAACAATCATTTAAACTAAATAACATGCGGGAGAATTGGACTATTCCAAATTCTCTTGATGGAGAGAAGAATATTGGAATTGACAAAGTGTTTAATTTTCTGGCCTTTAACTCAAGATCTTTAAATTCCTTAAAAATGGCTGAACTTTCAATAAAATGCATCCAATTAGATTTAAGTATCATTACCCGTTACGGAAACCTGGTGGGATCAGTCTTCTCTCATTATGCAAGATATTCCAGGTTATAACATTTTTCATAAAGATAGAGTAGATAGTAAAGATGGCGGAGTTTGTCTTTTATTAAAGATGATATTTCTGCATATGAAATCACTACAAATAGTATGACAGAATCAATATGGATTTCTATCCAACCTATTGACCGTCCCAAAATTAATATAGGAGTGTATTATAGACCACCATCAGCAGATATTCAATACACAACTGAATTATTGAACTTAATATCGAATTCTCTCAAAAAATGATACTTTAATTTTGGGGACTTCAACATGCCTGGTATAAATTGCAAATTAAATACAAGTATCACTTACCATTAAAGATTATTTATGAATACAATCACTGACCTAGGTTTGGACCAGCTGGTAAATGAGCCTACATGAGGTAATAATATACTGGATCTAGTAATTGTTAACAAAGGTTTTAATATTTCTGAGACTCATATTATGTCACCAATTGGCAATAGTGATCATAATTCTATATTTGTTAGTTTGCAATTACAAACACTTAAAACAACTTTCAACGTAGGAATTACAATAAAGCTAACTTTACTATGATAAACCAGGAATTATCACATATTGATTGGTCAAATTATTTTAAAACAAAGGAGAAATGAAATATATACATGTCTTATAAATACTATTCATGAACTAGAGGATAAATATATTCCCCTATTGTCAAATTGTAATAAAAAGTAAGATACCTGTCTGGTTCAACAATACTATTAAAAAAATTAAAACTAAAGAATATTTATTTAAAAATTAAAGACAAATTCTAACATATTACTTAGAGACAAATACAGAACTGCTCTGGCAACATTAAAAAAGTCAATCAAAGCTGCAAAATTAAAATTTGAATTTAAATTAGCACACTAAAAAACAACTTGAAATCCTTATTTTCTTATATGAATGGAAATAGAGTCAATAATGAAATATAGGACCACTCTGTAATGATGGAATCACTATAAATACAAACAAAGATATGGCAGATCACTTCAATAAGTACTTTTGTTCAGTCTTTAATCAATCAGAAAATTTTGTAATCAATACTAATAGTAATGATTCCTGTATTCCGTTATTTGAACTAAAAGAAATTAAAAATTCACTATCCAAATTTAAAGATCAACTAGTTCTGGACGGACAATATTAATGCTATATTTCTTTTGGAAACACTGGATTCAATCATTATTCCTTTACAAATATTATTTAATAAATCTTTATTGGATTGTAAGATACCTGAAGTATGCGTACTGCTTTGGTTGCACCAATTTATAAAAAGGGCCAAAATCTGATGTTCAAAACTATTGTCCAATTAGTCTAACCTCTATTTTGGGAAAACGATGGAACGATTTAATTAAAGATAGGTTGGAAAATGAATTGGAAAAATTGAACATTCAGGATTTATCTCAGCATGGATTTAAAGCCGGTTTCTCATGCACAACAAATCTCATATCATTCTACCAACATGTTACTAAATTATTGGATAGCAATATAGCTACTAATGTAGTGCTACTATATTTTAGTAAAGCATTTGATCATATATCACATTCCTTACTAATAAATAAATTACATAATTTTAAAATTCCACTTTGTTTAGTAAACTGGATATCTGAATGGCTGTATAATCGTACTCAATCAGTTAGAATAAATGGAGCTCTTTCAACATCTGGAGCAGTTACAAATGGGGTTCCACAGGGTTCCATTTTGGGCCGATTTTGTTCAACTTTTTCATTCATGATATGGTAATAGAATCTAAAATGATTTATCCAAGTTTGCTGATGATACTAAACTGGGTGGAAGAGTTGATACCATAGAAAAATTTAAATTCTAGAACAAGACTTGTATACAATTAAACAATGGGCTAAAATAATTTAATGTTATTTAACATCAATAAATGCAAGATCTTGCATTTTGGTAAAAATAATACATTACACAACTACTATTTAAATAACCAGTTACTGGAATCATCCAGTTGTGAAAGAGACTTGGGTATATTAATAAATAATAAACTGACATCAGATGACCATTGTAGTAAAGTGGTTAGATCCGCTAATATTGTAATAAGACAAATTAAAAACTTTCATTAGTAAATCAGAACATAATTTGATCCCACTACATAGAGCATATCAGACCACACCTGTATTATGGGTCTCCCTTATGGAGTCCTTATACAAAAATGACATAAATTGCTTGGAACTGATACAAAGAAGATTGACTAAATCTATTCCAAGATTAAAATAAGTGTTATGAGACCAGGTTACAACAAACTGGTCTTTACCTCTAACATTAAGAAGAGAAAGGAGATTTACTTGTAATGTACAAACTGGTTCACAATCCTAAATTACTTAATATGTGTGGATTGGAATTTGCAGAAAAGAATTGTAGGAAGATTACACTGTAATCAATGAAAAGTAGAATGGGCCAATAACAAAAATATAATAACTTTTCAAAATAAGGGCAGCAAAATCTTGGACTTCTTTACCACCCACAGTTGTAGAGTCAGCTAACTTTGAGATCTTCAAAACTAGGCTTGATCTCGGTTATTAGCCTAATAATAATAATAATAATATTTAAGCAAATGTCCCACTATTGAGGAGGACAATCTAGATGGGCCTTGAGCCTTCTTTTGTCCTACTTTATCCAGTAAATCCAGTAAAAGCTTCTGAAACTTTTAGCAAGTCAGTAAAACAGATTCAGATACAAACAAGACTCCACATGAATGCCAGAATGCAAAAACCATTGGGACAGCAGGAGGAAGCAGGAGCCTCAGATAATTTACTGCCAATGGAAAGACAGGAAAATGAAAAGGTGGATGATTCAAGTAAAGCAAAAATGTTTTTTTATTTACTGTACATTTTGCCCCAGGATGCACATCCCGCTGTCTGCTCTTGCCCCAGTCCTGCTTCCCCAATGACCACCATCTGCCACAGGTATCCCTGGCTTACCCCTGGGGTGGGGCCACAGCCTCACCACCCATCCATCTACAATGAGCAAGGTGTCAATTTTTCACCGACATTGCCTTATGGCTTCCCCCAGGGCAGAGTTAGGGGCTAGCAGTGAGAGCTGTGGAACTAGTAATTAATCTGTGGCAGTGCGGCAGGAACAATGAGGACCTGGGAGGAGGCAACATCATCCAGAGCACCCCAAGGAGATTTTTCTTGTTTTCCAGGAGGTGAGGATGTGCAATGATATCCAGTGTCCACCCTGCTTCCTGAAGCATACTGATGCTGGTTGCTGAGGTGCTCCTGGCCTCCACCAGGGGACCTAATGCACTGAGCATACTCCCACCCTCCTCCTGAAGAGGAGAGCAGTCCACAGCATGCTTCTTCCTTCTCCCCTGGCTGGCCCTCTGATGACCAGGTCCGTTCCTGAACCTGGGTCACCAGCTTCGCAAGTGGAAATCCAACCACTGTGCTGATAGGCCGGCTACAAGCAAAAAATGTTTTACCTGAAGTATAAATGATCCCAGCTTCTATTTTTTCTAGAAAAGATGGCTGCCATGGAATTGTGGCAGATGCCGATCCAACAAGGAGCACTTCGACCAAAACAAGAACAACAACAAGCAGCCATCCACAAGTCAGCAGAGCATGCAAATGAATGTAGTGGATAGAGCAATGGTGGATGTGGAAGAAAACCGAACTCCTCTAACCCTTTAACAGGAAGCTTTGACCCAAGCAATGAAAAATAAAGCGGTATGCTTTTCAAATACTAACACTAAAATACCAGTGGAAAAATGGCTGACAATGGGGAAGAGAGAAGAGCATGGGGATATTCAGCAGAGAAAGAAACATTCCCAATAAAGAAAACTGATATGTGACAACAGAAAGAGAGTTCAAAATTGTATCGGGTTTCAGAAATGACATAATAAAACAGTGCAAGATTTAGACTCTAGCCCAGCACAACTACTTGATTTTTCAAAAAGGGAACGGTGGGGCTGTGGAGCACACCTGACGACAAGATGCATTCAGAGAGAGCTCTGCATAATTGACATATTTATAGCAGAAAACAAAATTTCAAGTAATTTTAATTGAAATTTTGAGGACAGTTCTGAAAGCTCCTTATTGAGCTGCATCTGTGCATCTCCTTTTCACCATGGGTCATTCTAATAAAGGCACTGGAAATAGCTCTAAAGTTCTGATGCCAGCAGAACCACAACATGTGGCTGAAGCGCAACCATCACAGGGACTGGAGCCACCATGGAAGGCCCTTCCACTATCCATATAGAATCGACCAGAAAGTAGAATCCATCCGCTACGAATGACAGAACAAGAGGTTAAAATAGAAACAGCATCTAAAATTGCTACCTCGGTGGAATAAACCATGACTAAGGCACTTTCAGCCACAAATAAAGTGTCCCAAGAAAATTTGCAGCTGATATATCCCTGGAGGCCCTGGAAAATGCTCAACAGGCCTCTAATGTTAGATTGGTGGGCTTACTGGAGAATTGTGAGGGGAACAACCTGTTAGACTTCCTTCAAGAGTGGCTCGGGTTTGAAGTTGGAACCTGAAGACCTGCTGCATAGTTTTATTAGAGCCTACCGCATCTCCCCAAGGGCCTCAGGTAGCAACGACAATTGGTCTCAGCTGTTCTCCTGGTGACCATGAGTGCCACGATTAGCAACCAGATTTTTCAGGCTGCAAGGGAGTCAGAAGCTCTAAACTTCTAAATCAATACCATCCATATCTTCCCGGATTTATCATTCACTATGTGAGTGAGGAGAAAGCTGTTTGATGCAGTTCAAGCCAAGCTAAACTGTCTGAGGTGGCCCACTCCTTGCTTATGCCTGCCGTTTGTGGATTCATTATGGGGCATACCTTCCAATACACAGACCCAGAGGAAGTGGGGAAAAAGCAGAGGTCATAGCCAGAGAATTTGTGTCAGCCCAAGTCCCAGGTTCTTCAGACAAGAAGGACACTTGAAGGGGAAAAGTAATTGGCAAGTACTTTTAAAATACAAGGGTTAGTCATGATTTATGAAACATGAACCTATCTAATAGCTGAAAGGAACAGGTCACTCATTGGGGACATTCTTTATGTTTGCTGTTACCATGTTGGACTTCTACGTTTATTATAAAAGAGAAGTAAAAATGTTTCCCTAATGTATGGGGCCACGTGGCGTTATGCCTTATTAGATGTACACTAAGGGGAGTTGCAGTTTAATTTTACTGCAGAATTACTGTCTCATGTTTTTGTTAAATGTGTATGCCAGATCCAAAATCTTGTTGGTTTCAAGTTGGATCTGTTGCTACCTGTTCGATTTTAAGGCAGAGCTTCTCTCAGAAATACTACCAATGTAATGGTTTCTATGAAGGAAGGGGTCATATCAACATGAATGTTGAGTCTGCCATGTTTGGATTTTCCTTTTTCTTTACCTAGGTGACCACTCAAAGGTCGTGAGAGGTGCAGTTATCTTCGGATTATTAATTATGAACTTTAACAAATTGTTGGGAATGCCCACTATCAAAAAAACAGATTGTAAAGACTAAAACGCTACTGATACATTGGATGTTTATTTATGTAATGTGATCTCTTGCATGAGAATACTTTATGAAGTTGTTTTTCAATTAAAACAATTAAATATAAATATAATAATATAAATTATGCAGATAATATGAACATAATTGCTATGTGCATATTGTTGAAGAAAGTGTTTAAAGCACAAACTAATACAGGGACACAAACAAGCATGAAGAGGGAACCCCAGTCCTTAAAACAGCTCTAAATATATCAAGATCAGAATCAGAGGATTCATCCTCATTAAAAATTGGAGGAAGAAAGGAAGAGGAAGAAAATGCCACCTTGGGTCAAAATAATTATAAAACCATGGAAACAGCAAATGGGGAAAGTCAAGACAAATGTTATGGTTTTCATACCACTATTAATAACTTATTACAAGAAAATCAAGCCATGAGAAAAGATTTAATGGAAACACAAACTAGAATATCGAACCTGAAGACACATTAAACCCAATACCAAGGCAAATAAAAGAAATGATTAACACTCAAAGATTTACAAATAAAACTGACAGACTTTGAGGCTAGAGCTTGTCACAGAAATATCAGGATATTAGGAGTCAACAAGTTATGGGACAAACAAAAACAACTCAGTCAAAGGTTTAACAAATTATTTCAGTCTTCACAGACATGGATCCACAAATGTAATGTGCAACTTTAATAGAGTCCAAAGGGTCTATGGACCAAATTTCAACCCAAAGAGTCCCCTTGACCTATTATTGCAAAATTTTAAAGTCTAATGATGAAGGAAACTTAATGAACAGTGTCTATAAGAAAAATAATCTCCTTAATGGATGCTATGATGCCTATGTACAATGCTCTGCACCCAGAAATCCTACAGGAACACCAAAATGTGATATGTTGCAAAGGAAATGACTTACAGCTTTAGAATCATAGAATCATAGAAGCTTGATGGCAGAAAAGGACAACACCAGCCCATCTAGTCTGACCCATTTCCTCCCTACACCTCCTCCTCCTCCACCCTGCCAGCCCCACCTCCCCGCTACTCAGCCCCATATGCCTGTCCCATGCCCTCTTAGATTCTTCAACCAATTTAACCCCCACCACACTTTGTTCAGAGTCTGTTCCCGGGCTCTACCACCCTATCTGTGAAGAATCGCCCTTTCACATTTCCTCTGTATCTTTTTCCCAGCAGTCTGAGGCTATGCCCTCCAGTTCCAGCTCCTCCTTCTTCTTAAGTAAAGCCCCTACTCCTACTTTATTGAGCCCTTTCACATATTTAAAAGTTTCAATCATGCCTCCCTTTCTCTTCTTGTCTCCAGCTATGTACATATCAGCTCTTTACACTCTCTGCTCGTATGTCTTCCCTGCATACCCTGCACCATCTTGGTTACCCTTCTCTGAACCCTCTCCATCCCATCTATATCCCTTGCAGAGGTGTGGTCTCCAGAAATGGACCCTGCACTCCAGTTGTGGCCTCACCATGGCTTTGTAAAGTAGCATTATTACCTCCTCCTTCTGCCAATAATGCCCTGCCTATGCATGCCAAATATTCCATTGGCCTTTCACATCACCTGGCTACATTGGTTTCCTACCTAAGGTTTAAGGAGACAATGATCCCCAGATCCCTCTCCTGTTCTGTTACTTTGATTTTCTCCCTCCTAGGTGTATCCTGCTTGTGTGTTTCTACTCCCCATGTGCATCACAAAGCACTTTTGGCATTAAATTTCAGCTGCCACATCTCTGACCACTCCTTGAGCATTTTCAGGTCCTGCCTCAAGTCCTCCACCCCCCGGACCCCGAGTGTCCACCCTATTGCAGATCTTTGTAGCATCAGCAAATACACACAGTCCCCTCAAACCCTCGCAATGTAGCTGATGTAGATGTTAAAAGAAGTGGACCCAAAACTGATCCAGTGACACTCCACTTTCAACCTCACCATCCTGGAATACACCACATTTAGTACCACCTCTGAGTTCATCCCACTAGCCAGGCCTCCACCCACTTTGTTATTTTCCCCACCAACCCCAGACTTTCCAGCTTGCTCAACAGCCTCCTGTGGGGATGGTGTCAAAGATCTTGCTGAAGACCAGATAGGCCATGTCTACCACCCTCCTGGTCAATCACCTGAGTCACCCAATCGAAGAACTCAATCAGGTTCATCTGGCATGACTTTCCTTCATGAAGCCATGCTGTCTGCTGTTCTGCAAGCCACTCTCCTCCAGGTAATCCACCATCCTGTCCTTGATTAATGCTTCCATTACCTTCCCCACCACTGAGGTGAGGCTGATTGGTTGATAGTTCTTCTTCACCTCATACTTCCTTCCTTGTGTAAAGGCACCACGTCTGCCTTCTTCCAGTCCTCTGGCACTCTTCCCATATCCAGGAATAAATTGAAGAGCCTTGCCAATGGGGTGGCCACCTCCCCTTCAATTCCTGATCACTCCTGGGTGTAACATGTCCTGTCCAAGTGCCTTGTCCACCCTCAATCTGTCCAACTGTACCTAACCCTATTGACAGTGAACAAGCTGTGATACCCACTTGACCTCCCCCCCTTCAGCTTTAGCTCAGGTCCCCTACTGTCCTCCTCCTCCTCCACAAATACAGAGCAAAAGTACTTATTAAGTACCTCTGCTTTTTCACAGTCCCATACCAATGTTATCCTCCCTCCCCCTCAGCCTTGCAATCTCCTGCCTTGCCCTCCTCCTCTCCTTCAGATATCTGAAAAAGTTTTATCCCCTTTGGCTTTTTGCTTGTTTTCTCTCGGTATCCGCTTTAAAACAACAATTTACCAGGCAAGAAAGTGAGACATGCTGAATGGAATAAGATATGTTTTTTCCCAATTTAAAGTTTTATTAAAATTTGATGATAACAAAAATACATACATATTATATATAAAGACATAATAAAGTACTGACCTTCAATCTTACAATGTAAATAAGTCAGGATTGCATACGAGAATAACATGTATTATTATAACAGAATTTCTTAATCACAAAACAATTATGAGCTCATGTAATCAAAGAAGGGTTCCTGTATTTCATTAAATTTATCTATTCTATTTAAGATTAGGTAATTAATGCGTTCATTGTTAGCTATGGTCCCTACTGAATCTAATAATTCTCTTAAAACAGGAGCTCTAACAGACTTCCAATTCTGAAGTAGCAGTCTTTATATGCTAATATCAAATTTAGTAGCCAAAGTTGAGAGGTTCTAGATAAACAAGTTAACTGTGAGGTATTTATTTATTTATTTGAGTTTTGGTAACCAGGTAGGACCACTGAGACAATTACAGTCCCTTTTTCAGAGTCGGCATGGGGTAGTAAATGATACAGTAAAGCAAAACAATTGTGCAGAGAGTCAGTGCAGTACAGTATCAGACTTGACATACATTGTACAGTGGATGCAATAATGGGCTAGTCATGAATACAATATCTATATATCTATAAATTCAATACACATCATGACTAAACTATAGATAGGCAATTGATGTCACATTTGAGCACAAAGAGAAAGGGAAGAGGAAGGCTGTCAATTATTAGTGATGGATTGAGGGAGGGAGGGAAGGGAGAGGGGTGGGGATTGGTGGTCAGGTGAGGTAGGGGAAGTTAAGAGATTCAGTGGAAGCAGCAGCAGGAGGGAGGGCTGTGAGAGAGGCATGCAGATTGGACTTGAGTAGAGGAAGAGAGGGACTAGTCAGAATGTGTGGAGGAGGGAGGGAGGGAGTTCCAGTCAGAGACAGCAGCAAGGTATCCCCTAATATGAAAATAAGAGGCAAAAAGGAATTTGAACATTCAAAATCTTTTAACATAATGAAGGTGTTACCTTTGCTTTTGCAGTATTCTTGAATACTTCAAAATAAATAACCTAGAGAAGCTGAAGAGGCACCGCACTTCCAGCATACTTGACTATTGGAATTGTATATTTAGTTTATTTTATTGGAGAAAAATAGTATCTATGAAGTATATTAAACCGAGTAAGTCTCCCATTAACCTCCTTGCTACATTTGTATGCATTTTTCCAGTAACTTTCCCAACAGTGGTCGGAATAAGACGGTTTATGATACACTGGAAGAAGCGGAAAAGGACTTATAAGATAAACTGATAGAAACGCTTTAACTATTAAGGACATGATTTGTTTGATATACAAAGAGGTCCTAAAATATAAGAATGTCTTCAAATAAGGAAAACTGAGGGGATATGTAAATATTTGGGAAACAGGGCTGAAATGTTTCTATGGGTATTGGAGGTAAGTATTAAGATTAAATGTGAATATAAATAACTGCAATTGAAATAGGTAATAGGACAACTCTCAACTTTTTTTCTCTTCACTTCTAGCATACAAAATTGGGTTAAACTTTAGAAAGAAGAAAGAAGGGAAGAATAGGTAATGAGAGAGGAAGAGAGAAAAATATGAACATATGAAAATGCATAAACAGGCCTCATGGCTTATCGAGTCTGCTCGATTGTGAAGCTACCTCTCAACTTACAGCTGCCCCAACCTTCCCTCCCACAGTCATCCCACCCCCTCACTCTGTCCCATCCCCTCTTGAAACAGCCCACCACAGGAAACCACCTCCTCAGGTAGAGTGCTCCACTTGTCTACCACCCATTCAGTGAAAAAATGTCTCCTGATTCCCTCCTGAATTTTCTCCCTCCAACCTCAAGTTGTAGCCATCTTGTATCCCTCCTCTTCTGATTTGGAATACCTCTCCTGTATTAGTCTTGTTTATCCCATTCAGGTACTTAAAGGTCTTGATCATATCTCCCCTATCACTTCTTTCCTCCAGGGATACATGTTAAGCATGTTCTTTCCTCGTAGGATTTCCCCTACAAACCCTTGATCATTTTAATCTCTTTGCACTGCACCCCTCCAACAATTTGATGTCCTTTTATTAAAGGAATAACAGTTAGTAATATATTACTTCCAAGTGGTGATTATATGGAGCAGGGGAGGTGAGGGAGCATAGGAGACAGGTTAGGACATCAGTTGACCCTTTGGTCAACATGGGAAAGAGAATATTCAAAGGTCAACAGATACAAATTAAAGAAGAGGTTTTGTATATCTTCTGGAAACATATCTTATGTGAAGGGAGTGGTGGTGGGGGTGTTCAAGGGAGGCCACCATGGAGACAAGGGTTTTAGAAATAGGATGTTATTAAAGAAAAAAAGGAAAAACATAAGGAATCATGACCTCTGACAAAAAAAACTCTGACAATCATGGATCCTAACATGTTTAGATGAACAACTATGAATGTAAATGGAATTCACTCTTCAGTTAAAGAACGTATGTGTTGAGATGTATAAGGAAAACACAATCCAACTGGAGAGGACACCAAGAAACTCTTCTTGAAGAGAAAGAAATACTAAAATTAAAGAGAAGAGGATATTGCTTATCTTTTATTCCAAAATCACTGAAAAAAGGCATGGATGGCAATAATATTAAGGAAATTACAAACTGTACAATAACTGATACTTTTTTCTGATACACATGGTAGAATTATACTAGTAAAAGTAAAAACAGCAAATACAATGTTTACAGTAGGATCTATCTATGCCCCATTTATAGAATGTAATAGATTTTGGCTGAATTAATCTGAGGATTAGTTAAGATTCAAGTGGAAAATATAAGATTGTTAGGAGACTTTAATGTATTTTTAAATCCAGGTATGGATAGAACATCAATCAATCAATCAATCAAGTATTTATTTATCCAGGTGAACACCATTGAGCAAGCTCATTTACAAGGTGGACCTGCATCACACAAGGCCAAGAACAATGCATTTATGTACAGGCGAAAAACAAATCAGTGTAGTTATACATAAGATGATACATATATGGCAGAATAAACTATATTAGGTAAAGGTTAGCATTCATATGCATATTATAACATTCATATACATATTCATAACATATTCAGGGAGAAATGAGGTTGGTAAGAAAGGGCTGCATAATAAAATAAGACACAATATCAAAATTATCAAAACCTCAGACATAGAGAACGGGTGGAGGTAGGAAGTAAAGCAGACAGGGTGGGAATAGCACAAGGACAGTTTCACTACAAGAAGCATTAAGTTGACAGGCTGGGGACATGTAAGAATGGACAAGGGTAGAGGGGTGATTAAGGAAGCAGAGTTCAGGAGTCATTTTGAGGATCGATAGGGGCAAGAGTGAGGTTTATGAAAGACATAGGAAGGTAAACAGGAGGCAACAACAAGCAAGCTAAGGGCGATGGAAGCAGTTGCATAATTCCATGACAGTTTTGGCATACAAATTCTTGAACACAGCAGACTAACAGGGGTCATAATTTCAATGATTTCTGAACGATTACATCCAGGTCTCATTTCATTAGTAAATCACATATGAAGTTAATTCAAAATGTTCTCACTGAGCATGACCTAGTAGATATATGGAAAACAATATTTCCAAATGTACAAGAATATACACACTATGATAAAAATAAGTGTTTTTCACGTGTTGACTAGTTTTTACATCTAAGGTGCTAGTAAAGAGCTTCTAGAAGTCTCAAATCAATAATTACACCAGATCATGCACTTGTTCAATTAGATTTAAAAATGATAGACACAAATAGGCAAAAATCTAAGGGATGGAGGTCTAACAATGAATTATTAAAGGAGCAACAGTTTAAAAATAAAATGGAAGAATATTGGTTCTATAATTACGATGGAGGACAAACTGTTTCTAGCTTATGGGATCCACTAAAAGCTGTTATTAGGGGATAATTATTTCCTATCAAGCATACAAAAAATTATTAAAGAAATGACATGTTTTATGAACTTTAAGTTTAGGTTGTTAGAAATGACTGTATCACGTATATGTTCACTCTCAGAAATGTGTTAACATTTATTCTTTTGTGTATTAGAAGGACTGATGTAATCTGTAAATTATATGTAAAATGTCTGGAATTAAACAAATCTGAAAATTAATAAAAATATTTAATGGAAAAACCATCCCAATTCAGAGCAAACTTCAAGTGGTTCAATTAATATCCTCAGTCAGGAATATTATCGTTAAATTTATGACACTGATAGCTTGTGTTATTGTCTTATAGGCTAGAAAAAAGCAAAACAGTGTGGTGCAGATAACATTGCCAAGTCACAACCAGCAGACCTTTGTGCCTAGCCCTAACACCCTACAAGTAGATGTTCATCAGTCACCTGATGAAGTTTCTTCTGCGGCAGCTGGGGAACAAGGGTCTCAAGTTTGTTACTTGGCAATACTTGTTCGCACCATACTGGCTTGCTTGTTTCTAGCATATACGGCAATTTCACATGCTATCAGCATCATAAATTTGGTGCTTGGGATCAGTCTGTAGTTTGCAGCACATATATACTATTGATCTTTCTGTTTAAAGTTGTGATAGCTCCTCACAGCAGCACTGCCTGTGATCACCATGGCATGGATGGACATTTGGGGCAGATAATTAGTTATATAATATATGGTCAGGAGTTGTTGTGTATAGAAAGCCGTACACTGAAAAACCCTGTTGTACCACACTAATGACATGCCAGCTGTACAGAGGTGCAGTGACTTCTGGCTGTCCCACAGTAGCTATGGCACAGTAAAATGGATGGGGAACAGTACAAGTTTGACAGCACATTTTCTCACCAGGTGGCAGGATAACTAGCAAAGGACAGTGTATGGGAATCATATACTATAGAAAATATTATATTGTCACCCCATACTGATTCAGTCATGTTTCCATCTCAGGGATTATGATGACATCGAAGAACCTCAAACATTACCCTCAAGGTCCCTATGATGACATCACAATCCCTCAATGGAAACACAGCCTTGTGAATGGTTGCCCATGCATTATTCTGTATGTTACTCAGGTGTCACACCAGTGGTCCCTAAAATGTCATCACAACCCTCCAATGGAAATACAGCCTGGTTTGCATGGTTGCCTATACATTACACAATATATTACTCTAACATCACTCTTAGCGTCCCTACGATGTCATCACAACCCTTGATATAAACACAGCCATGTTCTGTATAGTTGTCCATACATTTGCACATGAACATTTCACCTATAGTAACACCTGAAAACTGACAAGTGGCCAATCAGGTGTTACTATAGGTGAAGAGGTTATCTATTCATTCATTCATTCATTCATTCATCCATCCATTCATTCATCCATTCATTCATGCCATTCCTTCATTCATCCATTCATTCATTCATTCATCACTGTTAGAGTCCCTACGACGTCATCACAACCTTTGATGTAAACACAGCCATATTCTGTATAGTTGTCCATCCATTTACATGAAGGACATTTTCACCTATAGTAACACCTGAATAACTGACAAGTGACCAATCAGGTGTTACTATAGAGTGAAGAGGTTATCTATCTATCATTCATTCATTCATTCATTCATCCATTTATTAATTCATTCATACTATTGTTTTTAATTATAGGAAAGTTGACTGGGACTGTGGGGTGGAGAAGAGAGGTGCTAGAGGTGGTGGGGTGAGGTGCTGCATTTCAAGGTCTGGGTCATGGCAGTTAGGAACATGTTAGGTTAGGACATACAAAGCTTGGTAGATGAGGGTCCATATAGCTCGCCATAAGCCTAATTATTTTAGTCCTTTAAATGTACATACTTGCAGTAAGCATCTAATTTTTGCTTCCACTCCTCCATATTACTGCTGCCTATAATCTCTACTGGGAGTGATTCAAAGAGATACCAGCCTCTGGTTGAACCAATGCTTCCTGTTATTAGTTATACACTTTTCTCCAAATAACTGCAGTAAATGTGACCTGGTATCATATGTCTGTCTCATCATTTCCAACCCCAGACAGTCCCAAAAATTATCGTTGATCATTGCCTGAATAGTAAGCACATGTCACTTCTTAGCCTATGATATTCTAGTGGAACATATCAAGGTCTTTCAGTCTTTCTTCATAACTTAATTCCTTCAAGGCCTAGATCATTCTGGTAACCCTTCTTTCTCTGTATGCTTTCCAGGATTTTATTTTATTAAACTCTAGGATTACAAATACTTTTGAACAGGAACTGTTCATTTACAAGGTTCCTTGTCAAAGGATGTAGGGTAACATACATACAAAGGTCAACAATGGTTACAGTCTTAAAACCACAAAGATGTCTAAGTATTTATTATACAGCCAAAATGGAGAGACAACATAAGCCAGCTTCAGACAAGTTTCAGGGTGGACAGTATATGGTTAGTATAGGGTAGGAGGGAGTCAGAAAAAGTAGACAGGCTAAAGGCCATTGTCGGTGGGTTGAGGTGGGTGGCAAAAGTGCAAAGTGGATGGGCTGGAGGGCCCATATCTGAAAGTGCCATTAGAGAGGGGAGGAGGTGGGTGAGGCAGTATGGTGTGGGGGGGTGAGGGGTGAAAGTGGGGAAACTGGTGCCAAAAAGTGTAGCTCTGAGGGAGGTTACAGGTCACTTTTGACTAAGGTAAAATGAGGAGGCAGTTACTTAGGAGAGGCAGTCACATTGAGTGGTAGAGGTGAGAAATAGTCAAGTTGTCTTTTAAAGGGACCAAGCATCGCAGTTGTAAGTGTTTCTTTGTTAAGGGTATTGTACCTCTGAGGAGCCCTGTGCATGAATGATCTCTGACCCATTGTGGTCTGGCATCTGGGACCTGGAAGGTTTGATATAGAGTACTGTGTGTATGCTGGGTACTGCTGTTGGCAGTAAGGAGCTTTGCCACTCCTGATGGCATGAGCCCAAGAACTTTTTGTTAACAAGCAGGTGTGGTATTGTATTCTGCTAAGGAGTGGTAGCCATCCAGCCTGGGTGTACAGGTCACAGGTGTGTGTTAGGTGGGCGGCACCTGTTAGAAGCGGTGAGTGTCACTGATATCCTCAGGAGGGCAGTAGGGGAAGCAGAGCCATAGATGACTAGACCGTAGTCAACAATGGAGGTGAAAGAGCTGTAGATGGCCAGTCTATGGGCATCAGTGGTCATGCAGTATTTGTGCCTGTGGAGCAGGCTGATCTGTAAGTTAGCCTTATCTACATTGCCAATGTGCCCGTGTAAGGAAGGGAACTGTCAAGGTGATGCCGAGATATTTAAACTCAGGAACATATTCAAGTGAAGTCCCCACGTGGTTCTTGATGGTGAGGGACAGAGGTTTATACTTCTCCATGCACTGCAGAATGTCATGACCTTAGTTTTGCTGTCGTTCAGGATGAGTTTATGTGAGCTAAACCACTCTTCAACATGCCTGAAATCACACTGCAACTGACTCTCAAGTTGTTTAGAGTCTTGGTTGCTAGTAAACATGTACTGCATCATCCCATAGAGTAATATTCTCTGTTGGCAGACTGTAGGCAGACTGTTCAGGAAGACAGAAAGAGTAATGGCCCCAGTATAGACCCCTGAGGGACACCTGAGAGGACTGTTTCTTCATCAGAGGTGACGCCAGCAATCCTAACACGTTGGACCATTCCACGAGGTAGCTAGCAAACCAGAGCACTGCATCCTTGGAGAGCCGAGGTGGTCAGCTACCTGAGAAGGAGTGGGTGGTTAACAGTATCAAAGGCCTTTGTCAGGTCAATGAATGCAGCCCCCACAGATTCCTTGGTCGAGGGGTGTCATGGGCGAATCCAGTAAATTCCAACAGTGCCGTGGTGGTACTATGCCCTTTTGGAAGCCATGTAGTTCTGGGCACTGGATTTCATATTTGTCCAGGAACTCGACAAGCTGGTCCGAGACTATTCATTCCAGAGCTTTATATGGGGGGTGGAGATGGGCCTGTAGTTGGTGTGCAGTGACTTGTCTCCACTTTTGTGTACAGGTACGATAGTTGCCTGTTTCCAGAGTGATGGAATTGACCCAATCTTAGGGAAAGGTTGAAGATCTTTGTCAGGGGTTCATGGATTTCATCTTGGACTAGTACAAGCAACTTCAGGTCGAGTGAGTCACCACTGTAGCCAGTTTTGAGGATGGCTTTGCATATATAGGGTTCTGGCTAAGTGCATTGGGATCTTTTCAAAAAGAACTGCGGAGCTGTGTGTACCTGGATGCAATGTCAAGGGAATTGGTGCTGGGGCATTGAGAAAAATCAGGTGGAAGGACACTGCCAAGGTTGGAAGACATTGTTGAATGTATTGGAGATGGTACTAGGTCAGCGTAGGGTGTTCCATCAATGTTGAGCATGGTGGGTGGTGCCTTAGTATCCTTGCCTGTGAGGTTCTTCAAGTTATTCCAACATTTTTCTCATCACTCCCAGCAGTTGGAGAGTGCCTCCTGAAATATTTGTTTTAGACTTCTGTATAGCTCGGGTACAGTCATTTCTTGCAGATTTGTATTTTTGAATGTCCTCTTGCGCTGATGTGGCTCGAGCACAGTGCCAGAGGTGGTCCCTTGTTTGAGTCATTCTACAAGCTCAGAGTTTATCCATGGGTTAGACCTGCCTTTAACCTTCATCTTTTAAGTGCTGCATGGATATCACAGGCCACCGTAAAGCTGCTGATGAACAGCTGTATCATTGAATGAGTCAATTATTCCACCAGTCCAGCCTGCTTAGATGTGATTTAGCAGCTGAAGGTGCCCTGCTTGAGTACCCTGGTGTGTATTATTTTAGGAGGGGCTTGGTGAATTTGTTAGCCCAAGAACAGATAACAGGTGAGTGGTCACTTAAAGTATCAGGAGTACAGACACCTTAGAGATTCTTTTGGGACAGTTTGACAGTATCCAATCAAGTAGAGTGTAGGTCCCTGTCCTATAATTGCACCTAGTGGGGTGGGAACAAGCTGTGTGAGGTGTTGTGCCATGACAACATCCTTGTAGGTGCAGGCCTCAGGTGAAAGCCAGTTTATGTTAAAATCACCCAGAATTATGGTCTCTGAATTATGGTGTAGTCCCATGAGGAATTCCATGATGTTGTTGAAACCACTGACCTGGTCCTTTGGGGTATGTATATAGAGGCTATAGTAAGATGTTTATTATGGGCCCCTATGAGAGGACCTGAGATGGGGATCCTGAGTTAGAAAATGGGATGACATGTCCCATGAGGGTATCTCTCTAGGTAGATGGCCCAGCCACCACCCTTGTTTTGAAATTCCGCCCTGCCTGAAGATAGAGTATCCGAAATTGCAACAGCAGTGTTAGGGGTCTTAGGGTTTAGCCAAGTTTCAACAACAGAGAGGATGTCAGGATTGTGTTGTTGAATCCAGGTTTGAGTTATCAAGTTTACTGAGGAGGCTACAGACATTGATTGGCGTCAATGTGAGGGACCCCACCTCCTATTGTGAGTAGGGTGCAGTGTCCAACTGGTCCTGGGTTGGGGTGTACACTTCCAGAGAGCAGTAGTAGCATAAAAAGAATTCTCAGGAGAGAGGTTTTAAGTATTTTGAAAGCTTGCTTGTTTGTTAGGCGTCTGTGCACCTTGGTGCTATGGTGCCGGCTTGTCCAATCTTGTTGCAGAGAACTGCTAATACTTGTAGGTTCCTCGGAAGGCTGAACACTTGTAGCTTCAGAAGGTAACCAGTGTGCTGAGATAGGGGTGCAGTGGGCCATGGTATCATTGTGTTGGATCCTCGTGGTCATACCCAGTGCATAATGTAGGGCAGAAGGTGGCATTGACTGGCAGGTAGATTGAGAGGAGGTGACCTCAGGAGAAATGGGACAGTGCAGCACTATCATCACCACTGCTAGCAATGTGGAATGCAGGTTTAAAGCAGCCATGATTTGGTTTCAGGTAGGAGACACAGTTTGGCTGACAGTGGGCACTGTTAAAGGCTAAGCAAATAGTTTGTCAACTGGTGATACCAGGCAGTTAAGTCAAAAGCCAAAGAACTGAGCAACAGCTGAGGTCCAGAGTCACAGAATGTGTTAGAATTCCTGAAGGTGATTAACTGTGCCTGCACATATGCAGGATGTGAAATCCCTTTGTCTGTATGCTTCTTTGTCATTCAAAGAGGTTGCTGAAAAGCCCGACACAGATCATGGAGCAGGTCAGACGATAATGTGGATTCAAGCAGGATCCAGAGTCACTGAGTTTGTCTGACTTAGTTGCTTCACTTCTGTTTTGCTTGGGATAGCTTCCAAAAGTTGATTTTA
Source organism: Neoceratodus forsteri (assembly GCA_016271365.2). NCBI lineage: Eukaryota > Metazoa > Chordata > Ceratodontiformes > Ceratodontidae > Neoceratodus > Neoceratodus forsteri. The sequence goes on from JADMNL010000033.1 coordinate 34,040,287, forward strand.
AAATGAAAATGCAGATACCTGGTGATTACGTTTTGCAAAAATTCAGTCCAGGAGACTTTCACAGACGTAGTGAGCAAGAATGGTATAGTTACTCCAAGCGAAAACCATGTAAATCCACAAAACTATGTTACAGACAAACACAAGCAGCCACCGCACAGACCCAGGAGGCGTGTCTACATGTTTTATCCCAGTTTTATTACAAGATGCCCAGAACTGTGCACAATACTCAAAATGAAGCCTGACCAGGGCTGTATGAGCACTAATACCTCTCTCCTCCTGCTCCTAGTAAGTCTGTCAGTACAGTTTTACATGCTCGTTGTTTCTTCACAATCACTCTACAGTGGCCTTTAAAATTAAGTTCATTATCAACTAATACACCCAAATTCCTCTCTTCAGTCACCACACTGAGGTAAGTATTATTCAGCTCATATTGTACCTCCCTGTTGTGTCTTCCAGGATGCATAACAGCGGATTTGCCCAAGTTTAGTTCTAATCCATGTTCTGTTACCCAGTTGCCCAGTTTTACCAATGCTGCTTGCAGTTTCTGTGTATCCTCACCGTTATTTATCACTGCTCCCATCCACATATCATCAGCAAATGTCGCCTCCCAGTGGTCATCCCCCTGCTCATACTGGTTACATAGATATTAAATAGACATGGTCCCAAAACAGACCCCGAGGACCCTGCTAGTCACTGAAGTCCAGCTGGAATAATTGCCTCTAATACACTCTTCTGTTTCCTATCTGACAGCCAAGCTAGTTAGGTAGAAACATTTGCTCAGTTGTTATGGGGTGCTTTACATTAAAACAATGTTTGTTTTTTAAGATTTTTTAAGATTTTCACCATGTAAAGTTGGGATGAAGACAGGAAACTATGCCCACTACACATAGAGGTAAGTTTCAAACTTTGCACCACCTTCTCTGGCAAAGTTTAAATTTGCAACATCTCAAGTCTGACTTCTTTTTCCCAAAAGTATGCATGTTTTTTTCAGATTGGGCTGTTGGGCACAGATACACCAAACTTATGTGTCAACTCCAAACATGTTAGTATAGAATATACTAGCATCAATGGTACCAGGGCAATATGTGAGGGAAGAACTGTGCAGAATAAACTGCATGGTTAAAACAGATTTAGGAATAATTGTTTCAGGGACAGCATAGCAAAGTAAATTATCGCTATCCCTGTAGCTATATTGCCTTTGGGGATTGGAGAAAGGCTCTGGCTGGTGCTGTGCTGGTCGAGCAGCTGCCATGGCTCAGTGTATAGAGTTGAGGGTGGTGGAGCGGTGATGGACCAGGGTTTGATACCCGGTCTTGAGGAGATTTTGTTTTTGGTTGTTGTTTGTTTTGTCTCCTTAGTTTTCTCCTTTCCTGAGTTTAGTCCCCCGGGTTAGTTATATAAGATGGAAGGGGAGGTTGGGTGGTCTGGGGATGGAGCTCCCACAAACATGTCATTTTGTATTTTTTTTTTCATGGATGGGAGCGCTCACTGTTTTGCGTCAGCTACCTCCATTTTTATCAATATGCCTGTGCAGTTGTTTACCACGTTGTTATTTTCATGGCATATTGAGCCTGTACAGTATCAAAAGTGCAGCCAAGGAAATGGGACTTAAGAACAGGCTGACGACTAAGGGCGGTTTGAATAAACTGCTGAATTTGCTGAAAATAAAAAAAATGGAGGTTGCTTCCAGGTCAGGTATACGTGAGACAGCTGAGAACAAAGGTGGTGTAAAACCGGTTACATGTCAATTCCTCCAGTCAGTGTGCTCCATGACAACTGGTGCTGTACTATTAGCTCATGCATCAATCAGTCCCCTGTATGAATCATTCTAGATAATCTGCCCTATATAAATTTAATAAAATAAACTTGAGGGGTGGGCAATATGGGAACAAACTGTGCAGGAGGCAATTAACACCAGAGCTAATAGTCCGTGGGAGTTGTTGTGGAGTGGATTGACTAGAACGACTTGACGTGTCACCTCTAAAACCTTGGTGCTCACCTCACGCTGAAGATTCATCAGCGGCAGGCAACCTGAATTTGATGTTGTGTCCATTTAATTTTTGGATTTTCTGCAACTTTGGCAGCAGTTGCGTTGCTTCAGGTATTAAGTCTGGCACAGGTGCAGCTGGGTAGATGCAGACAACGATGAAGCCCATAGGAGGCAGTATGGTGTAGTGGTTAAGAGCACTGAACTGCAAACCTGGAGAACTAGGTTTGAATCCCACAGTCACCACTTGCATACTTTGTGACCACGATGAGCAAGTCACTTAACTTCCCTGTTCTCCCAGGACACACCTAGAAACAAGCCTGTTTATTGTTCTTTCCTGGCCAAGAAAATCACAAAATAAACATAAAATAAATAAGTACATTTCAGAGTATCCTTTCTAAAACTCCTACTTATGTTCCAGGTGGGGTTAGGTACTTATGCAGAAGGTTATGAAAAACAAACATAATATAAATTGCTTTCATAAAACCACAAAATAAAAAAATAAAACAGTTCTTACTTTCCAAGGCTGAAAGTCAAGGCTAGTAGCACATGTTCCATTCCTGGGAGACCTTCTCTATATGTACAGGAGAACATGTCATGTAAGGCATGTACTAATGCATAAACTGCATTATATGCATATATGCAAATCTGAAATCGTTCACATTGTATACAGATGTGTCCAGTTCCGTTAACTCCTCTTTGCCTGTGCAGGCATTTTTTCATTCATTTGAGAATTGAGAGGCATCTGAATAGCGTTCTTTTGCCATATGCAGCCAAATGCTGTCTCCCAAAAATGTTTAATAAAAATGTCCCCAGGGGATGTTAGAGGATGAATTCCATGCAGAAACTTTTGAAAGCCTGGATTTCACCTCTATGAAGACAAACCCATGGTACCGTGAAGAGATTGCCTAATATCTTTCCTGGAAAAAATTGAAGAAACTATCCAGGCTGTATTAGCAATCCAAACTTTTCGGATATGTTCTGCAATGAAACCTCCAACATGAAGGACTCTGCATGTTGAATGAATGAATAGATCACCACCACGGTAGCTGATGAGTTCTTAACCAAATCAACTATTTGCAGAACCTTATTTTGGGGTTGTATGTTGGAATTGATTCGTGGAATGCGATGCAAACGCCAGCTTTTGGCTCTTTCTTCAGATTTTGACTCCCCAGTATCCCATATTCATTATCGGAAGACAGGATCCCTATCCAGCTCCATCCAAAATGTATGATCAGCTGGGCTATCCATAGGATTGGAAGTCATTTTTGGAACAGTCCGAAGGAATGATGGAAATCGTATTTATCACTTAGGGAGAAAGCGAGGCTCCATAACTGATCTAAATGAAAAAATGTTAAGTGTACAGATAATATGCTAGTCTATATCTATACATCATGTTACATGTTGTGGGAGAACCATGTGACACTCCTGGCCAATCACAGTTATTCTTTCAGTTGTGTATAAAATGCTTTACTTCCATAAGTGCATCTTATATGCTGTGCTGTACTGTACTGGCAGGCTTCTTGCTTGTGCTCGTGTGGCGTGCAGTGCGTCAAGATAAAAAAGGCAATTAAAAAAAGTTGGGCATAGTCTATAATATATTTCTGGGGATGCTAGGAGTTTCTAATTTGAAAATAGAGGATAATGTATGATCAGCTATCAGTAACAAGCATTTGTAGCCATCAAAGAGGTTGCCATAGTGAGCGTTTAAACCTTGAGGAAACGAAGCCAGAGAGATTTTGGTTGACATGCATACCTCGAGATGGCGACATTACCTGTTTAGTTGGTCGATAGTGCCCATACATTGTTTTTATGCAGATGGTCCACAGAAACAGCAGGATCCTTACTTTCCTTTTTTTGTCATTGCTGTCTATTCTGGGTCAGCTCTCACTGCTGCGGCTGGTTCAGGAGGACAGAGGTTCGCATAACGTGCATGCATGAATGCATTCCATGTTATTATACCATCGATGTGACGCACTCACGATGGTACAACAACTTCCTGATGTCGCATTGATAGTACAACAACACTGTGAAATGATCGAATTTAGGTAATAATAATATTCTACCACACATGATATAAGAGTGTTACCTCTTGCATCCTAAAGCACCATAACTGCTCACCTCTCACCCAGAAAACAAGAGATAACATATATCCATAAGAAATGGTCCTAGTGCCCTATAAGTATGCAACAAAACACAGAGAGACATAGAATTTGACAGCAGAAAAGTACAGCTTGGCCAATCCAGACTGCCCATTTTCTCTACCTACAGTATCCCCACAGACCCTAAGTGATCTCCAGCTATCTCTCCCTCATCCCCTAACATTCTCTTATGCCTATCCCATGCCTTCTTGAGCCCGTCTACTGTTTTTGCCCCAACACCTCCACTGGATGGCTGCTCCAGGAATCACTCTTTCTGTGATGAAGTACTTCCTGTGTTTCTCCTGAATATACCCTCCAGATTCATAGCATGTCCCCATTCTTGTGCAACTTTTTTCTGAAGAATATTTCCTCCTGTACCATATATAAGCAACAAGACATGACAGTGTATGTGTTAGAACTGTCTAACACACAACCCCAGAATAGCTTATTGAGCTTATAAAATGGGTCTTGTATTCTACAAAGGTTTTCTAGTTTTACCCATGCATTGAGACACTTTTAATGCATGGGTAACAACCAATCAGATTGCTTGAAATCCTTTGCCCATTTTGTAATAATCCTGCAAGGTATTGAAATGTCTCTATCATATCCCCTCCTCTTTTCTAAGGTGTACATATTGAGGTCCTTTAGTCTTTCTTTATAGGGCTTTGGTGCAAGACCTGCATTATTTTAGCTGGCCTCCTCCAGACCACCTCCACTCTATCTATGTCCTTCCATAGATGTTGTCTCCAGAACTGGACACAGCACTCAAGGTGGGGTCTTACCATTGACCTGTACAGAGGAAACATAACCTCTCTTTCTACCAGCACAGGGTGTTGGTGAGTTGTGACCTGATCATATGCCAATTGGTCTTAATAAGGCACAGGGTTGCAGGACAAGTGACTTCTGCACTGGAAGTGCAGTTGTGGCACAACTACTAACTCCCAGAGTATTTTATTGCATTTATAAAATAGGTAAATATTAAGCAAAAAAAACAACAAACAAACACGTATACAGTTTAGAACAATTATAAAAAATGAAAATACAGTACGTTTAAATTCAATGGAAAATAATTTATTCTACCATTGGGAACCACTAAGGGAGCTTGCAGGATTACTGTCCATGTGCCAGTTGCTTGCAGGAAAAACATCTGCTTTTTAAACCTGCACATTCTAAAGGATTGTTACAATATTGATTTTTCCTGCACTGTGCCAAGGTTGCCAGCACTTGTTTTTAGCTGTCAGTAGGGGTCTCAGCATGCACAGACGTGGACCAATTAGGTTGCAGCGTTTTCCCTTCCTGTTTTATGAACTTATAATTACATAGTCATGTTGTCACCAGTTTTGGACATTAGAAGAAATCCATGAAATTGGAAGAAATAAAAAAGAATACGCTTTACATCAGCCTAACCATTATTGGAACAATATAGTCAATCTATACCATGTGTGGGCAAAATCCTGGATGCTAATTAACTGAGACAGGTTGACACCCATACCTAATCAGTGTCAGTAGTTCAGTAGGTAGCTCGCTGACCTGGGGGCTGGAAGATTGGAAGGTCATGGGTTCTAGCCCCACACAAGGTACATGGGGTGATACCCATAATTGACACTGTAGTGCAGTGTGGGGGAGAGCGAGAGCTGCACTGGTGATGTGTCATAGTTTGGGTAACATGTTAAACTGAGGTTCCTTCTGTCCATCTCTGGTCACTGTCAGGTGGAAGTAAAAGGTCCCATGGCACTTATGATCAGTGAAATTTTTATTTTATATAATATAAAAATCCGAATGAATTATCACAAAACAGAACGCAAACACCTGCCATAGATACAAGAAAACTGTTACTTCACAGAGTTGTCTTTAAATATAAGCATATTCAACATTTTTTTTCATATCATAATAAGTAACTCAAAAGAAAAAAGAAAAGTAAGCAAAGAAAATCATAGTCTCTGCACTCCGTGGAATGCCTCCTATACATACTAATCAGAGCAGTCGATCTGCTTCATGCCACAGCTGGACAAACATGTATTCTCTTTCTCATGAACTTAAGATCATTCTCAATATATTGAATAAGATAAGACAGAGGAATTATTTTCTTCTGAAGTACAGACTGGCACCTTGCTTGCCATATACACCATTTAAGACATGCACTGATTAAAGTCATGTGCTACACTTCCATTTGTCCCATTTGGGGGATCCTTTTCCCAGCACCAAGTATGAAAATTTATTGGCCAAACTCTGGTGCCCTCCAAAAGCTACGAAATCTGGCCAACACTGAGCTATATGAAATAGTGAAAAGGTGTCTTATACAGTCTTCAATATCCACACATCATGGCCTAACACCCACTTCTTTCTGAGATCTCTTTATGTCTGGTATTACCTTTAACACTCGCCTGCCATGACCTGAGAGTCACAACATGTTCTATATTTCCTTAGGAAACCAGTTATCAAATTATAAAATTATTAAAGTTATGCCAGCCCAGTGGTGTGAAGGGCTGAGGCAGCAATGCCTTACCTGCCACACTGGCAGCCTGTATTTGCAGTGTGAGTGGGCGTCGAGGGGCCGGCCGGGTGGGGAGTGGATCGAGAATCTGAAGGATAGCTCTCTTCCTGGGAAGGGTGGAAACAGAGCCTGGCAATAGCCTGACACCTAGTGGAGGCTAGGTGTTGGCACACCTGGCCCTGTACAATGCGGGCATGGGGACAGAGCAGCCAGTGGGCATTCTGCTTGTGGACACACATGTCACATGCCCACCACGACATTGCATGCTCAGCCTCTAGAGAAAAAAAGGTGGAAATGGCAGCACCAGTTGAGCGGCTTGATGGCAGTCCATCAAGAGCACACCACCTCTGAGGGCATCACTGAAACTGGTTCCAGTCCTGGTGGGGAGTTGGCACCCGGCCATGGGGGAATGGGGATGAATGGTGATGCCCAATGTGGAGAATGGGTATGGGACAGATGGCTGCTGGTGGAAGGAGTACCTCGCTAGGAAGAGCTGACCGGGGCCTGGAGGGAAAAATCAATGCAAAAAAAAAAATGATTAAAGCTACTTCCCAAACTAGGCGCTTTGTACAGACACTGTGGCACCTCCTCGGCCCCTCCCACCATCTCCCCATGCTGGCAAAGCTCTCACTTGCTACTCAAGAGCTAACCCAGGAAATGTTACTGCTTTAATATGTTTTGTGTGTATACACATGACTTATGTCTATGAATATGTAAGTATAGGGTGTGTGTATATCTATCTATATATATATATATATATATATATATATATATAGTAGCATAGTAGTGCTACCATAGTTAGAGTTGATAGCACTTTTAAGGTTAAAGGGTGAAATTTTGCACCTTAATAACTTGCCACTGTTCAATGGATTTGCCTGCAATTTGGTAGGCATGGTTGGGAATAGTAGATCTTAGGATATACCAACTTTTGTACCAGTTGGATAAACAGCTGCGGAGTTCTTAAGTGACAACCAAAAAGCGCCAATTATGCTTTTTGTGAATTCTTTGCGTCTCACCTACAGGGCACAGTTTGTGCACTCAGTCCAAAAACTTCAGGGAATGTGCAGCTGGGTCCACAATGTGTCTTTTGAAGACTTTGTGAAAAAATACTGAATGGTTCAAAAGTTATTCGAAACAAGTTCCCATTATAAGTCAATGGGAAAAGTTAAAAGTTTGAAAGTGTCACAAATGCACATTTTAGTGTCGCAAAGGGCCTAGAAGTGTCTCAAATCTGCCATTTTCAGTTAGTGATAAGAAAATGTTTGGCATTTAAAATTGGGACCCTTTAGAGCACAATTCTTTCTGTGTTCACCTAGTCGGACCCTAGAAGTGCTAGCCATGTCTTTATTTTGGGGTTAAACACCCAGAAATATATTTTCAGATTTCTGGAAACAGTAGTGTTGCAAAGTAGTGTCACACCTAGCGACACTTTTGCAAATTTTTAAAAGTGTGCTAAATTGCAACATTACTTTTCCAGACTATGGCCAAAATGACAGGAGTTCTTTGCCACCCTGCTGCAAAAGAACTGTTTAGTCTTTGGGCTGAAAATTGGAGGAAGGCAGCCAACATTTCACAGATGTGCCTTTTGGTGGTTTAATGAAAAATATTGCATGGATGCCAAGTTACGGTACTCCAAAATGCCATTTTTTCCCATAGACTAACATGGTAGCATCCGCGTGCCTTCGGGACTCAGATCTCGAAGCGTGTAAGATACCGAATTTTTGTCACGACAATGCGTATCCAGGAAAATCATGATTCATGTGGATTTTTTTTCCTCGTCATACAGTTCCTGAGATTTAAGCAATTTAGTCTTCCAACTGCTCATTTTCTGCTCTAGGCCCATATTATGCATACATTCTTTGTTCACACTGTGTTTCTCTATGCAGCTGTTGGGCAAAAACAAGGTGTGCTTCGTTACTGTTACATTAGCATTACCACTTGTGTTTCCATACCTGTTTGATTACTCTTCCCATATATGCCACCGTGTGCGTTACCCTTTGCGTTCTCATTTGCACTTGCGTTTGCGTTACTGTTACCATTTGCATTTCCCTACTGTTTGTGTTTGTGTTTTGGTTTTTGTCACCGTGTGCATTTCCATTTGTGTTTCCGGCAGCCCTTTTGTTTGCATTTGCGTTTGTCTTTTGTTTTGCATCTTCATTGCTGTTACCGTTACCATTTGCATTTACAATTTCGGTACTGTGCCCATCGCATTACGGTTTGCATTTATGTGGCGCTTGCGTTAGCGTTTCTGTTTCTGTTTCCTTTGGCGTTCTTTGCTGTAACACTTAACATTTGCATTTAAATACCACTGCCATCACTATGCGCATTACCAGTTGCATTTCATATGCGGCGTGCGTGTCCGTTTGCATCTCTGTTAAACCCGGTCACTTTGCGCTTGCGTTTCTATTAATGTTTACTTTACCATTTACGTTTGTGTTACCATGTGTGTAAATGTTGGGCGCTTACATTTGCATTGATATTCCTGTTACTATGAGACAAGACATCACATGGGTGGGAACAGGGCCCTTTGGACCTGACGCTCCACTCACCGCATTACATTCACTATTCATCATCCTCATTCTCAAAAGAAGGAAATTAGGGCAAAAACTCTGTAATGCATCAGTTAGAGTTGTTCACAGCAACAAAAGTGAAAGTCGATTATTGGGTTTGGCCCCATGGACCCCAGCCCTCCCCCAGCCGGTGAGGTGCCGAGGTGCGCTTTGGGGTCGTGGGTCTAACTCTCACCCATTCTCCTACACCTCAGATGTGATGGGGTGAGAGTTAGGCTGATGACCCCACACTCCCCGACATGCTGTGGGCTTTCAACCCTAACACCGAATTCTCACTTTGTTGCTGTGAAAACCCTAACTGATGCATTAAATGGATTTTTTTGCCATATATATATACATATATATATATATATATATATATATATATATATATATATTGCATATACACATATGTCATAGTCTATGCCTGGATGCCAAGTGCTGCCTATCTATACCTCAGATATGTTTGGCATAGCTTTAAATGTATTTGTTTGTATGTACAGGCTTAAATCTAAGTATATTTTACTTTGATCTCTTATTCAAATGTATCCTTCCCTCTCACCCAGGATGCATCTGGAAGCAAACTATTGTCACTCAGTGTGCCTTTCCTGGTGAAACTTTTCAAATAAATAAATCGATCGCTGCTCAGTAATTACACTCTCTGCAATCCCTCGATTGTGGGGAAAAACAGTGTGACCATAAAGTGTGCCTAAGCACCCAATAGTATAGTTTCTGGCCAGAAAGTGTGGAAGCCAAAACTTTAGTTATTCTCCATTGCTTAAAGGAGAAGACTCCTGTTTGTTTATGAGCTGGATATTTCTGACATATTTCTCATACACATCGATTATTGCAAGTATGTCAATAAGACAGCATACATTTTCCCTGTGGCAACATATACCTAGATTCTGAGGCTCTGACACATGCTTGGAAAGTTTCAACCAAGTGTCCATTTATATGCAAATGAGGCACTTGTAATATAATCCCTCCCATTTGTTGGTGTCACTGGAGCAGCAGCTCAGAAGAAAGCATAAGGTTTTAAATTAGGGTTATCACCTTTTTAAGAAGCCCAAAGTGTAACATTTCTTACTTTCACAGGACAGTATGTAACCTCAACCAATGCAACAGACTTGTTTTATCTACATAATCATAATTAAGACTAAGTGTTGTAGTTGTTTGTTGTTTCTGTTGTTTCTTAGCATTTTAAGGCATTCTAGTTAAGGTATTATAGTTTTCTGCAACATTTGGAGGAAAGTTAGAAAATATTTTTTGTACTACAAGGTCATGGCGTAGTATTTTTTCATGGTTTTTTGGCAGGACACAGCTTCCCAAATCAGGACCATCCTGAAAATCAGGCCAGGTGCAATGGCTTAAGACAGTCCTGTCATGCCACTCACACTGTGTGTTTAAAAGAGTATTTTTTCACATTTTAAATGCCTCATAAAGCACAATTGCTGACTGGAAATACCAAGACAGGGAATGAATATGACATGGGAGGAGTGAGGTAAGCAAATGCACAGCACTGCATACATGAGACTTCTCCTTAAAAGAGCTCCAGACACAGCTGAGACAGCTTTGAGAAAATGTAATATTCAGGCATAAATGTAGCTTATATTTCATATTTTATTCTAGAATTTGCACCCTTATTACTAACATACTAATTGCCAGCAGATTAAGCCTTACAGTCTATCGAGTCCTGCTCAAACCTCAGATCCCTAGTTGGGTACCGAGGCCTTCCTCCCTTGTGTTCCAGAAACCCTATCATCCTTCCTCAACCCCCAGGACAGGCCATCATCTGATACATCCACTTTCTGTGTCTGTCCCACCCTCTCTTGAAGCCCTCCACTGTGGATCTCTGAACCAGCTCACCAGGCAGCGCGTTCAAGGATCCACCCCTCTCAGTGAAAAACCTCCTTCTCTTCCCCCCACCCTTCCACCTACCAACTTCAAACCATGCCTCTGGTGATACCTCCTGCTTTTAGTCTAAAGATCCCTCCGTGTTTACCCAATTTATTCCCTTGAGGTACTTGAAGACCTCAATCATGTCCTCCTGTCTCTCCTCTCCTCCAATGAAAAGAGGCCGAGCTCCTCAAGTCTGTCCTCACCGTAAATCCCTAGTCCTCATATCATCTTAGTTGCCCTTTTCTGTACCCTCTCCGGGAGTTTTATGTCCCTCTTCAAGTGTAGTCTCCAGTACTGTACACAGTACTCAGGTGTGGTCTAACCTGTCCATTGTACAGTGGCAGAATCAATTCCCTGCTCTCTAGGGTGATCCCCTCTACGATGTATCCCAACATCCTGTTTGCTTTGCTAGCCACTGTCCTGCACTGCTCAGAGTTATTCATACATGCATCCCCCATGACCCTTAGGTCTTTTTCCCTGTCGAGGCCTCTAGCACCTCCTCCCAGGGTGTACCTGTGTTATGTATGTTTCCCACCCAAGATGTAACACCTTGCACTTGGTGATATTGAAATTTAATTTCCAGGCATGATTGTACCTTTCCAGGGTGTCCAGGTCCCTTGAAGGCCAACCTCCCTCTTCCCCTCAACTACTGCTCCCATCTTGGAGTCATCAGCAAATAGACTCATTTTACACCCTATACCCTCCTATGTATCCAATATGTATGCATTAAACAGGACTGGACCCAGGACTGAGCTCTGCAGTATCCCACTACCGACCTCTCTAGGGTTAGAGAGCTCCCACTGACCACTACTCTCTGAGTGCATCCAGCTAGCCAGTTTTCAATCCGTCTGACCATCAAGGGCCTACTCCCAACCCATCAGTTTCTCCACCAGACCATTGTGGGGACAGAGTCAAACGCTTGCTGAAGTCCAAGAATAATACATCCACAGGCTTTCCCTTGTCCAGTTCTGATGTTACCCATTTGTAGAACTCCACAAAGTTGGTTTGACAAGATCTACTTGGCACAAACCCATGTTGCTGACTATCCAGACCTCCCATCTCCTCCAAGTACACCCAAATCGTTCCTTTAGTATACTCTCCATTAATTTCCCACCTCCGAGGTCAAACTGATGGGTCTATAGTTACCTGGTACTTCCCTTGACCCCTTTATGGATTGGCACCACATGTGCCTCTCGCCAATCCCTAGGTACCCCCTGTCTCAGCGACCTGTTGAAGAGCTCCACCAGTGGTGCAGCCAGTATGTCGCCAATTCCCTAGTATTCTTGGATGAATGCCATCCGCCCAAGAGATTTATCTTTCTAGCCTGCACAATCCACGCCTGGGGAAATAGCATCACCCGGCCCACCCACCTTACTGGCCTTTTATCCATCCTGATGTGACACCCCTGGGGTACCTCTCCCTCCCTCTTGCTCCATTTCTGTTGCTCCCCTGATCCCTCACTACCACTTCTATCCCCATCATGCCTTGCTTTGTAAATATCCCATCCCCTCCCTAGTGAACAAAGACAAAGTACTCATTTAATACCTCTGCCTGGTCCCTCGTCTCTTCCGCCCACCCTCCTTCTGATCTCAATCTGCCAAGCTGCCCCTTAGTTTTCTCTGCTCCCCAATGTACCAGACTCCTTTATCCCTGTGCCACCCGCTGCTCTTTACTGGACTTTTCCCCCGCACCATCCAGGTGACTATTCTAGATGCAAGACGGTATGTTTCCTTTTCTCTATCCCTCTCATTGTTTTGTATTTTTGTAGGTAGCCTTCTTTTCTTTGACTGCTACCTGAACCTCACTGGACCACCAGCATGGTTTATGTGACCTTGCTCCTTCCGCTTCACCTTAGTGCAGGTCCTGGCTGCCTCACAAAGTCCCTTTTGTACCTCCCATCTCTTTCCACATCTGTCATTGTTGTAATCCCTTCAAGTGATCCTTGAGAATATTTCCCATGCCCATAAAGTCTGCCCCCTGAAGTCCACAGCTAGCGTCCTAGATCTTCCCCTCCCCATGCTTATTTGAAACCAGACAGTATTGTGGTCACTCCCAGTCAGGGATCCTCTACAACCAGGTCCCTTACCAGATCCCCATCCACCAGAACCACATCCAGGACATGCCCTCCCTTGTGGGCTCCATCATGTGCTGTGTTAAGAACACATCCTGGAAGCTGTCCAGCAGCCTCTGCTCCTTAGCCCCCTTAGAGGACATGGTTCCCCAGTTTGTACCTGGCATATTAAGGTCCCCATCAACACCACTCCCTCCCTTTTGGTCCACACTGGGCAATGATGTTGTCCAGCAAACCATCCTTCAGAACATCATCCATCCTGAGGGATCTGTATACTACACCCAGCTTGACCTTACCTCCTGCCGGGGTTTGTAAGGTGACCCATAAGACCTCCATGTTTCCCTCTGCCTCTTCTACCCTAGCAATTTCTCTATGTCATCTCTAATGAACATGGTCACTCCACCCTCTGCCCTCCTTTCTATCCTTCCTAAGCATAGTGTACCCTGCATGTTTAGGTCCCAGTTATGGTTTTGTTGGCCCGTTTCCGTGACCACCACATCCACCCCCAAACACCATGGCCTGAACTCTGGCAACTTGTTTCCAAGTTCCTGGTATTTACTCAACACCACCCCCACCCCTTATCCCTGGATCCCTTTGTCAACCCCACCCAGGTTCCTTATACTTCCATCCTCCTCTGCTCCTCCTGAACCCTCCTCCTCAAGTCTATTTCCCCCTACCCACATGGGTTTGAAGGCTACTCCTTCATCTGGAGGAGAGGGCTTCGGTCAGCCCCTCCTTATCCCTCCCTTCTCACAAGTTTGAACCCCACCTTTCTTGAACATAGTCAGCCGCCCCTGTTTAAGGACCTCCTTCCCTAATGGGGCAAGATGAAGCCTGTCCTTGGCATACAGTCCCTTATCCTCCCAAACTCCTTCCCAGTTCTCTAACACCCCGAACCCACTTTCTTCACCCCACTTCCTGAGCCAGTCATTTACCTCTGTGATCTTCATTTTTGTTCTCCACTGAGGCCTTTGGTACCGGCAATATTTTTGAAAGAAATATTGCATCCATTATCCCAACAGACTGGCAAGTTCTCAGAACCTTGCTTGAATTTCCAAAGTGCTATTTCCCTCTATATCATTAGTTTCCAAATGCACCAGAATCCGGTTTCCCTCCACAATCCCTAACCAGTTTGTACACGGAACATTGCTCTGTGCACCATCAGCCAAGAGATACTCACTACCTTCACCTGGCTATGTCATTCACCCCTCTGTCCCTCCCAATGGATACCCCTAATCACTCGAGTCTCCTAATAACAGAACCTTAACACTGCCATCATCCTTATAGTTACCTCCACTATGCACTCTCAACCCCTCCTCCCTTTATTTGTGATCTCAATTCCATGGAGTCTTCCTGCCTTATTAGAGACCCCTTGTCACCCTCCCTTTCTGCTTCCCTTGTTATTTTGCCCACTTAACTCAGACCCCCGAAAGGTGTCCCTTTAACCCTGTCTTATCTGAACCATTTATCCTGGCTGATGGTTTCCCCTTCCCCCACACCGCCATCCTACCCGCTTGTATATGCCCTACCTCCAGAAGCCCTCTGTGGGTCCCTTTACCTAGGGCCCCATCCTTGGTACAGACCCCTCCTGAAGGGGGCCTCCCCACCTCCTTGTCTCCAATTTCTCTCCAGTCTTGCTCTCCTCCCTCATGTCTGCAATATGTTGCATCTCCCCCATCTGCTTAACATTTCGTTCCCCTTCTCCCTCTGGGACTATTTCTCTCCTTTCCATTGCTGGTCTGTGATGCCCTATGGGTATCCAACTCCCTCCTGGCCTCTGTATGCAGTCTCAACCCCTTTATTCATGATCTTAATTCCATGGGAGTCTTCCTGCCTTATTAGAGCCCCCTTGTCACCCTCCCTTTCTGCCTCCCTTATTATTTTGCCCACTTAACTCAGCCCCGAATAGGTGTCCCTTTAACTCTCTCTTATCGAATCCACTTATCCTGGCCCTGATGGTTTCCTTCACCCACACCACCATCCTCCCCTTGTAATAGTACCCCTACCTCCAGAGGCCCTCTGTGGGTCCCCTTACCTAGGACCCCATCCTTGGTACAGAACCCCCTCCTGAAGGGGCCCTCCCCTGCCTCCTTGTCTCCTACTTTCTCTCAGTCATGCTCTCCTCCCTCATGTCTGCAATATGTTGCATCTCCCCATCTGCTTAACATTTACGTTTCTCCTTCGCCCTCTGGGACTATTTCTATCCTTTCCATTGCCGGTCTGTGATGTCCATGGATCCAACTCCTCCCTGGCCTCTGTATCAGTTTCCTCATTTCCACTAACCCTTCCTCCCCTCTAGGTTGTAGTAGCTCAACTTTATTGTAACACTCTATGCCAGCCTCCATTAAGTAACCTGAATTTCCCCGACTGCCCTCTAAACTGCCCTCTTCCTCCTCTTGCCCTGTTCTCCTTAGGAGCTCCCTTCCCTCAATCTGCTCTATTAGGCTTCCCACAACAGCCCTCCCCTTCTCACTGTCTGCTCTTCTAGGCTTCCCACAATAGCCCCTCCTGACTCTTTCCCTCCACTCTCTTTATATTCGAATGTTTACCCCATAAGTTTTCCCTTAGCATCAACATCCTATCTAAGGGCCCTCTGTCCATAATATCCCCATCCTGCTTGCTATAACACAACGTCCTGTAATTTCCAGAGCATTGTCCCAGCCTCCCCTCAGCCCCACCCTCTGCCACCCATATCCACACCCCTTATCCTTGGACACCCCAACTCCCTCAGCTTACTCCTTAACCAATATACCTCACTCCTGATACAGATAGCTGTCTACAGAATGGGCAGCCTCCCTCTCTCAGGCCCAATTGAGGTGTGCCACCCCACAGCCTGTGCAGCCTACAGCCCCTTCTGAAGATGCCTGCCATGGTGGAATGTGGCCACCCTGTTTGTCCCTCTCTGTTCATAATGGCACACACCCTTTCTCAGTCCCTTCCCTGGAATACTGTCTCTCTATACTGACTGCAGTTGTTTACAAACCCAATTTCAACCCCACCAATAATGTTCCCAAGTCTCACAAACACATACAGTCCAGTGTGTTCCAGTCCCACTAACAGAGTGTGTATGCAGACATCAGGTACAGTATGATGTCACAGGCCCATCAGTTCCTGTTGCTTCAAATTTCAGTCACAAACAGAAAGGCACAGCCCTTCAATCCCAACCCCCAGTGGCTTTTCAGTAATTAAGAAAGCATACAAAACAGGGTGGGAGGGCTCTACCACCAGGCAAACATCACATTAAATTTCACTCTAATTATCACTGCCAAACAAATGTTCCCATAGCCAGCACACAAGCCCCAATAGTCACAATATCAGCCCAAGTAACAGTTCTAACTCAAAGTAGTAATTTGTAACACAGAGAACTAATTTCTAGTGCAAAACTATTCATATGTTTCAGTTAAAACAGAAGATAAACCAAACCTCTTTCCTGAACAACCTTCTACTTCTGTTCCCAGGTGGACAATCCTTATTACTAAAGGTATTTGCATGAATACAGCATCTCCGCCCTTTCAGCTCTAGCTGCCTGCCTGCACCTGACATCTGGTTCATTTGAAGATCTCTAGGGCTCGAGCTTTTGCATTCACGGCCCCTACCCTGTAGAATTCTCTACCTCATCAGATTAGAGGGTGCCTGAGTGTGGAGAGCCAGTAAGCAGCACCCGAAAATGTATTTACTTTCACTTGCCTTCTTGGATAACTAATTATTGGTATATCTGTTGTTTAATCTAGTATTTTATATATTTATAGTTTATAATTTTAAGGTTTTTAAACTCTGTAAAAGCACTTTCATCGTGCTGAATTGCGAGTGTTACAAATAAAGATTATTATTATTATTATAATTTTGTTTATGACATCAAATTATGTTGCTGTGGAGATAAATATGATCATAAACTGGAGATTGTGATGCCATGTTAGAGAAGCAGCCAGAGTAGATATAGTCTAGGGACAGGGATCTTGTTTTCATGCAATTGTTTTCAGTAACAAAAGAAAATGGAGAATTAATTATTGAAAATATATGAGGTGGGATATTCAGACTACGCCAGGCAGGGGTGCAAGCCTGGAGTGCAGCACAACTGGGATGCGCCAGGGCATGGTCAGGCGATATTCAATCTGTGCTGTGCCATGGCTCAGCACCATTGAATATGGCACTGGGGTGCCCATATTGCACACAGTGCAGTGGCACTGCACCAGCGCAAGTGGCAGGTAAGGAGCAGGGGATGTGCCAGCACAAGTGCAGGTGCACTAGGCGCAGCAACCATGATATTCAGCACTGGGCATGCAAATGAGGCCATTATGCATGCAAGGTGCAAATGGGGCCATTTGCATGTCATTATGGACCCATTTGCATGCAGTACTGATCCCAGTGACTTGCACCTGGTGCCCTGCCAGGCTGCAGCCATCGAGGACCAACTTTTTCTGTCCTCGGCAGGCAGCGGTCCCATCGCCCAATCAGGGCGTAATAAAATTATATCCCTGGTGGTCCAGTGGACCTGCTCCTGCCCAATCACGGGCATATGAATAAGTTAATCCCGGTGGTCCAGTGAACCCGATTCCCAGCCCGATCGCGAGGCATACGTGTTAAATGATAACCCTGGTTGTCCAGTGGTACCCCATCCCCAGCCACCCACTGAGATCCACCACCCCACACCCCGGTCAGCAGCGGTGGCTGCTCCCCACCTACAAACCACCCGGCCACCCTCCGACTGACAGAGTAGAGTACAGCTGTATGCCTGTTGGTCCACAGCATGGGCCAATGGATGTGCAGACCATACTGTACTACACAGTCCCAAAATGTGAATGAGAGACCACATGTGCCCTCCTCCAATCCTCTGGTACCACCCCTGTGTTGAATAACTTGGGGAACATGGCTGCCAGAGGTTCTGTTATCTCCTTCGCAGTTCTCTTAATATCCCTGGGTGTATGCCATCTGGTCTGATCTCTTTGTCCACCTTCAATTTAGTGAGATCCTGCAGGACTCTTTCCTGTGAATGGACCATTGTCCAGCTCTTCACCCTTTGGCAACTGCTGTACTGATGTGGGCCTAGTCCCTCCCCTTTTCTGTGGATCCTGAACAGAAATATTTATTCAGTATTTCTGCCTTTTCCATGTCACCCTCCTTGCATTTCCCTCCCATTCCCTTGAGCCCTACAATCCCCCTTGTTTTCCTCCTTTCACTGATGTACAGAAGAATGTCTTGTCCCTTTCTTAACTGACTGTGCTAAACCTTCCCTAGTCCATGCCTTTGCTCTCCTTACTGCTTTTCCCTTAGACACTCTAGGTAACCCCCGCCCATCCTTCTCCTTTGGGTCTCCTTATATTTCCTGAACCCTTTCCTTTTGCCCTGACCTTTACCGCCACCTCTGTCGAGAACCACAGTGGCTTTCTCCTTCTCTTGCCTTTGGATACCAGTCTGATGCATTGGTTTGTTACTTCCAGTAATGCTTCCTTTAGATACTTCCACTGTTCTTCCATTGCCCTTCTGCCCCATTCTCTACAGGGCTCTTTTGATACCCTCTCTATTTTAGCGAAGTCAGCAATTTTGAAATCCAAAACCTTTATCCTAATATGACTTGAGTGAGTCTCTGTCCCTATGCTGAACCACATAATGTTGTGATCGCTGGATCCCAGTTGCCCTTCTACCTGGACATCTGCAATTCAAGCCCCGTTGGTCATTACTAGATCCAGAATTGCCCTGTCTCTGGTGGGATCAAGCACAAGCTGCCTGAGTCCAGCCTCTTGGAGTGAATCAAGGATGCCTTTGCTTATTGCTGAAGCAGCTACACTGGTGTTCCAATCCATGTCTGACATATTGAAATCCATCACTAAATTTCACCTTTCAATGCCATCTCATGTATTTCCTCCACTAGCTCCTGTCCAGTTTTCGTTCCTGTCCTGGAGGCCTGTATATCACCCTGTGTGTATTGCTGTGCCATTTTCAGGTTGAAGGGTGACCCGTAGGGCCTCGGCCTCCCTGCCTACCCTGTACCTGTGTTGCCATTATACCTCTCTGACATACAGGGCTACTTCCCTCCTTTTGCTCTCCTGATCCCTCCCGAATAGAACATATCCTGGTAGATTTGTTTCCAACTCATGATTAGCTGTGTGCCAGGTTTCAGTTATTGCTGCTATGTCAGGTCTCCTTCAATTATTAAGGCCTCCTTGTTGGGACTTTATTTCCCAGACTGCGTGCATTTGTCACCATGACCTTCTAAGTTTTACTGCCTGACCTCTCTCTCTTCCTGTTTTGGTTCCTGCAACTTCCCTTTTCTGATATTTTTCTCTCATGTTTCCCAATTTCTTTCCTACTCTCTTTCTGCCCCAACCCTGATGACCTTGATATCAACTCCTCTTCCTGCTCCATTGTTCTGCTTTCTCTACCAAGTGGGGGCGGGCTGCCTGAGTATCCCTGCTCCTGTTGCCCTTCCACTTTTAGCTAGTTTAAGCAACTCATCAGCAAAGCATTTAAATAGTCCACTGAGGGCTGCCTTCCCTTGCTGGACAGATGCAGTCCATCCCCACTGTACAGGGCTGCATCACTCCAGGTGGGTCCCCAGTCCCCAGTGAAGCCATACCCCTTCTCATTGCACCAGTCTTTCAGCCATGTGTTGAAGTTACTAATGCAGAGATTCCTCTCCCCCACCCCGCCATGGACTAGCAGCATCTCCGAGGAATGTCACAGAGCTTGCTACTTTCCCCAGGCACCCTCCAACACTGTAAAGTCCTCCTCACCTGCTGCAAGCTTGCTTTTTCCTTGGATAGGTCATTTGTCCCCAAGTGGATAATGAACTCCAGCCCTTCCCTCCTTTTTTGAAATGTAATATATTTTACTGAGCTTTCAAGATACAACACAAACATCAATACAATGAGACAAAAGACACAGTCCTCCCCTCCTTGTCCACAGTTTCAGTGATCTTCTGGATGCTCTCCCCCTTCTGAGTTGTGCCTCCTAGAAGGCACCTTACCTCCTTTCATCTCTACTGTCTGTGCCCAAATCCATTCCCTGAACAACTGAATCCCCAACAAGAGTAACTTCTTTCTATGGGGTTTCTTGCTCCATCCACTGGATCTCTCTGTGAAGGACCCTCACCTCCTCCCTGATCTCAGCCTCTGGTTCCTTTGCAGGGCTGTCCCATTCCTCCAACACTGTGTAGGGGTTCATATGCTGGACTGGATGGGGATGTGTCTCTGTCCCCCTCCTGAACCTTCCTGAGCTCAATGTAGTCCATCCTGCCATCTGCCTGGGTGGCCATTGTGGCACTAGCTGGGACCTGGTGGCCTTTGGGTGGGGGTGAAGATCCTAAGTATTCCTGACACCTTGGCCCAGAGACTGGTGACCTCCGCCCCTCAGCCCAGAGCACTGCCTGCAAATGGAGCAACACCACAGTAACCAGAATGATTTTCAGAAGACTGCTGCACCACAGCCAGAGCACTGCACCACTCCCTGCATCATCCTGTACTTGCTGATATTCCTCCCCTCCTAACCCTTTTTTCCCTTCTCTCCCAGCCTTTCTCTTCTTCTGTAGTGACTTACAGCTTCTTTCTCCTCCTCTTGTATGTGCCCTTGTGAAGTTTGTTGCTAGCTACACCCTTTGTAATTCTGCCTATATACCAGCTAGGCTATTGCTTGTGCTGTGCTGCCTAACCATTCCTGTGTCTTTCAGTAGGTGTGGCTTGGCCTTCCACTATAAAGGTAGAGAACCCAGGGGTGGTTGGGGAATGGGGGTGGGTGGGGGGTTTTCCTTTGGTACTCAGTGTCTACAAAAACAGCAGGGTTTTAAATAATTGATTAGCAGTTTTTTCTTGGGATGATACTAACTGTACAGAGAGTATTCATATAGATTTTCTAGAAGTGCTGTGTTTCTTAAACACAGTGAGACAAAACTATGCATTTTCATAAAGATTTAGCACTTTAATGAGCAAAGCGCTAATCAATTTTTAGAGTTAAATAAATCCCTGAACAGTCAGGTAAAAGACTTTCTTATGTAAACTATAGGGCAAAAAACATAGCTCTAGTTTAAGGCCCTTAAAATGTGGGCTAGTATGCTTTCAAATTACCTTACAGACAAAAAAGAAAACACAAGTTCAGCAAGTTTCTACAACGTACCCCATTTATCTTGTTACAAAAAC
The DNA here is from genome assembly GCA_016271365.2 of Neoceratodus forsteri. Lineage (NCBI taxonomy): Eukaryota > Metazoa > Chordata > Ceratodontiformes > Ceratodontidae > Neoceratodus > Neoceratodus forsteri. The sequence continues at coordinate 34,061,557 of JADMNL010000033.1, forward strand.
CCTCCTCAAGTCCTGTCCGTGAGTAACACACACATACACTCTGTTTTAATGCAGCAACCTGAGTGACAGAGAGTCCTTATAGTGCAATCCAAACCCACATGCACTTTCAGAACTTCAGTTATCAGCGGTGCACATCACGGGTACCACAGGGTAGCCATCTTACAGGCTGATGAGTCCTCAGTTGAAAATGCAGAAGGAGTTGGGTCAGTACACACCAAAGTAGTCTGCTGACCTTTAGTTTCAGCTTCTTCATTTGATAGTGCTCTTCTTCTTGGCCTTAAACTTCAGTAGAGCTACCTTCTTCCTTGCGGGCTCCTGGTCTAGCTGCATTTCTGCCTCAGTCATGTCTGCTCAGGGATGCACTAGGGAACCAGGAGGAGTGCCTACCACAACAACTTCCATCATCTTCTGGACCTCTCCAGTGCATGCATTTTCCACCATCACACTGACAAGACCCTGCCACCTGAGCCACCTTGACCATCACCACCATGTCCAAAGTAAGAGGTTTCCATTCAGGCAACATAGCCTCCAAAGCACCATATATGTTTTGGCTCCATCCCCCACTCACAAACTTCAAAACTGGCTTTCAAATGTCTCCTGGTGGGAGGAAGCAGTCTTCCCCACTTGGGCTGCCATCTCACCCTCCTCTCCATTCTCTTCCGGCCTCCAGAGAGAAAGCAAACAGGGCCCCCTGAAGGGAAAGTAAGAACAAGTGGAGCAGTCAGGATGTACATAAACTACTGACTACACTCAATGTTCATATAAAGCTTTCCTGGGGGTGATGTGTTTGTACCAGGGAAATTGGCCATTGCCTGACCTTGGTGACAACAGAAGTGGCTTAAGTGGGGCAAGAGGTTTTCTGTTTCACACTACGACCCCTGAAGTTACCTGAATTCTATAAAGTGAAAAAGGGGACCCATAATCTGTCACCTGCAATGAACCACTTTTTATGTTTAAAAGAAAAATAAACTGTATAAAAAAAAAAACAGGTTGACCATCCCTACTTCACCCTTGGTAAGTGATAAATATAATACCCCTCATAATTGGATTTAGTCGCCTTCCCCAAAAGAAAAGAAAACACTATACAATTTAGTCTCAAGTACCACTGGTGGTGGAAAAACATAACTTAAATATAGAAACCGAGGAACCAAAATTTGGCTTAAGTAATGGGATAGTTTGGTGGATAAAAGATGATGTGGGATATAACTTATCCACATAATGAATTCCTAACGTTAGGGATAATCAGTATATGATCCACATTTGGTTGGATTGGGTTAGAAGAGAGGGGTACAAGCACTGTGCAACCAGACATGGATTACTTAGTATGACAGTTTTCAGTTAAGAGACAGAGCTTGAAAGATGTGATGTGTGTACTGAGATATGACCAGGGGTTGCTCTATGTTTGACAGCAGGTGAGTGTTGTCCTTGGCTCCCTTCCCAAGTATTCATTTTATTAATTAATTTCATTTAACTTTTAATTCAATCCATTGTTTATTCAAATGGTGATGAGCAGGATGATGTCATGTCATATGCACTATCACTATTGTTTCAATGACATCATCAGTATATCATTCGACAGGTTACATCACAATAAATTGGCATAACCCTAATGTACGTACATGTACAGTGTATGTGTGCTCATTCATTCTCATTCATTCAAGGCTCAGTGGTGCTCAGTCAGGCTGCCGGCCATGGAAGTAAGTGGAGGGCTGTGCCAGTGGCCCGATCAGGTTACCGGGGAGCTGGATGGTGCTGATATCTATTGATGGGATGGGGGTCCACTAGACACCACGGAGTGAGGTGATTTTGTCTTTTTTACATAAAACAGATGGGAGGAGCAGGGTAACTTGGGGTGCTTATTTAATACTATAATGGCCAGTGGCGCTAGGGGACCACTAGACACCAGGAAGTGGAGGGTATTTTATTTTAATAAGAAAATTGGGGGTGCAGGTAACTTGGAGGGTTCTTATTTCATATTATTATGGCCAGTGATGGCTGGGGGGCCACTGGACACCAGGGAGAATTTTGGCCAGTGAGCAATGGCTACAACAATTTGCCACGGGAGGCAAAATTATTCACTCAGGAGGTGACATTTCATCGTGGGTGGCAAAATTTCACCCACAGGTGCAAAGTTTTGCCTGCAAGCAAAATTTACGCCCGGCTTAGGGGAGACATTTCGCATTCAACTACGGTGAAATTTCGATTTCGCCCAGCTTAACTATTTTTCAGAATGTGCTAATTATGCAAAATATTTCGCCCAGCTAAATTTTCCAATTTTGCACATCCCTATTGTGGCAGCCCACTGGGGAAAAAAGCTATAGAAAAGAAAAAGAAAAAGGGCATCAAACAGTTAATATAGTGGATGGAACTAATGCAGTCACTCAAATTTGAAAGCCAATGAAAAGATCTTTCAAACAAGGTACAGTATTTGGCTTAATAGTAGGTGTCAGGAATGCTGAAATATAAATATTGAAATTATCTATACATTATCCTAGCAGCAGTCATTTTATGCATTCTTGAAACAGAAAGTGGTGTCATTGCTGGGACTGAGGTGGTGGGTAGGGATTGGGAAGGGGTGTTAGAAGGTGGGGTAGAGCATCTTCATTTAAAAATATCTGGGTAGTAGGGGTGGGAAGAGCTTGTCACACTTGGAAGAGGGTGGTTACAGATTTAAAAAGGGCTGCTTTTATTATAAAAAAAACTTCAACTTGTGAAGTTAGGGTGACGCACATATTGCAAGTGTTTCAGATTTGCACCACCCTTGCTGGCAAAGTTCAATTTGGCTGCAACTAGGTGCCTCTTTGAGGTGAAACTTCTGCTTTTCTTAATGCAGGAAAGAAAAGGACTCGCTTAACCTCTGCTCTTTAAGTAAGCAATAACACATGACAGGATGTGAATTAACTAAGCAAGAATGACTGAGAAGCGGTCATTTCTGAGGATTATAATCTGTGGGGATGGGATGAATTAATCCAAGGAAATAACCAGCTGTGAGATCGTTATTGTGTTGATAAGTCTAACTGCAATAACGACTTTTGTTTCATCAGTTTTATCTATGTGGTGAGAGTCGTGTGTGCCACACAGCATCAGTCTGCAGCTGGATCGGTCATTCCCAAGATGTTAATGACCAACCCATTAACCGATATGGAACCTCACTAGGCTCACAAATAATTAATTAGACTTATAGGCCCCGACATTCAGACTGCATCAGGCAGTGGCGAAGCCTAGGCGCACACAACTGGGCTGCGCCAGGGCATGAACCAGGCAATATGCAATGGTGCTGCACTATGGCTCAGCACCGTTGAATATGGCACAGAGGCACACACACTGCACATGGTGCAGTGGCACTGAAACCAGCACAAGACAAAGTAAAGGAGCAAGGGGATGCACCAGCGCAAGTGCAGTTGCTCCAGGCGCAGCACCACAATATTCAACCTGGGACATACAAATGAGGCCATTACAAACAAAAGGTGCAAATGGGGCCATTGCATGTCATTATAACCATTGCATACGATGCACCGATCCCTGGTGACTTATGCCTCACGCCTCTGCCAAGCTGCAGCCATCAGGATCGACACCGATATGTGCCACTGCAGCCCCGCACCAGTACACCCACCAAGTGGGCTGTTGTAATATGAGGATTTCCTGGTGGTCCAGTAGGAATCTCCTTCACAAAGATCACGGGCATTTGTATAGTCAGAATCCCTGGTGGTCAGTGAGTAGCCCCGTTGGCTGGTCGTGGGCTGCCGTTCTTAGAAGTGTCACCTGGTGACCAGTGGTACTCCCTCCCACCCTCCCACAGAGGTCTCCGCCACCCAGACCTCCCCGTCTTCAGCGGGTGGTAGTACCCTGCCCGCATGCTGCCTGGCCACCCACCGAATGACAGCATGCAGTACACACTGTCACCACCAAACTGTCGACACAGGCCCGATATGTGAATGAGCGTGTTATCCACCACCTCCTGCTCCCTCCCTCCTTTATGTATGGGAACCACTATAGCCCTTTTCCAGTCTTGTGGAACAATTCCCTCTCTCAGGGATCTGCTAAAAGATCTGCTAGAGGTGCTGCCAATTCATCCCTAAGTTCTCTCAGTATGGGTGGGTGGATGCTGTCTGGCCCTATGGCTTTCTCTGTCTTTAGTTTATTGAGTTCATTCCTTACCCTCTCTACTGTGAAAGGGCTTGTGTCCACCCTTTATGCAATTATTAACTCCTTTAGTGGTGTGCCCATTTCCATGCTCCTTCTTTGTAAAGACAGAGCAAAAGTACTCATTCAAGACCTCTTCCTTCTCTTTGTCTTCATCTATCTTCTTCCCATCACTACTTATTAGTCTAACAATACCTGCCATTTTCCTTTTGTCACTTATGTACCTAAATAAGGTTTTTACCTCCTTTTACCCCTGTGCAATTTCCACCTCAGTCTGTGCCTTTTCCACTCTAATCACTCTAGAAGTCTCCCTCAAGCTGCTTTTGTAACCATCCCCATCCTTGTTGCTAGTTGAGTCCTTGTATTTTTTAAATGCTAGCATCTTTGCTTTTACCGCAGCTAAACAGAAATCTCTACCAGTGACAGTCCCATTACACACTACAGCCACACGGTCATGGGTCTCAACCAATCAAAGCTCTCTATTTTACCTATCCATGTTATAAAGTTTTTATCGTTCACTACCTTAATAGGCTATCAGACATTGCTAAGCCTTAAATCATTTCACTACCAATGGTGGTTCTGCTTTCATATCATGTGACATCAGTCAAGGTGTCAGCTGTGTATTTAACTTGCTGAGTCACCAGATGTATCCGTCTTTGTCTGGCAATATTTCTGACTATGGATCTGCATCTGGGAATCCTAACGTTCTTTTCTTGCCTTTTTTCCAGTGGATCTTCTCACAGAGAAAAGCAATTATGCCAGGCAGCTTAGCTACAACATACACCGCTGACATCTTGAGAGATACATCATGATATTAGAAAAGCAGAGCCCCATCCTGATTAAGTGGCTTAAATCCATGGAATGTCAGACAAAAAATAATACAATAAATAATGAGCAAAGGTGCAGTGACTACTTTTCATTAGCAGTAAAATGTGCTGTATGTTTCTGAATGTTGAATGCATGACATAAAGTGAATCATAAAAAAATCAAGGTCTCATGCTGTACAAAAGACAGAAAAGAGACAGAAATAAGTCCCTTAGTTGGATTTTTTCTTGACCTCATTCGACTGGCCCCTTCTGCCTCAGTCCCACACAACCACATCACCTGCAAACCTTCGGAGTTACCCATGGGACCCACCTGTTCCTGCACAGCTAACCCCTGTGGTTGGTCTGTCAGGGGTACCTCAGGCCCTCCAGAGCCTTGCTCAGTTTGGTGGGTCTAGCACCCAGTGGACAGTGGTGAGTCTGTAGGGGTACCAACCCCCAGAGCCTCTCTTGGTTTGATAGCTACAGCACCCAGTAGGCAGTAAAAATATATCAGGAGTACCCCAAACCCCCACAGAACTCTTGCTTGATTCAGTGGATCCTGTGTCCAGTAGATAGTGGTGGGTCTGGCAGGGTATCCCAAGCCCTCCACTGAAAGCCTTGCTCAGTTTGGTGGGTCTAGCACCCAGTGGACAGTGATGGGTCTGTAGGGGGTACCTCAAGCCTCTTCAGAAGCCTCACTTGGTTTGGTGGATCCAGCACCCACTAGGCAGTTGGGGGTCTGTCTGGGGTCCCCAAGCCCCCAGAAACCTCTCTTGGTTTGGTAGGTACAGCACCCAGTAGGTAGTAAGAGTCTGTCAGCAGTACCCCATGCCGCCCAGGCTACACTCTATTCAGTGGATCCTGTGCCTAGTTGGCAGTCTGCAGTCTTGGGACACTGCAGATGCCATCCTGCTGCAGCTGGCGGTCCTTTCCCATTTTTTGCTCCCCAACCCTGGGGTGCTCCAGTGGCACTGATGGCATGATAAGTGCATGCTCAGCATGCCTCTACCTTCTGTTGGGAGTGTCCCCTCCCCATCTGCCATTCCAGCCTATGTCACCACCTGTGGTCACCTAAGGGTCAATGTTGTGGTGGTGCTCGTGCACTCCATCTCCAGCGGAAGAGAGCATCCTCTGGGATGCTCATTCCTTCTCCCACTGCCATCTCCTGATGACCAAGGTTCACCCCAAACCTGGTTAACCAGCTTCCAAATGTTAGGGCTACCCCTGCACCAATTGGTCGTGCCTGCCTTTGCTGGGATTCGAACCCAGACCACTGAGAATACCATTCCATTGTGCTACCAGATGTGCCACCAAGGCAACTGGATACCTGAGACTCTAAGAAGCACCATGCTCTTTCTCTGATGCCCAACTTGGTGTTGCATGAATTAATTACATTCTGTATTTGCAAGGATATGATGTGAACATATACAGTACGGAACCCAAACTGACAAAGAGAGAAGAAATATGTGCCGAGCTGGGATGTGAACCCAGAATGCTCAGAATACTGTTCCACTGTGCTTCCAGCTGCCCCACCAAGGCAACTAGAAATCTAGGATTTCTAGAGGTCATACTCTTTCTCAAATTCACAACCTGCTGCAGCACAAATTAATTGCATTTTTATTCATAAGGGTGTGGTGTAGTACATACAGTATATAGAATACAAACAGACAGAAGAGAGAGAGAGAGCGAGAGAGAAATAAGCTGGGATACAGCTCATACTGCACCTCACGGAAACCTATACAGTCCCAGGATTCTGGCTATGGGGAGGGTTGTAGAAGATGGTTGATCACCAATGATTCCAGCCATTTTTAGCCGTCGGTCGTAAACATAATTTGGTACAGGCTTACTACTGCTTGACAGAAGCCACCATGTTCCTTCAACAGCTTTAGCCTCAGAAAAGCAAGAGTCATAAATCTTGAATCCAAGAGTGATATTTGGCAATATATGTTTTTTTGTTAATTTCCTCAATGGCGAAGACCATGACTAATGCATACTGGTACATCTCTATAGAGAACCTAAAAATAGAGTAAATAGGTGAGAATAGTTAATATCTCGTGTAATTAAAATGTTCACTTCTCACAGTTGTAATTACAGTGTATAGTTCAGTGTTGTGTATGGACATCCATTCATTTCTAGATGCTGCTCTACCACAGTACTAATGTCAGAATGCTGTTATGCCACAGTAGCTATGTCTCATACTGTGGTACCTGGCATATTATATCATGGGCAGGCAAAAGCCACAAAATTCAGAAACTTCATTTGCTGGAATGAAAAAATTACTCACCATAGTAATGATGTTCTTCTGAGGGATCCATTAATTAGATTTACAAAAAACAAGCATCATCTCACCAGTGTGATGCCCCAGAGATAGAACTGTATGCTAATTTTAGAATTTAGAATACAAGTTCAGACTCTTCACTGTGATCGTGTTCCTGTACTGTTCTAATGTCAGAATTGTTTCTATAGTTAGGGAGCTGTGGCCACTAAAACTAGCTAAATGGCTACCAAACATTTTCAAAATATTTTCTTTCAAATTTTTAAAGACCCAACATATTTAAAGCAGACACTGTGTAAAATGTAAACTGATCACAGTCTAACGATCGCTGAGGAACTGCAATATGTAATGCTCAAGCAGTGCAGTGTAGTGGTTGTGGGACAGCAGTTTTCAGAAAGACTTTCTGGAGACTGCAGTGCTGCCCCATCTGTGTGCACTCTCCAGGCTGAAGAAATAGGTTGCTAGACTTGCTAGACCCAAGTCTGAGCTGTCTGAGATTCAGAAGGCCTTCTTCCTCACCCAGGGACCACCAAGTTTGTCACCGCCACCTCAAAGGGTGCCATTAGTTCCATCCCAACCCCAACACCCTTAACATAGTAACATGCATATCAGTATAATAGGGACTCTAGGTCATTAGGTCCATCCCCAGCCCCCACCACCCCTTAACATAGTAACATGCATATCAACATAGTAATATATGGTCAGAAGGGACTCTAGGTCATTAGGTCCATCCCACTCCCCACCCATTGACATAGTAACATACATATCATCATATGAAAGGTCAGAAGGAATCTAGGTATTAGGGCAATCCCCACCATTAACATAGTAACAAACATAGCAGCATAGTAACTTCAGGTCAGAAGGGACTCTAGGTCCACCAGGTCCAACCCCAACCTACACCACTGCATAACATTGTAAGATCCATAGTAACATAGTTATTTAAGGTCAGAAGGAAATCTTGGTGCATCAGATCCATCCCACCCTGCCCTTTAACACTGTAACATACATAGCAACATAGTAATTTCAGGTCAGAAGGGACTCTGGGTGCATCAGTTCCAACTCGACATTGTAACATACATAGTAACATAGTAATTTAAGGGCAGAAGGGAATCTAAGTCATCAGATCCATCCCCACCCCCACCCTTTAACACTGTAACATCCATAGCAACATAGTAATTTCAGGTCAGAAGGGAATCTAGGTTATTAGGTCCATCTCCATCCCCACCACCACTTAACATAGTAACTTAGTAACATACATATCAGCGTATTAGGACTCTAGGTCATTAGGTCCATCCCAACCCCTATCACCCTTAACATAGTAACATACATATCAACATAGTAAATTTAAGGTCAGAAGGTACTCTAGGTCATTAGGTCCATACCAACCCTCCCCCACTGCTTAACATAGTAACATACACAGCAACATAGTAATTTAAGGTCAGAAGGGACTCTAGGTCATTAGGTCCATCCTACTCCCACACTTCTTGACATAGTAACATACATAGCATCATATTAAAGATCAGAAGGAATCTAGATCATTAGGGCAATCCCCCACCCCCACCCTTAACATAGCAACATAGTAATTTCAGGTCAGAAGGGACTCTGGGTCCACCAGGTCCAACCCCAACCTCACACCATTGCATAGCATTGTAACAGCCATAGTAACATAGTAATTTAAGGTCAAGGAATCTTGGTCATCAGATCCATCCCCCACCCCACCCTTTAACACTGTAACATACATAGCAACACAGTAATTTCAGGTCAGAAGGGACTCTGAGTCCACCAGGTCCAACCCCAACCTACACCATTGCATAACATTGTAAGATCCATAGTAACATAGTAATTTAAGGTCAGAAGGGAATCTTGGTCATCAGATCCATCCCCACCCCACACCCTTTAACATAGTAACATACATAGCAACATAGTAAATTAAAGTGAGAAGGAAATCTAGGTCATTAGGTCGATCCCCACCCCACCCTTAACATTGTAACATACATAGCAACATAGTAATTTAAGGTCAGAAGGACTTTAGGTCAATAGGTTCATCCCCACTCCCCACCCATTGACATAGTAACATACATATCATCATATTAAAGGTCAGAAGGAAATCTAGGTTATTGGGGCAATCCCCCACCATTAACATAGTAATAAACATAGCAGCATAGTAACTTCAGGTCAGAAGGGAATCTAGGTTATTAGGTCGATCCCCACCCTTAACATTGTAATATACATAACAATATAGTAATTTAAGGTCAGAAGGGACTCTAGGTCATCAAGTCCATCCCATTCCCCACCCCTTAGAGTAGTAACATACAGAGTAACATAGTAATGTAAAGGTCAGAAGGGACTCTACGTCCATTAGCTCCAACCCCAACCTACATTCCTAAACATAGTGAGGGCTGTACAGTCAACATGCCATTTGTCTCTATGTATAAAGGTTATTTCATTTATTTTTGAACTTGTTTCACCCAGTAAACATACAAGATACAGCAGGAATCTAATATACAGATGTGACTGTGGGGGATTACAAGGCTAGATATGAAATATGCAGCAGTCAAGTAGGTATACATAGATAGTACATACAGTTTGGAGTGTTCTGCGATGATATTACAGAGTAACAGGCATGAGCACAGTGTGTCATGAAATGCCATAATACACAGCGGTGATGTCACACCTACAGTAGTACAGAATAGGGAATTATGCAGCAAATTTCACAGACCGGCAAGTCTGCTTCAAAGTGCGTTCTGATATTTCTTTTTCAATTCTGCAGAATACCAAGAAGCATTTTTATGTAAATTACGGAATAACAGACCTCAGAAAATTAATCTGCATTGTGTGAAAAATGAATCTCTGTTTTATGTAAACTGCAGAATATCATTTCACATTTGATGTAAACCACGCATTATTTATCTGCAGTTTAAAAAATACATTTTCAGAATTTCATAATTCCTCTCCCAATGGAATTCTGGAGAATTAGGCAGAAATTGCAAAATTCTGTGGAGCGTTGGCAGAAGCAAGATATGAAATTTCCCTCTGCTCAAGTCACAGCCATATAATAGTATATGAGTAGGCCGGCCCATCAAGCGCAGTAGTAGCGCTACAGCTCACGCCACCAGTGACCCAAGTTCAGTAGCGAGCTTGAGATTGTTAGGGGATAGCTGGGAAGAAGGACTGGGTGTCCCACAGGGCGGTCTCCCCTTCTGGGGAGGAAGGCACCCAGCTCCAATGCTATACTGCCACCTGGGTGACCACAGAGGACACTCTCCTCCTCCAGGGAGTGAGCGTAGCCATTGCTACTGCAATACTGTCTCCTGGGTGACCACAGAGGACACTCTCCACCTCCAGGGGAGGAGGGTAGCCATCGGTGCTGCTATACTGCCACCTGGGTGACCACAGGATACTCTCTCTCTCTGGGGAGGGAGGGCAGTCAGCTCCACTGCTATACTGCCACCGGGTAGCCACAGGGACATTCTTTTCCTCTGGGGAGGGAAGGTAGTCATCGCTGCTGCTATACTACCACCTGGGTGACCACAGGGGACAATCTCCTCCTCCAGGGAGTGAGGGTAGCCATACTGCTATACTGCCTCCTGGGTGACCACAGGGAACACTCTCCTAAAATACTAACATACTAAAATGCCAGCAGAATAGGTCTAATGGTCTTTTGTGTCTGCTCGTTTGGTCAGCCCCACCCTAGGAGGCTGACCTTGCTGCCCTCTCCCTCTCTGGCTTCTCCTTCCCAGTCAGGATATTCTCGCTACATTGTATTTTGCTTCCAGAACCCTTCCCTGTACCTATCCCACCCCTCTTAAACCCCTCCACCATCTCTGCCTCCACCAGCCTCCAGGGTAGCGCATTCCATGGCTCCACCACCCTCTCAGTGAAGTAGCACCTCCTTCTTTCCCCTGAATCTCCTCCCTCAGCTTCGACCCATGCCCCAGTTGCTTCCCCCTCCTTCCTTCAGAGCACCCTGACTGATTCTCTCCCATTTACATGTACCTAAAAACTCTATCATGTCCTCCGTCCCTTCTGTCTTCCAATGTGTACATATTTAGCTCTTGAGCCTCTCCCCATAGGTCCTGTCCCCAAGCCCCAAATCATTTTGGTTGCCCTCCTCTGAACCATCTCTAGGAGTTCAATGTCCCTCTTTAAGTGTGGCCTCCAAAACTGCACGCAGTACTCGAGGTGCGGCCTCACCAAGCAGTTATACAGTGGGAGTATCACTTCCCTCCTTCTGGAGGTGATCCCTAGCGATGCACCCCAGCATCCTGTTGGCCTTTGCCACTGCCCTCCTACAAGTCTGCAAGTTGTTCATCTTGACATCCACCACCACCCCCAGGTCCCTCTCAGCGTCGAGACAGGTAGCATTTCCCTCCAGGGTGTATACTTGACCCAGCTTTCTGGCTCCCAGGTGCAGTACCTTACATTTCTCTACATTGAACCTCAGCTTCCACTTTCTAGACCACCTTTCCAGCGCCTCCAGATCCCCTGTAGGGCCACCCTCCCCTCCCTCCTCCCCATCCACCACTGCCCCAGTTTTGAGTCATCTGCAAAGAGACTCATCTCACTCCTGATACACTTCCTTATGTCAGAGACATAGGCATTGAACAGGAGGGGCCCAAGGACCAATCTCTGAGGGACCCCACTAATGACCCTCCTTAGGCATGAGACTATCCCGCCAACCTCGACCCTCTGGGTCCGGTCCTGAAGCCAATTTCCTATCCACCTGATTGTCTGATTCCCCACCCCATTTCTTCCAGCTTATCCAACAGGCCTCCATGAGGAACAGAGTCAAACGCCTTGCTGAAGTCAAGAAAGAGGACGTCCACTGGTCTACCCAGGTCCAAGGCACTCATCACCCAGTCATAGAACTCCACAAGGTTTGTCTGACACAATTTCCCAGGATGAATCCATGCTGTCTATTGTCCAGGCACCCCAACTTTTTCAGGTCCCCCAGTCTCTCCTTGACAATGCCCTCCATCCACCTTGCCCACCACTGATGTCAGGCTGATGGGCCTGTAGGGAGGAGGGTAGCCATCAGCGCTGCTATACTGCCACCTGGGTGACCACAGGGACACTCCTCCTCCTCCTCCTCCAGGCAGTGAGGGTAGCCATTGCTACTGCTATACTGCCTCCTGGGTGACCACAGGGACACTCTCCTCCTCCTCCAGGGAGGGAGGGTAGCCATCGGTGCTGCTATACTGCCACCTGGGTGTCCACAGTAGACACTCTCTTCCTCTGGGGAGGGAGGCAGCCAGCTCCACTGCTATACTGCCACCTGGGTAGCCACAGGACACTCTTCCTCTGGGAGGGAGGGTAGCCATCGCTGCTGCTATACTACCACCTGGGTGACCACAGGAGACACTCTCCTCCTCCAGGGAGTGAGGGTAGCCATTGCTACTGCTATACTGCCTCCTGGGTGACCACAGAGGACCTCTTCTCCTCCTCCTCCAGGAGGAAGGTAGTCATCAACGCTGCTATACTGCCACCTGGGTGACCACAGGTGGCACTACAGAATCAGGGGATGCCAGGGGAGGGATGGATGCCAGTCATCTGGGATCAGCCTGACGCCTATGCATGCATATGACCCTTAGTTCTCTTTGTGTGCTGACATGCGTGGGAGGGAGAAACTCAAGAAAATGGCCTCTGCATGCCAGGATGATGAAGCACCTGGCACAGTCTCTGGATCTCTCCTGCCTATGCCCAGCTTCCTGACAAAAAAGTACAGAAGTTTGAGGGGGCCCTTGTTCTCACCTGGGAGGTAAACCATGGCTCCATTGGGGAAGGCCAGGGCACTGGTTACAGGTGAAATAGGGACAAAAGCCGACTGGATGCATTGTCGACTCCTGAAGGAGCTAGGGATGCAAGTTATGGGGGGCTAAACAAACCGAATAACAAAATAAATAACAGCATTTTGAAGAGGGCTGATTTTAGGTTGATAGAGGGAGTCACCAGTAATTAATATTCAGTGCATGCTGCTTATACCAGACGCCTCCATGCAAATGAATTTTGTCTCATATAAGCATATCATTTTAACAAAAAAAACTATTTCACACTGTTCTCTCTCCCTTCTGCTCTCAGATTCACCTGCTGCAGATGCTGTGTAATCACTCTTCAGGTATGCACTGTATGTGCCCCATTCATCCTCCTTCCCACTCTCAGACTTACCTCCTATTGATGCTGTACATTGCATTCTAATCTCTGTGCTGTTCTACCTCCCTCCTGCTCTCAGACCATCTGTGCAGGTCAAGGATCACAGACCTTTCTCTCACCATCAGCTGATTTCTTGAGCCCAAATGGAAGGACTGCTGCAGGGAGTGAACAGGAGGATGTGGTGGGGAAAAGGTGGATTGAAGCTGGGAATGGTGGTAGGGCAGTGCTTGGGATTTCATAATCTGGTAGGACAGGGAGGGAGGGAGAGGGTCAGATCTGTAGGCACAGTTACCTGGGTGCAGAAACAGAAGGAAACAACAGTTTAGGGAACACGCAACAGTTTAGCATCTTGTGGACACCTGATCGGGTTGCAATCAAAGGACATAACAAGAAGGCTTACTAACACACCCTCTGTGCCTTTGGTAACACGTATAGCAGACACCTTTGATACAGCATAAGAGATAGTCTTACAATGTTAATCAATGGGGAATGTTCTTTGGCAAATGGAAAATGTCCCCAAAAATCAGCTGTCAGTACTAAACATGTATGGTATAAGTGTCACATATTAAACATGTATCGGTATAAGTGTCCATGCTAAACATGTACGGGTATATGTGTCACATACTGTATAATAAATGTTCTACACAGTTATGGAATATTTACACTAAGAGGAACAAAAACCAGGCAGGCTGAGGTGTAAGCAGAAATGTACAGCAATAACAGTTCAGGACACGATACATGAACAGTCAGGTGCAGTAACAGTGACTGCATGCAGAATCTAATGGGAGGTTTTGCAGAGGGAACATTGGTCAGCAAACAACCTCCTAAGGCTAGGTTCTTCTATAACTATTGGAGTCTACAGCAGAAGGTACACTGACCAGGCTTAATTTTCACCTGGGAATGAGAGACCAGGTTCTGGTTTAGTGATGTAGTCTGTGCCCGGAATTAAGAGTAGCGGTCAGAAGAAATTGTTTAAATAGCTGGGAAGTTTGCCCTGAATCTGCCAAGTCTTGATGCAGCAGTATAGTACAGCAGTTAAGAGCACTGAGCAGCAAACCTGGAGAACTGGGTTTGAATCCACAGCCTCCATGTGCATACTGTGTGATCATGAGCAAGTCACTTAACTTCATTGCACTCCCAGAACACACCTGAAACAAACCTAGGCTTATTGTGTCTTTCTTGGCCAAGCATTATTAAAATAAAATTGTAATTCCACAGAGAGAGCTACTTTTCTTGTGCTTTGGAGCTGTTTTAACAGCTCCAGGAGGTAGTGAGGGATTTCACCACATTGGCAGCATCCCGGGAGGAAGCAACCACACCTGAGGCAGGCTCACACTCAGAGGAGGCTCCTAGTCAGCAGGAGCCAATTGGGGAAGATGGCGTAAACTTGAGCAGTGCGGCTGGGCTTAAATAGCAGGGCACCCAGCCGCTCCAGATCCACAGAGAGGATTCCGCCTGCCCACTCCACACCACCACCTCCTCGTTAAATACTCTAATTACTCTTCTCTACTCTGATCTGGCAAGGGAGGAGCTACCTTGGTTTGCCGTGCAAGGGTGTTGATGAGTGGCCAGTCAAGGAGAGGGATTTTGAGGACTGCCTTAAACTGTACATCTAGCGGCATCCTAAAAAGGACTGAACCTGTCCTGAAGCTACCTTTGTATTGCTGAATATGACTAGAAGCAGCATTTGATGGGCAATTGTGCAGCTTTACAAAGGACTGGTACTTGGCCTTTGACAGGGAAGGAACTGGGGGGTGTTCTAAATTTGCACCAGTCATATTGTACTTTAACTCATCTTAAACGTGCTTTTGATCCTGTTATGTTATATTTTAAACCATGCCTGAAAGGATTGAGATTGTACCCTGAATCTTTCTTGGCCATTCTAATAGGTAGGAACCTGTGGGGGGTCCTAATTAGCACCAGCCATAGTGTACTTACAATCTTGCTTGAATGTGATTTGAACTTGTTACCAACTTGCCTGAAATTGATTTGAAACTGTACACTAGATTGTGCCTGTGCCCTAGATTATGCTTGTATGGTATTTAAGGGCATTAAGTTAACATGCAGCATAAACACTTTGAACTAGGGACAGGGAACAGGGAATTGTGTGAGGTTGCTATACTGAGCAACTGTAGGGCAAGTAGCATGATGGCTAGGTTGTGAGAGCGCGCACTCTTCTAGGGCTGGCATCTTTGGAAGAGTGGTGGGGTGCATGGGGTGTGGGTCTGCCATGGAACTGGACTGGGTGTGGAGTATGGGGTGTATGGTTTTCTGCCAGTTGGCTAAAATTAGGGAAGAACTTTGGTGGCTAAGGAGGAGCTTTGGAGGGAGGGGCAGGGAGGACAGAGGCAGTCTGGGCAGGAGGAAGAGGACAGGGTGGGGCTAATAGGTCCAGCAGCTACATCCCAAGCCACGGACAGGGAAATGGGTGGGAATATGCAGGCTGTCCAAGCAGGAGAGGTGGGGGGATAGGGGCCTGGAAGGGAGAAATGAGGTAGGCAAAATGGGCCCAGTCACTGCCACTGGGACTAGAGACACCTGCAGAATAGAGGAGGTGGGGAGGAATCAAAAGGACAAGGGGCCCAGGTTGGGGGACAGAATAGAGGGACTTAGTTGCTGGTGGGGGAGGACCGGAGGATGCGGGCAAGAGCAGGTTGGGGTATCGGCAGAGGAAGCAAGTAAGAGGCTTAGAGCTCAAAAACAGAGCCACACCTCTGCTATTTAAAAAGGATGGGGAAGAGATTGAAACCAGAGTGGTGGGGAAGAAGGGAGGGCTGAAAACGAGGGATGGCCAGAAAAGCACCAAGGAAGGGACGTAGGGGCATCAGGGCATCCTCCTCAGAGAAGGAATGTAGTGAGAGGGCAGTGGGGGCCCAGGGGGCTGAGGAAGGAAGAGGGACACCTCGGTCTGATGTGAACAGTTGGAGGCCTTGGGGAGGAGAGCACAATGAGGAGGGTGACCTAAGAGGAGCCACCACCAGTTGGGGCTGGCCAGGTCCCTAAAGGAGAGTCGCAACTGGTAGGGTCTGGACAGGGCCCTCAGTGGTATAAGGATAAGCATACAGTCACAACTCAAAAGTGCCAATGAGGGTGCAGGAGAAGGTACTTAGAACTGACAGGATGCAAGGAGACTAGAAGAAGAGGGGCTGCCGGACACAGGGCCCAATGCAGGGGATTATGGAGGTTGCCACTGGGAGACCAGGTTGTGAGGATGAGAAAGAGCGAGCCAGTTGTTAGAATGAAGGTTCCAGGTTCTTTGAAAGTGCACTGCAAGGAGGGGAGGATGTAGGGGAACTGTCAGGGAGTGGTCTTGCAGTAGGCAAGGTGGAGGACAAGGTCATGATCATTGGGGATTCCATGGTTTGGGTAGTAGCTAGGGAGGAAAAGGTGGAGGGAGTAGCAAGGTTTGGGTCAGCTGTCTGCCAGGAATGACAGCTGCAGAGGTCATTCATTACATCCTTCCTGGGAGAAGAAGAGGATATGAGAACACCCCTGGTGTTCCATTTGGGAACAAATGACCTTGCTGGTCATAGTCCGATAGAAGTTCAAGCAGTTTGAGGCCCTATCGTGCTTCTGCAAAACCTGAGCTTCCGTTCAGTGGCATTCTCAGAGGTGCTTCCAGTCTCAAGGGCTAGCACAGATAGGAAGCAGAGGATAGCAGAGTTCAACAGCTGACTCTGTAAATGGTGCCCAGAAGGGTTATGGGTTGGTGGGCCATTGGGGACCATCTGGCAAGATGACAGCCTCTGTGCCCTAGATAGGCTTCACCTAAGTAGAGATGGAAAGGAAATGTTCAAGTGGAAACCAGAAGAGTTCTTTAATACACACTTTAATTTAAACTAAACTGGGGGCTGTTAGCGACACCTGACAGCACTCGCAAGGCCAAAGGGACAGTCGCCCTGCCCCACAGAAAATGTACCTGCTATTGAGGCTGGAAATTACACAACTCATAAGACAAGGTTCAGCAAGGCAAGGGAGGGGCAGGAAACCACATATGGAAGGTCATGTGCACTAATGCCAGGAGCCTGGGTAACAAGATTCCAGACCTGGCAGCAGTCATGGCAGAGGAGGACTTAGATTTAGTGGGAATTTGGAAACATGGTTTCACGATGGTCAGGACTGGGACTTGAGCATTCCGAGGTATCGATATTCAGGAAGGACAGGGTGGACATGAGAGAGGAGGAGGTGTAGCACTATCGTGAGGGAGGGATCCCAGCATTGGCAACGCAGGGTAGGTGGGGAAGAAGAGGCACTTTGGGTCTCGCTGACCACAGAGAACAGAGTGGTAGTATACTGGTGATACAGATCACCTGGGCAATCAGAAGGGTTAAACAATCAGAGGATCGAGGAGATTCTTCAGATGGCAGTTAAGGGGAGGTGCTGTTGATGGGAGATCTCAACTTGGGTGTGGAATGGGTGTCTATGACTGCAGCCTCATCCAGAAGCAGAGCAATCATAGACTCTCTCCAGATTGCCCATCTCAGGCAGCTGGTCAAGGAACCAACCAGGATGGCACGTTGTTAGACCTGGTCTCACATATGGAGACAGGGCATGGGAGGTATTGGTGGGGATCACCTAGGCACTAGTGACCATGGCACAGTGTGGTTGGTGCACACATCGGCCTCACACCACCAGGCCAAGTTGAAGGTTCTGGATTTCAGGCATGTGAATTTCGACAAAATGAGGAACATGCTTGCCAGGCATTTGATGGGATGGGGAGCACAGAGGTTGGAAAACATATGGGCCACAATAAAGGAGCTATAGTGGGGCCGCTGACCGCTGCTCAAAAGGGTAAGCAAAAGCAGGAAGAAAAGAGGTCACTGTGGTTCAGCAGGAAGTGGGGCCAGCATCAGAGCAAAGAGAAGACCCTTCAGACTATATAAAACAACGCAGAGTGAACTAGACCAGGTGAAACACCAGGAAAAGCAGACGGAGGCAGGGAGAATGGTCAGACAGACAAAGGCAAGGATGGAAGAGAATATCACCAAGACAGAAGAAGGGAGACAATACCTTCTTCAGGTATATTAATGAGTGGAGAAAGGGAAAGGGGTACCTAGCCTGTTAACAGAGTCTAGGGAGAGGATGGAGGGGATCAGGAGAAGGCTGAAATGCCAAACAGTCACTTCAGCACAGTATTCCTGAGGGAGGAGGTATGGGGGGGGAAGCACCAGGCCAACCAAAAAGGAGGGGAGGGGTGGAACCACCTCTGGAAGAGGAGATCTTAAGGGAGCTCAAGGGCCTGAAGGTGGACAAGGTCATGGAGCCAGATGGGATCCACCAAGAGTGTTAAGGGAGTTGAGGAGGAGTTAGTGGCCCCTTGACCACTCTGTTCAATGAATCCTTAAACTTGGGGAAATCCCAAAGGACTGGAAGACGTAGATGTACTGCCCCGCACAAGGGAGGAGGAAGGCATGACATGAGCAATTACAGGCCGATAAGTCTGACTTTGTGGTTCACAAGCTCATAGAAAGACCGCTCAGGACAGAATCACCAGCTACCTGGAGGCAAATGGCCTTCTTGATCCCAGGAAGCATGGCTTTACCAAGGACAAGTCTTGACAGACAAATCTGGTAGGGTTTTTGACTGGCTCACTAGGGTAGTGGATCGGGGTCAGTGGACATAGCTTACCTGGACTTCAGGAAGGCATTTGATATGCTGCCACATGGAAGGCTGTTGTACAAAATGGAGTGCCAGTCTGAGGTGGTGGTTACAAGGTGGGTGCACAACTGGTTGGAGGCAGGAAGCAGAGGGTGCTAGTCAACGGGTGCCCTTGGAAGCATTAGAGGTCACTAGCGGTGTTTCCCAGGGGTCAGTGCTGGGACCCTGCTGTTCAACATCTTTATAGGGGACCTAGCTGAAGGGCTGGGGTACAGTGAGCCAGTTTGTGGATAATGTTAAGATTTGCAATACAGTAGACTTGCAGGATGGTTCCGAGAGGATGCAGAGGGACCTAAGGATAATAGAGGAATGGGCCAGGAAGTGGAAGTTATCACTCAACACAGCAAATGCAAAATCATGCACCTAGGCAAAAAAAAAATGAGAGAGCAGAATACAGTCCTGGGCAAAGCCACTGGTAGTGACCAAGGAGAAGAGGGACCTGGGTATCAACATCTCTCAGGACTTGAAGGTGGCTGGGCAGTGCAGAAGGGCAGTGGCAACAGCCAGCAGACTGTTGGGTTGTATTGGGAGGGGATCACCAGCAGGAGGAAAGAGGTCCTGATACCCTTGTACACCCAGCTAGTCAGGCCACATCTGGAATATGGGGTCCAGTTCTGGAGGCCATACTTAAAAAGGATGTGGAGAAGGTGGAGCGGGTACAAAGGAGGCAACAAAGATAGTGATGGGGGCTCTATCACTTGCAGATGAGGAGACTGGTAGCCCTTGATATGTACTCCCTGGAACAGAAGAGGGAGTGGGAGACATGATAGAGACTTTTAAGTACCTAAAAGGGATCAACAAAGTGCCTACAGAGAATCTATTCCAACTGAAGGGGTGCCCCAAGAAGAGGGGTCATGATCTCCAGCTGGGGGAGGACGTTTAAGGGTAACATCAGGAAATACTTCCTTACCAAGAGGGTGATAGATGCCTGGAATGAGCAGCCAAAGGAGTGGTGGCAAGAATACAGTTGGGGGTTCAAGAGGGCCTGGGACAGACATAGAAGGTTGTTGAAGGGGGCTACAGCAAGCCTAGAGGTTGCTGGACAAATGGACAGACTAGGTGGGCCTGGTGGTCCCTTCTGTCATTCCTTTCCTGTGTTTCTATGTTCCTATGTAAATGGATGGTTGAATGATTAAATTAAACAATGGGGGAATGTTTCCTGTGATATGATTATAAAACAATATTTAAAATTTTAATTCATCAGGTTGTTTCATTTGTTTTGTCCAACATCTGAACTCAGTAGACAGTGTCAAAGTATTACTGTGAGAAGTGTTTCAGCAATCTGAACCATGAGTTGTCTCTTTGTTTCTGCTACTCATACCTCCGTGTCTCTCCTCAAAACTGTGCCACAGTTCAGTAATGTGAGCAAATCAATTTACAGTGCAGGAGTGTATAAGAGTGCTGGCTTTTAATTCATGTAACCCCTAAAGCAGCAGTCAATAAAATCTTCTAAAACAAAATATGAAAATTAATTGGACATTTATTTTAGAACTGATAGCTGGCACCTTTAAGTGGGCAGTTTCAAAATTAAGGATCACTTACGAACCTTCAGCATTGAATAAATGTAAAACAGTCAGAAACACTTACGTTCTGCACTGAATCGGCTGTGGTTGTTCCTTAAATGTGAGGGCTGGAACTGCATACCCCATGTGAACAGGAACCATCCCTCCAACATAGATATCTCCTCCCTTCGTGTATGCTTCTGACTGAAGGACTTGGCAGTTTGCACCCAGCTGGTGTAACAGTAGGCAAAACGTCAACATAGTGTAAAAGAACAATGCTGTACAGAAGAAGTTTCATTTAAGCAGGCTTTCTTTTGTACAGCAGCTGTTGTCACCTGTCGATAAGACAAATGTCAAGCATTAGCGTAATATATTGCCTAATGGCAAATCTATCTGATCTGGCGTGGTACAGGGACAGCCACAAAGATCAAGCACAGGATCGCAGAACGCAGCAGTTTGCAGAAATCTACAGGAAGGGTGCAGTTCAGTGGCAGTTCATCCCTTTGACATGCAGGTATCTGATGTCCTGTGCATGATCCTGTTGGACACCACCGTGTATACCCATACATAAACTAGCTACAATGATCAATATCGTATTCAAAATAATCAAAAGGAAAACAAGACCATTAGGCACTAGGCAGATGATCATTTAATAACTGTCCTGATCAGAATGAGTACAGAATTGTTACATGGTGCACAATGGTTGGCACACAGTGTGTAGTATATAGAGAGTTCAGTTCCAAGCACTACACGTATTATTACAAACTTGAATAATACTGAAAATGTTGACCTCTCTCATACGGGAAAATGCATGCATTCATACAGTCCGATACGTAGGCATCGTACATGACAATACAACATTATGTAGCAGTCTCAGAGAAAGGCTCTGGTATGTAGGTGTACACATAACAGAACATTATGTAGCAGACATAGAAAAAGACTCTGGTATAAAGGTGTTGTACACATGACAGAATGTTATGTAGTAGTCTCAGAGAAAGGATATGGCATGTGTGTTTGTACACATGACAGAACATTATAAAAGCAGTCTCAGAAAAAGGATCTGGTATATGGGTGTTGTACACATGACAGAACATTATGTAGCAGTCACTGAGAAAGGATCGGGTATGTAGGTGTTGAACACATGGCAGAACATTATGTATCAGTCTCAGAGAAAGGCTCTGGCATTTGTATATTGCACATATCACAGAACATTATGTAGCAGTCTCAGAGAAAGGATCTAGGTAAGTAGGTGTTGTACACATGACAACATTATGTAGCAGTCTCAGAGAAAGGATCTGATATAAAGGTGATGTACATGACAGAACATTATGTAGCAGTCTCAGAAAGGATCTGGTATGTAGGTGCTGTACACATGACAGAACATTATGTAGCAGTCTCAGAGAAAGGATCAACCATACTGGCAAGGGGCTGGAGCAGGGACTCTGATCGAAGACTAACACTTCAGCACTTAGGATCTGTGACGCTAAAACCCCAAATCCCTTCATTTTTCTTACACCCTGCAACTAGAATCCATTACTGGCACCCAAGTGATTATCGGATCTGCATCTCCTGACTTTGAACAGGTCTATATATATATATATATATACATATATACATACACACAGCACACACACACACACTCACTCACATATATATATATATTAGAGGCAAAAACTCCGTTTAATGCATTAGTTAGGGTTGTTTCACAGCGACAAAAGTGAGGCAATTCGCTGTTAGGGTTGAAAACCCCCTTGGACCCCCCACCCCAACTGGCATTGGGGTGCGCATTGGGATAAATCAGCTAACTCTCACCCCATGACATGTGTAAACAGCAGAGAAGTATAGGAGAATGGGGTGAGAGTTGGGACACGATCCCAATGCGCGCCCAACTGCGGGCAAGGCGAGGTCAAGGGGTTTCAACCTGAGGCTACTGCTGGCTAACTAACATCCAACAATACGTAATGCTTTCAAAGTTTCTCAATTCCTCTTTGAGAATGATAACGAGAAATAGTGAGATGTAATGCACAAGCGGGGCGTGGGGCCCGAAGGACAGCAAGCATAAACAGAAATGCTAACAGTGGCGCACTATGGTAACACAAGCACGAATGAGAACAGAAAGAGGTAACGCACATGTGGGGTGAGCGGAATGGTCTGCCAAGTCATGTGTTGTCACATAGTAACATGGTGCCTGCAAACAAGAAATGTCAATGGGCATGGTGATGTAAATTGAAACAGTAAGATAAACAGTACTGTAGACAGAAATGGCAAAAAATAACAGAAAGCATAGCGCAAATGAAAGCATAAGGATAGCAATGGTGGAGCAGGCGTCAATGGTAAGTGAAGCGGTGCGGATCCATAGCGGAAAGGGCAACAGTAACAGTAATGTAAGCGCACAGGCTGGTTTTCCCAAAACCTGCATTGAGAAAGACAGTGAGTACAAATAATGTATGCAAAATAATGAGTATCGAGCAGAAAATGAGATCTTGGAATACTAAATACATTATATCTCAGGAACCGTCTGACGTGAAAAAAAATTTAAAAGTCATATTATTTACAACTGTCCTGGCTAATTTGGACCTTAGCCCCATGGAGGGGCTAAGAAATTTTCTGACAAAAGTCTGTATCTCGTGACCGCTTCCGAGATACGGCCCTGGTGCCATGCCATAACGCCGTAATGTTATCCCATGGGAAAAAAGAAAAGTTCGGAGTGACAAAACTTTGCCTCCCTGTAATGTTTTTTCACCAAACTACTGAAAGGCACATCTGTGGGCTGTTGGCTGTCTTCCTCCAAATTTCAGGAAAAAAGACCAAACCGTTATTTTGCAGCAGGGCTCCAAATGATTTCTATTAAGTGTTGGGCCCGTAATGTTATCCTATGGGAAAAACCGTCAATTTTGGAGTGCCGTAACTTTGCCGCCATGTGATATTTTTCACCAGACTACTGAAAGGCACATCTGTGTACTGTTGACTGTCTTCCCTCCAAATTTCAGGAAAAAGACCAAACCGTTATTTTGCAGCAGGTGCCAAAGGATTCCTGTAATGCTTCAGCGCCGTAATGTTATCCTATGGAAAAACTGTCAACTTTGGAGTGCCATAACTTTGCCGCCATGTAATATTTTCAATACAACACTGAAAGGCACATCTGTGAGATGTACACATTCTCTCCACATTTCAGCCCAAAACTCCCAACAGTTATTTTGCAGTGCAGTGCCAAAGAATTGCTGTCATTTTCCCACAGACTAGAAAACTACTGTAGTACTTATGAAGTTTAGGGCTCATACACTTTCGTGAGCACTGAAAGTAATTTATGAAGTACTTTTTCCAGAAATTTGAAAACATATTTCTGGGGTGTTTTACCACAAAATAAAGACATGGCAAGCATCCTCAGGGCCCGACTAGGTGAATACAAAAAATTAGGTTGCTAGAGGGTCCCAAATTTAAATGCCAACCATTTTATGATCACCAACTGAAAACAAAATGGCCGATTTGCGAAAGTAACAGGCCCATTTACGAAAGTAAAAATGCATTTGCGAAAGTGTTGAACTTTTTGTTAACTTTTCCCATTGACTTATAATGGGAAACTGTTTTTGAATAACTTTTGAACTGTTTAATATTTTTCAAAATCTTTGAAAGGCACATTGGGGACCCGGCTGCACATTCCCTGAAGATTTTGGGCTGTCCATAAACCGTACAACCTGTGGCAGCGACCACAGAATTCAGAAAAGCGTAAGCGCACAGATCACCTTAATAACTCCACAGCTGTATATCCAACCAGTACAAAACTTGGCAGATCCCAAGACCTATGGTTCTTGATCATAAATTCAAATTTCAGGCAAATCCATCAAACGGTTGTAAAGTTATTAAGGTGCAAAGTTTTGGGGTTTAACATAGAAATGGCTCCTCAACCTAACTATGGTAGCACTACCGTGCTACCATAATATATATATATATATATACATACTCATATATATATATATATATACATACTCATATATATATATATATATATATATATATATAGGTTTAGTCTTTCCCATTCTTTTCACATTGTTAACCTATTATTCTTTTATGCACTGAAGAGGGTCATGCATTTTCTTGCATTAAAGCAAGACCTTGGTGGAATTTTACCTAATAATATGGTTCCTATGCTATAGCTAAAAAAACAGTAAATAAAGGAAATGGGATTAACCATGGTCAAGCCACCTTGTTTTACATCCCTATAAGTGCGTTCCATTTAACAGGATTTCATATGCTCTTCTATAATAACAAAAATGCTATAAATTCGAGTTTCAAGGCATGTTGGGGAAGACAAATGAAGCTACGTATAGAAAAATAGAAATCAAAAGATTTGCCCTAATACACCCTTTTAAAATTTGACAAAGGCCATGTATGCCAATTTGTTATTTTAATTCTCCTATGTCTTAACGTTTTCTTCCAATTAAATTCTGCCAAATTAACCTGGCCAAACCAGTCTCAAGAGTTTGCACTGGTTCCAAAGTGAGCTGGATGCCTGTTGTGTTGTGGAAGGACCACTCTTGACCAAATGCTATCCCCTGCTTTTCTCAATATTTAAATGAGAAACAGAAATTAATCCATACATTGCAAATAATTCAAAGTCTAATTAATTATTCATGATGTCAGCGCCATCTGTGATTGGTTGCTACACTGATCTGAAATCTCTAGAAGTGACCCGATGCGGCACTCGCTCTGCAGTTCCACTGTCGCACTCACCTGCCACAGAAAAGTAAGTAAATGTTGTAAAAAGAAACCATTATTGTGATTAGACTTATGATTGCCATAAAGATCTCAGAGCCAGTCATTTCCTTAAGATTAACGACCTGCTGGGTGGGGTGGCCCTCTGTGCCTTCCCCAGTCAGTCATTAATCTTTAGAAATGACTGACTCTTCAATCATTATTGCTTAAATCCACTGCCAGCTCCCAGCATGTCTGTCCCTTACTAAAGACAGACATCATCTGCATAAGCCAGAGGTGTTTTAGGTACTGGATTCCTTCTCTTTGTAGAGGGGCTATTAACTGTGCAGACTGTATTTTTGTAGAATGGGCTGTAAGCAAAAACTGTATAAAACAGAACTAAGTGGGCAGCCTTGTTAACTCCATTTTCAGTTTTGAACTGCACCCTAGGGCCCATTAACAAAAGGTATATCAGTTGCCACATGATATAATGCTTTAACCCAACTAATGAATTTAATGAGAACTCCATATTTCTGTAAAACATAGTACATAAAATCATACTGAGTCCTATCGAATGCTTTCTCCTGATCCAGTGTGAACAACAACCCATCAGCTGCCCCAGCCCCTTCAGATTACTATCAAAGAGCTCACGTAACATAAAAAGAATGTTTTGGACTTTCCTGTGAGGAATAGCACAAGCCTGAGATGTATGCATTACATCAGATCCAGCTGCAGCAAGTCATATGCTCAGAATTGTTGTTATCATTTTATATAAATGTTCAAAAGGTCGAAGATCTCCAGTTCCCAATGTCAGACTGGTCTCCTTTCTGATATAGAAAAAACACTACATCCTTTAAGAAGCCAGCTAATTCATGTTCTCCTGGCAAAGCTGATTCAAACTTCAACTAATGCATCCCTCAGTTCCTCTAAATACATTTTATTAAATTCCCCAGGCAGGCCATCACTGTCTTCTTCTGGTGCTACTGCTTTATTTACTGATGTGAGAGCAGTTAATTAAAATCTCCTGTTTGAAGAATGGTTCCTCTAAAGGTAATACAACTTCCTTAGATAATGAGGGAATATCTAAGCCTTGAAAAACTGCTCTGTGTCCGCAGTTACTGAACAAGACCTACCAAACTTATTATAGGCACACTGATCAAGTATCTTAGTAAATTCTGAGGGTCAAAATGTAGAGTACCCTGATTATCTTTAAGCTGGGACATAACCCTGATTTTAACGCTATGAGAACAGGCCTCAAGAGGGTTTATCTGTCCTATTCTGCCTGCATCCCAAATCTTTGTTCCTGCATAAGAGATCTCATCCTCTGATACTGGTAGTTCTGTATTTCTGCTGTAAAAGCTTCAGTCTGAGGCCATTATCATAAGGTGATCCTTCAGCTACAGACAACACCTTCGAGCTGTTGTCTGAAAATATGTTGGGATTTTTATTCTCAGCTAGAGAACTAAACTGCACTTTTAATCCCTATTTGAAATCTTCCTACCACTCTACTTAAGAGTGGGGTATTTATTAGGAGAAAAGGAAATACAAAATCAATATTGAATCAGCAAATCTTTCTAATGGAAAAAAAATGCCTGGTGCAATGTTTGTAGTAAACAAGAGGAATAAGAAATCTCCATTAAACTTCATGATAAACTAAACAGTCATATATTTATATAAAGCATTCAGTAACAAGAAAACATGCAATCCTCTATATCTTAATCAAGAATAGAGAAAGTGTCCTAGTGAATTTCCCCCAGTCACTCAAATATCACCTACTTAACCTGATTCAATATATCAGTTTGCATCTATATTCCCTCCCTCGCCAAAGATGAGGCAGCATTGCAACAAAATCTAGAAAATCTAAATAAATACTACATTTTGCATTGATATAGATGCAAGTTGGTTGAACCAGAACCATCCTCGGCAGCGTATAAAAGAAACACAAAGCATAATGTTGCCCCTCCACTTTGAATGCCTGGAGCATTTTAGAGATGTTTTCTGATTCCTATCTAGAAGAAAAAATGTTGCAATTACCTTTACATCAATAGAACTGCTTGCAATCCTGGTAACAGTTAACATAAGTAATGCAATTTACAGCTTTATATCTCAGTTTCATCAAAGAAATATTCAAATTCCTGCAGAGTGAAGGCTGTGTGTTACTGTTGTTGGCCTATAGTTTATACAACACAGTACTGTACCTGCACTGCATCAAATAAATACAATGCTTTAATAGGAAGGCAGGGCAAATTTGCTCCTGTGGATACAGTAGTTAACTAGAATAACAGTTATTATCCTTGGCAACCAATCAATGATTGCAATAGCCACAATTTTCAAAATGAATGGTTTAAATAATTAATGGTATCATGAAAACTGCAATTCTCACTGCTGCTTATTACATGATGCAACACCAGGCATAATTAACTTTTTAAAGTAAATCTTTTGGCTTCTGTTGTAGTAGAAAATGTTAGCATTTAATAAGTTTGATTCTTTTTTAATCTGATGCAGTTCAACAGCTCATGCAAAGCTTGACACAAAAAGTACAGTGATATAGTGCAACAAATTAAAACGACTGCAAAGCTTAAACCTCATGCATACTAATAATCAGAATTGTAAATGGGAGGGTGGGGGGCAGAAGAACTCAGTCCAGGAGTGAAATTAAAATCCGACTCAGTGCCAGGAGAAATATTGTGGAGGATTGATCTTGTGTAAATTTAGCCTCCTAAAGGCATAGAACTGACAAAAAGTATAAATAATTAACATACAATGAGAAATGTGTTCCCAGACTCCTGTCAGGTATGTTCAATCCTTCAACAAAAGTGGTGGGTTGGTTCCACAGGAAGTTGTTTCCATTCCAAAACTGCTCATAGCATAAACCGTATCTTGTTGTCGGTGACACATCAAGTTGCTCTGGCACATGGGTTCTGTGATATTCTTGTATGATTTCATTTGCATGTCAGCATGCTTTTTCTTTAATTTCCTCTTCCCTATCCAAGTAGGTTCTGCAATGCAGACACCAGCCATTGTCATTTTTCTTTTGTGTAAGTAGTGGTGTGTGAAAAAAAAATTCCTTCAGGGAATTTCCATAAAGTGTGACTTTCGCCTCCGTGAAATTTCAGAAATCATTTTGGCAACTTTCATGGAAATTCTGCCTTAAAATGGTAGAATATGTGTAGGGACTGCAGGTTAATGTTTTAAACTGTGGCAAAATCTGAAGAACTGAGCACTGTCAGTGGTCAGTTCTGAAACTCCACAGTTTGTCGTTAACCACTCACCCAGCTGGTCACCACCCACTGTAGACTAAAATTCCCTGGTATCTAGTAATTCCCACCCCAATGATCACTGGCCAGATGTAAAATTAGACCCCACCCTCTGCCGATTGTTAGACTGAGGTAAAATATAATTCCTCCCTGGTGTCTAGCGGTCCGCCTCACCCAGTGATCATGGCCTGATGTATAACATAAATTTACTGGTGTCTATTGGTCCCCGCCCACGATTGTGGGCCCAATGTAAAAAAAAAAATCCCTGGTGCCTAGTGCTCCCCAATCACTGATTGTGGGTACCATGTAAAAAAAAAAAACAGTGCCTGGTGTCTAGTCCCTCCACCTGCTGATTGCGGCACAAACAAAGTTATAATTCTTAGTATCTATTGGATCCCCCTCCTATCCCTGATTCCATTAATTAAAAAAGGAAGCCCATCAACTCCATCGACATTATTCCCTGATGTCTAGTGGACCCCCCTCCCTATCCCCAATCCTTGTAAAAAAGTAATCCCATTTGCCTGGTGTCTAGTGGACCTCCACTCCCCATCCTAACAGGTAGCCCCACCACTCTGCCCCTCTCCTCCGACTCCAAGCAGGCCACTGGCACAGCCTCCTCTCTCCTCCATGGTCAGCAGCTCCCTGAGCTATCAGTGAATGGTGTGTTGTCACACACTCATTCATTGTGTAACTCAGTGGGCCCCGAGCCTTGGAGGGTGAGGAGACTGTGCCAATGTCCCTTCAGGAAGTCTGGTTGAGATGTGGGGTTGTGGGGACTACCCTGTCAGGTTAGGAGGATGGGGGTCCACTAGACACCATGGAATGGGAATTACTTTTTTTTGCTAATGGATCAGGGATAGGAGGGTGCCACTAGACACCAGGGAATAAATGTCGACGGACTGCCTTTTTTATTAAGGGATCAGGGATATAGGGAGGGGGATCCACTAGACAATTGTGGAATTATAACTTTTTTTGAGCCATGATAGGTGGGTGAATTGGGGACCACTAGACACCAGGGTTTTTATTACATGGCACCCATGATCGGTGGGTGGGGGACCACTAGACATCAGGGATTTATTTTTTGCATAAGGATCACAATCAGCAGGTGGGGGGCCACAAGACATCAGGAGTTTTATTTAACATGGGATCTGCAATTGGAGTGGGGGTCCACTGGACACAAGGGATTTTTACATTGGTTTGTGATCAGCGGGTGGGGAGCCCACTAAACACCAGGGTGTCTTATTTGACAGGCGACCAGCGATCAGCTGGGCAGGAGGATGTATTATGATATAAAATAATACATTAAACTGTGTATGGAGTAAATTCCCAGTTTATACAGTATGTATTATTCTGCAGTTCAGCTGAAAAGTCAGCAGAACTAGACAAAATCTGTTGAAGATCCGCTCTTGTCAGTGGCGGAAGTTTGAAAATTTCACAAAATGTCCACAATTTCATGGAAGCACTGCAAAAGTGGAATTCACAACTTCCATCCACCTCTATGTATAACTCATTCTCAAAACAAACCCAATGCATATAGCTCGCATTCTGAACATTTGGGGGTGAGGGTTGAAATAATTTTTGTTTAGACTGGGGTCCATCATCTATCAAACCTCTCAACTCATTACCTCACCTTTTCTATCCTGTGTGTGTCTGCTTCAGACACCATAAGTCACAATTACCACTTACATTGGGGGGCAGTTGAAACCAGTAGGCTTGGGGTAAACAACTTACAATAAAGAGTTCTACAAATTTATTTTGCCTTGAGATTTGTGGGGTGGCGTTAATGTTGACAAACATGTTTAGCCTCAACAGGGACCAGAGGTCTTCCACCCTCAGCCAACCCATGCAGCACAAGATAGTGCTCTTCCTGCTTTTCTGTGGATAATCCTCCCATTGTACCTCCCCTGTTTTTCTTGTATTTATTGAAGGTCTTCTCTTTGGTCCATACCCTTCCCTGACCCTTACTGAGAGCCATAGTGGTCTCTTAAACCTGTTTTCTTTGTTACTGTTCTGATGTCTAATTTAGATGCCTCGAGGATGGCCCCTTTAATTACACCCATCTCTCCTCCACCCTACCTATATCCTCCACCCTACTAACTTATTCCTGACCAGTTCCCTTATCCTATCAAAGTCAGTGCTTCCAAGGTCAAGGACTTCAGTTCTTGATTGTGGCCTGCTGGCCTTGAGGCCAATTCAAACCAGTGTTATGGTCGTTGCTCCCCTACAGGTCTGGAAGGACAGCACCTGTGAGTCAAAGCACACCCAGAGACCCCTGCCACCTCCACTGGCTACTGTATGGAACCAACCACTTCCTTTGCAGAGTCAAGTGGTCTTGCAACTGTTGATGGCCTGTGTCACCACGGTTGCACATTGCGCATGACACTGTGCAGCCATATTTTCTTTGACATGGTGATGGAGGTCTCTGAAGCTCTTGCTCATCACATCCAGTGGTCAACCCGACCACCGATGGCATTAGCTGCTGCAGTGATCTCCTCCCATGCTTACCTGACAGGGTGTCTGTGGTATGGTTTCATGTCAGCAGGAACTCCTAGCTTTGTCGCTTCAGCCAGAGCTTTATGCCTCACAGGAGAATGTGTGCCCACAGTCTCTCTCCTGACCAGAGGCACCTACTGGAGAAGGTTATGAGACAATGGTCAGTGCCTGGTGTGAGTAGGATATGTGTGTGTGTGTGTGTGTGTGTGTGTGTTCCTCAATCTGAACCACCATTACAGTATTGCTGTGTACCATGTACCTGCGTTAATGGGGTCAGACAACACCCACTGCCAGCCTGTCTTAGGCCACCATTGTTCCGCATGACCGACCATGAGTACCACGCAAATGTGCACATGACACATACAACAAACCAACATCATGCAGTGGACAGGTGGCAACATGCCAGGCGCGCAAGAAGCTACCTCACATATGTGGAAGCGTGTGTGTGTCATACAGTCCTGTGGTGTTAATGTTCGGTTGCAGCCACTGCCATGGATGATGTTTTGCACCGCATGTGTAAGACAGAAAAAAAAGGCCAGCGTAAGGGACACTACCTGACACCATGGTGCCTATGAGTGCTGGTTGTGCCATGCAAGCGCATGGTATTAACGTGGTTACCCCAACCAAACATGGTCGCATACAGCATACATGCACGTGGACCTTGTCATCCAGGCCTGAAATCTGTGTGTTGCCAGTTGAACTCTGAGCCACTGGCTTGACAGATGGGGTGGGATATTCTGTGACAGCAGCATCCTAGGTCAGCTAGCACACACTGGTGTAATACATTTTCTGCTGCACTACTGGCAACCCATGTTCCTGCACCATTGTGTACCCTGCCATCAACAGGTTTTATTATGTGTATGGCATGCAGAGCACCTACCTGTGCCTGTGGATGTTGCTTCCTGGGAAGACATTTATCTCCTGCAGTGTCCTGGTTGCAGTTCCAGTGTTCTGAGTAGGGTGGGCTCTGATCCCTTTAAGTAGCCTGGGCAATGTACACATGTAAATGTATGCATATCTGGCTACAATGACATGCTAATGTGTTGTTTTGCCTGCTGACCACCAATGAGGCTTCTTTGCATAGCCTGGCTGAGTATAGCAAATTTGCCCGCTGTGCTAAATGGTTTTGCATGGCACCGCGCAAATGCACCGCACAATGCAGTTTATGCATTTGATGTATAAAATGTGCAAATGCAATAATGTCATGATGTAGCTGGTTGCACGCCCCATTTGCTATATTCAGAGCTGTCTTCAGTGCTGGACAATCATTGCACTACACTCTGGGTTATGCTTTGCACACCTCCATTTGCACACTATAGAAACATAGAAATCTGTCGACAGAAAAGGACCACTTGGCCCATCTAGTCTGCCCTTTTTCCTCCCCATGGCTCCTTTGCCATATTGCCCTTATTCCCTTCATTCTAGTGTACCCTTGCCTCTCCTGTTCAGTCCCATGTTGGTATCCCATGCCCTCTTGAATTCCCCATCGATTTCACCGATTTAGATTCAGCGGTGTTTGCCCGGGCTAATGCTTTGAATATTGCATACAATGGGGTGTGGGCTAATGATTACTGCTGGGCAGTGCAAAATTTGCCCATTGGCAATTGTTTGAATATCTGGCCCAGAAACTTTGTGTTTAGCCATAAAAGGCCTTTGTGACCTAAATAGTGCAACATACTGCTTAACAATGTTATTTCCACGTTTGGAACCTGGTGTGATGTATACACCACTTTATGCCCGACTCAAAGCTTGAAACAAGCCTAATGTACTGTAGTCATACTAGTTCCACCCACTGCCTTCATCAGTTTGGTATTAAGAAAAAAATCCCACTTCTCTATCTGTGTGCTGTGCTGCCTCACCCAGTCCTCCCAGTGGGAAGAAAAATCCCCCCCTCCCCGTGTGCTGTCCCATCCTCCATTTCCCATTCCATCACAAACATTTATTTTACAGTACCAACATGTGTGTGTGTATAAAGGGTGGCAGGCACTGGAGCAACCCCTCTCCCGCTGTCATGGAGCTGCTGCATTGAGACAAGCAGCAGTCCAGCGCCCATGTGA
Organism: Neoceratodus forsteri; assembly: GCA_016271365.2. Taxonomy (NCBI): domain Eukaryota; kingdom Metazoa; phylum Chordata; order Ceratodontiformes; family Ceratodontidae; genus Neoceratodus; species Neoceratodus forsteri. The sequence continues at coordinate 34,094,590 of JADMNL010000033.1, forward strand.
ATGCCCTGGACAGGGTGGGTAGCTTGCGTCGACACCATGCAAGCAAACATTCAGCATTGACAAATGCTTGTTACATACAAAGGGCTGAAGGAGTGGTTTGTTTCTATAGGGACTCATTTTACTGCAGCATCAGAGTCTTGTAGATCTCATAGAACTGAACAAGCAAAAAGGCCTTATGATCTATATGATGCTCCCCCTTTACACAAGGGAGAAACTTGTAGTGTCACTTGCAAAATATTTATCTAACTTGTCCTAAAAAGTTGTTATGTCCTTACTGCCCACCACTTCATGTGTATACTGTTCAGACTAAAATTACCCTCTGATTAATCAAAGTGGCCTTGTGCATGGTGTTGCATATTTATCCTTTTATCTGTAAACTGTGTGCTCTTGTATTGTAATTTTATTCCTTCAGGTCAAGACCTAAACAGTCCCACAGATCATTGTCTGTAAATGAGCCAAAGAGCAAACAAAGGTCCCAATCGTCAGTATTCCAATGTATGCAGACCCAAGGTTCTCAATCTATTCTCTTAGCTCAATCCCATTGTATTGTATTGTGTTGCATTGTATTGTCTTGTGTTGTATTGTATTGTACTGTACTGTACTGTAATGTGTTGTGACATATCATATGTAGTGTCAGTGTTGTATTGTAATGTACTGTATTGTATTGTATTGTGATTTACAAAAATGGTAAGGAAAATCCTGAAATCTGATTGGCTGTTGTTAGTGTAACAATTTTGTTCCATGCTTGGAAAATAAAAAGTGCTGCCAAATGTGCACTGATCACCACTGGAATCATTACACTAATAGAATGTTAAGAATTCAACTGGCAGCCATTGTTTTTGTCCTGTAACCGTAAGCATCACATTTACTTGCACTGGGCCTAAAAAAAAAAAACTACCTTAAATACAAAATAAAACAGATTAATTAAATGTTGTTTCCTTGATCATCACAGTTTTCTTACACACATAAACAAATTAGAAACATTAAGTATTGTTTATAGTTTTCATTACAACTGTTTCTTTGCTAACAATGAAAATCCTCCTTCTATCTTTACCTGCTCATCAGGGAACTCTCTTCTTCTTGCCCTGACAATGAGATAATTGAGTCTCTGGCTGTAACAGAGGCCTTTGTTGTGTGTGTATAGTATGTTGAGAGGTAACATTCTATCAGTGGAACCGAGCAGAATTAAGCAATAATGTATGTACAGGGTTAGATTAACAGTCTGTTAATCACCCCTTAGAGCATAATGTGGCACGAGGCAGGCGAAAACCATATTATTCTCAAGGGGTGATTAACGACTGTTAATCTAACCCCTGTACATACATTATTGCTATTATTATAATATTGAGAATTTTTTATTTTTTATTTTTGTGGTACAGTTCATTCATACATACCCATTGTGATGTTAAATAGTCCTTCTGCTTATAGAAACATTCAGTTTAATAGGGTTCATAAAACTTTATTTAAGAATAAGTATCCCATTGCAGTATTTCCCTAGTTACTTTTCATACTCTTTCACATAATCATTTTAAAAGCTGTATCCATTTAGTAAACAGCATGAAAGACTGTGGCATCCTGTCCGATGGCACGTACACTGGACCTAGCTATAGAAAACTCTGTGATAAGCGAAACCACGGTTCTGTCCATAATTGCAGGCATCTGTGAAGTAGCGTATCTTGGATAGTTGTAGATTAAAACAGACTGAACGAGACAGTAGCAAGAAAGACAACTGTGAGTAAGTCAGTCAGTGGAGGAATGAGTAATTTCAGCCAAGCCAAAGTGTTTTTCCTTCTAAAAACATTTTTTAGTAACAGTCACTTAGTGGATCGTGGAGGACTGACCAGCTGACAGTAGGCATTTCAGCAGCCAAGAGCCATTGTCAGAATCAGTCAGCTTTTGAAAGCAGCACAAAGGTCAGTGAGGTGGGGACAAATACATGTTTGGAGAGCAAGCCCTCACTGTTTACTGTTTTTAACAATTGTCTCAGTTGATTTCATATGGAGTGGGTTTTAAACTGTGTGAGCAAGAGGTGCACTCATAGGTGATACAGTATATATTAGCATCCGTCAATGTAACGGAAAGGAGTTGTAATGAATGCATGTAATGGCTCCCATTCTGTGTCTTACAGTCTTGAGAGTACTGTATTTATTTTTTAAATGCATGTCTTACTTTTGATAGTTTTAGAATTAGTCGACTTAAAATGCACAGGCGCTTTACTGTCAGCTAACCTGCTTGTCTGACTGTCATGCTCATTCTCATTCCAAAGTCCAATTTCAAAAGACTTTCCAATGCTCGTTTTATAAAAATACACCATGTCGTTGTGAACACATCATCTGCTTCAGAAACTCACTCTTAGTTCATAAGTCTTGGAAAACAATCAGGTCTGTTCAAAGTGTGAGTTAACGGACAGCAGAAATGTGTTCAGATATCTTTCTTTGTCCTCGCCCGCCTCGCCCCCCAATATGAGACAGTTCACTTGCAATGTTTGGGTTTATGATTCATTAGTCCAAAATGTCCCCACACTCACAATAACCTGAAATAATCACCATTTGTTTAGTGCATAAAGAGAAACAACACTAAAAAATCGAATCTAACAAAGCGGCAAGTCAAATAACTGTCAGCTGAACTGCACCTAAGCGTTCACTTCATTTGGCATACAACTTACAAGCGGCTTTCACTTTAACAAAAAAACTAAACATTTCATGCAGTCGAGGGCAGTTAGTGTATGTATGCATGTATGAAAGCATTTCACTCAGTCTGTGTAAGATACACGATAGGTGCCAGGAGCAGCCATGTTTTGGAAATTTTTACCTTCACAGACAATAACTGGAACTTGTTAAACTACTATTTTAAAAAACATCTGCCGTTATCAGGCTCTACATGCTAGGTTAACGTGGGTTAATGTAACCCTGTATGAACCATGGCAGCCAATCAGATTACTTTAAATTTCCCTGCATTATAATAATTTTGAATCCATGTATTCCATGGTAAACATTCCATGACAGACATTTCATATCTTGAATGTGGGGAAAAACTGTGGAAAAAACAGGAAGAAGAAAGTAGGCAACAATATAATGACATCATCTCTAGTGGGCAGAAGGATTATTTTAACATAAATGCACAGAAGTAAATCTATTGTTTCTACATATAAACATGTGTTTCCCAAGTGTAGAAGTTTTAAAAAGGAGCCCATTTATAAAAGCGCAATAAGGCACTCTGGGATGTGCATGGAACATATTTTACCGCATGGCTAGCAGCCTAAGGCACTCGGCCTTTGACCACATGCCTTATTACGCCACTGGCCATGAGGTAAAATGTGTTCCACACCCCATCATTCCTTATTGCTTACATTGTGTATACTTTGTACCAAGTTGTCCTACCAAGACCTCCTTGTAAATGAACGTGCTCGATGGAGTTTTCCTGCAAATAAACTTAAACCCTTAGTCCAGCAACTAGAAACTCCAGGAACAGAGTCTGTTCCAAATTACCCCTCAAGAAACACTGCTTTCCAGTATCTTTACCAACACAGAATGACAAGAGGAGGAAATGACCATCCTCTCAGCAGGTACCCTCATTCTACTGTCATCCTTAGGACCATCAGTTTTGCTTTGTAGGGGTTTATTCAAAGAAAAGCACAGCCTTTTCTCTCTGGCTGTATAATCCTCCAGCACTACAGTATTTATCTACTGCTTCATTTCTTAGAGAGGACTTTTTAACAGTGTGACAGGGCAGAGTATGAGGCTTTAATGCTGGGCCCATTTTGCGTGGTGTAAGAACCACAGGGGTCAGCAGTAATTAAACATAAGGCACAGAAAATAATTTGCTCCCCCAGGAAGAACCAGCTCCCTGGCTGCATAGAGGGCAGGAGGGGCATAATTACATAACATTCATCGATACAACAGTGGCAGCGATATCTTGCCACAATTATTCATTCAAATCCAAATAATAAATATAAAATAATGCATGGCACCCATACACAATGAGCCTGTGTTTCCATCGAGGGGATGAGATGCCGGTGTATGGACCTCGAGGCCGAGCTCGAGAGGTCCATGCTGTATCCCAACCCAGATGGAAACACTAAGGTGGTGATGCACCCATACTTTATTTTTATAGTAAATGGTTCCCCGAGGTTGTATGTCTGAAGATTTTAGTCTCACAAGATTTCCTACCTTGTGTTGTACTGCTGCTTGTTGTCGGCAGCTCAGTCTGCAGAGATGCTCATTGGTCCCCTTCCAGTCCTCAGAGATTTATGGCAGCACTTCATTTAAGATAAAAACTGTAAATTATTGTGTTTTGGTAACACGGCGCTGACTTGGTGCTCCATGTTGAAATCGTCCTGTGTACCATTTGCGAAGAGGTGCCGCCATATTTGTTTTGATTCCATTTCAGCCAATAATGTGGTGGAAAACACGGGCCTGATGAATATTAATGAGATACTGATGAATATTAATGAGATGCTGATGAATATTAATTGTCAAATGTGCACAACAATGTTTGAGCAACTAGCGATTCCTATACATAATAGCCCAGATATTCAAACTGCGCCACTGTGGAACAAGCCATACACTACTCAAAAGTTGTGCAGGGTGTGGCAGGATGATATTCAACGGAGTTGCACTATTGAGCAACTTCTTTGAATATCACCCTGGCCACACCCACTAATGCATAGCGCGGTGGAACTGCACCACCGCGAAGTGGTCAGGTGGAGCACTGAGATGCGGTGGTCAAGTTCCATTGCACCATGTGCAGCACCTGCGATATTCAAAGGTGACATGCAAATGGGGCCATAATCTATGCAAAGGCGCAGGGGCCATTTGCATCTGATTATGGCCCCATTTGCATGCTATTAGCATGCAGTGCATGAATCCTCGAGGACTTGCCCTGGCGCCTGCCAGGCAGCAGCCGTTGGGACAACACACCCCTGCAACCCGATCACGGGCATAACAGTATTCTCCCCATAGCCCGATGGCGGGCAGCACAGTAATCTTTCCTACCCCCAGCAGCCTGAAAATGGGCATAATGTTATCCCCCATTAGCCCGATCGCGGGCATAAGCAAACATCCCCCTGAGTAGCCCGATCACAGGCATTAAGTCATCCCCCAAGTAGCCCAATGCGGGCATGAATTGAACTCCCCTCTCCCGAGTAGCCGATCATGGGCATGAATTGAAACTCCCGAGTAGCCCGATCGCGGGCATAATTGAAACCCCCAGTAGCCCGATCGCGGGCATGAAGTCATTCCCCAAAGTCCAAGATCCCTGGTGGTCCAGTGGACTCGAGAAGCCAGATCGCTGGTGGCATCCACACCCCCAATGTCCAAAATCCTGGTCATCTAGTGGTCTCCACCTCCCACCAGAGCCCACCACCCTGCTCCCCGTCAGCGGTGGCGGCAGCACCACCCGCCTGCCTCCCGCGCCTGCCGACTGACAGCTCAGTAGGGCTGCCGCCCATTGGTTCAGGCATGAGCCAATGGGCGTGCAGCCAATCGCCAAAAGGCAGTCGGATATGTGAATGAATTCATTCATTCACATATCTGAACTACTCCAAGACTATGAGCTACCGCCCATTGGCTCATGCTCTGAACCAATGGGCGTGCAGCCTCTAACTGTCAGTTGGCGGGCGGTGGGGCGTGAGTGAGGGGCTCTTCCTCCCGCTGGCTGATGGGAGGCGGGGTGGTGGGGCTCCGTGGGCGGGAGGGTGGGGGCCAGTAGATCACCAGGAGGTGGACGTGGGGTGGATGCCGCCAGCGATCTGGCTTCGCGTCCACCGGACCACCAGGGATCTTGGACTTTGAGGGGAATGATTTCATGCCCGGCGATCAGCTACTGAGGGAGTTTCAATTCACGCCCGCGATCGGGCTACTCGGGGGGAGGAGTTTCAATTCATGCCCACGATCAGGCTACTCAGGAGGAGGCCATTATGCCTGTGATCGGGCATGGGGGCACGGGAACAAGTGGAGGCCACCACAGGTGGCAGCTGCTGTGTTGCGCCTGCAATCGGCAGCTCACCTATGGGTGGACCTCGACTGATCCTTTGCATAAAGTTGTGCAGGCGCAGGTGGGGGTTGCACCTGCATAACTCTGCATGGCCCGGCTGAATGTCGGGACTGTGAAGTTTATGCATGGCACGCCCCCCCCACCTGTGCCTGCATACATTACTGATCAGCCCCACGCATCGGGATTTGTGCAGGCACATTTTTCCCTTTTAAATATCGCATCGGGGCACATCAGTGGGTTGTGCATGGCATAACACTGTTGCCTAGCGCAACCCTTTGAATATCTGGGCCAATAAGCCCAAACCATGCTACAGTGCATTACTTGAGGTATTCAGGAAAACTATTCGCTGCTGGCACACCCTTAAAACACACCTTATTTATCTAACTGGTCACAGGGTGTCATATGGAGAAATCCCATAGGGAAACTGACTTGATTACATGCTAACAAGGACGAAACATTGCCTGTACCACGAAACAAGAAAAACTGTTATTTCTTCTGTTATCCTGCGTATTGATTGACTATAGCTGTTTGATATATTGCTTTGCAAACAAAGCAGAAACATAGAAGTTGATGGCAGATAAGGACTGTAAGGCCCATCCAGTCTCCCATTTTTCTATATTATGAAGTATGATTGGCATTTACTTGTCAATGCCTATCTATTCATACTCATCTGTATTGCTCCCTTATGCCTATCCCATGCCTGTTTGAAACCCTGCACTGTATTCATATGACCACTCTTATAAAGATCGATTGGGCATATTATGAGGCTGTCAAACATAGAAGCATAGAATTTAATGGCAAAAGTTGCTTAACCAATCTAGTCTGCCCAAATGTTCCCTATCTATTCAATTTGCAGATCCTAACTGGTTTTCATCGACCTTCCCTGGTCTTTGTAGCCTATCTAATATTCTTTATGTCTATCCCATGAATAAATCCTCTCACTCTTTTGGCTTCCACCACTTTTACCAGCTATCTATGTCAGACATTGACTACCTTTCAAAGAAGAATATATTCTCACATCACACTTGAATTTACCCCTCAAGCTTCATTCCATGCATGCTGGATCTGGTGTTTGCTCTTATTTGAAACACACTCTACACCTGTACTCTGTACTCTTTTTAGGTATTTGTAGGTTTCTGTCATATCCCTTCTCTGTCTTTCTCTCTCCTTTCTTCCAGGGTGTAAAACATAGAAGCATAGAAAACATAGACTTTGATGCCAGATAAGGACCACTTGGCCCACCCAGTCTTGGATAAGCTGCAGATCCTAGTTAACCAACAGCCTACTTCCTCCCACCCCCACTAGAATTGCCTTATCTCTGTCCCATGCATTCTTGAATTCTACCACTGTTATTGACCCCAACCTCCTCAGGAAGGCCATTCCATGTGTCCACACACTCTCTCCATGAAAAATACTTCCTCACGTTGCCTTGAACCACCTCCCCATTATCTTCAAATTGTACCCCTTGTTCTTGTACATCTCTTTTCTGAAATACACTTCCTCCTGGACTTTGTTGATTCCCTTGAGGTACTTGAAAGTTTCTATCATGCCCCCCTTTCCTTCTTTCCTTGAGGGCATACATATTAAGCTCCTTTAGTCTCTCTTCTTATGGCTTCTGTTGCAGACCCTGCATCATTTCAGTTGCCCTCCTCTGGACAGCCTCCATCCTGTCTATGTCCTTGCAGAGCTGGGCTCTCCAGAACTGTACACAGTACTCCAGATGGGGTCTCACTAACTGTCTGAACAGAGGATAACAACATCTTGTTTTCTACTGGTGATGCCTTTTCCTGTACATCCCAGTATCCCCCAGCACTCATTCTGCCTCCTCACATTGCTTGCTTACCTTTAGGTCATCTGATATGACTACCCCAGGTCTCTTTCCATTTTGTTCTTGTTAGTACCTCCCCCATTGTGTACTCTTCCCTGGGTTTTGTTTCCTAGGTGCATTACTTTGCACTTCTTTGCATTTATTTATTTATTTAGTTTTTTGACCGGGTAAGTGCACTAGACAAATCCTGTCTATTTTCAGGCACGACCGGGGAGGGATACAGATGAATGTCAACTGACCTTGAACCAGATTAAGCTGTTGGTGGTATTTTTAGTGAATGAGGGAAATTTGGCCAGGACACTGGGAAATTCCTACTCTCTGCAGGGGGCTTGACTTCCTGGGAGCAGAATGGAGGAGCCCAGTTTAGAGTCGGACAGAAGAGGAGGAGGAGTACTGATGTAGCAGGGAGATGGAAGAATCAGTGGAAGGAGACCGGTGGAACTTTTCGAGGCTCCTCAGGCGACGGAGTTTTTCGCTGTTGCAGTGCCAAAGAAACAGGATTTGTAAGAACCAGAGCCTTCAGTTCTTGTGGCTTTACTACAAAACTGAGAAAGGAGGAGAGTTTTTGCAGGATAACACTGACATAGGATTATTGGCTGGCAGGGAGAAATGCTGATTTCCAGTGCCAAGAGCCAAAACCTTGTAGTTCCTTGGAGGTTACTACTGACAATGGTCTTCAGTTGTCATGGATACTAGAGTCAACACTGCAATACGGGCTATGGAGTCAGTTCATCCAGTGATTTGCACACCGCGAAACGCTTTCCAAAGATACTGGGTTTGTTTTCAAACTCTCCCTCTGCTGCTTTACGCAGTCACAGCAGCCTGAGGTAGCTGTATCTATCAAACAAACTCTTTGGACCAGGTTGGGGTGTCGGGATTTACTTTTGCCAAGAAATTAACTGCTCATATTGATTCTGTGGGGATTGAGGAAAGGAAAAATGGGTGGCTGTTTTTCAGCTAAAAGACATTTAGTGACCCCAACAGATAAACCAGTAGTTACTGGGACACTTACTAAGGACTCTGAGCCTTCTTGTCAGCAGGACAGTATTGTTGATAACCCATTATCGGAAGAAAATTGGACCCCTCAACGGCACTCGTGGAAACTGGTTGGTCCTCAATAATGGTTCATGGCGCCCTTCTCCTGACTGGGACCCTAAATTAAACTTTTCTCAAAACGAGCCTTCATGGCGGCCTAATGTTTCTGTTTACCCATGACACAAGCTAATTTGGTACCAGGTGATGAAAAGCAAGAACCCCCCAGGAACAAGTTCCGTCATCAGAGGTTTTAATTGATTTACATACTGAACATCCTCATACTGATAAAAACTGTGGACTCTAGTAAACCTTTGTTGTCGGACTTATTTTCTAAAATAAAGAAGAAACAGCCCCTAGACGTAATGCTGTTAGATTAAGATATAAGGGTGGTCTGGAAGCTAGGCCAGACAGGCATTATGTGGGGAAATATTTGTTGAAAGACTCTTTGCATTTTACCCCGTGAGTGTTTGCTTTATCAATATATCTGGTGAGGATAATTTTGATATAAGCTTTAGCTCAACTTATGCATTGGATTTATTCTGGGAATGTTACAACCAAGTCAAATTCTCACCCTTATGGACCCCGTTTTGGTAATCCCCTGACTAAACCATTGGTTAAATTTGTAACAATTATGTTTGGAATGAAGGTGTGCATATTGATGACATTGTGTATTGGTTGTCCCAGAAATGTGATGTCTTGAGTTCTCCAGAGGCCATTTAGATGACCAACAGTTTTGGACAGGGGTGGAAATTTAAAGTTAAACTTTGGCAATCAGATTCAGAATTTTGCATATTCCAAACTCTTTTTGTTGGGCCGGGATCGGGGGTCTGTTTTATGCAGGCCAACCTAAGGCATGTTACAAATGTGGTGCTAGAAAGCGCTTATCTAGCTCATGTGATAAACCCCATTGTGACAACCGTGGAGATTGGTCACATTGCATTTCAATGTATGAACCATACTAAGTGTGATCTCTGTGATGACACAGGTCATGTCTTCACTGAATGTGTGTGGCGGCTAGGAATAAGGCCTATTAGTAGTCCTGATCTTCTTATTCAAAAAGCTCAGGATTTGGTTTCTGAAGCAGGGGCGGGACATCAGGCCTCTGGTGGTGCCACTGCAGTCCCTAACCCACAACCTTTAATTGTAGATTCTGTTGTTTCATTACCTGATACCTTGAAAGATACCTTGCCTATGTTAGTCCCAGTATGTTATGCTGACAATCAGAAGCTCGGCCCAATAAGGCAGTTCCAACAGTGCCTCTACAAGTAAGACGGTCCTCCAGGAATTTAAAACCTCCTTTGGTAGGCCGTTCTACTACAGATGTGGAAACCAGTAACCCTTTGAGGGTTCTTTCTTCTCAGTGGGAGACTCCGTCATGGAGTGTCAGGACTTGGACTCACAACCAGCTAGGGACAGTCCCCCTCCCATTTATGGTTCAAGACGGGTACAAAAGTAAAAAAAAAAGGAGGAAAAAGATAGTTGAATGACTCATATTTAGATCTGGAATCATTTAAATTGGGGTCTCTAAATGTACATAGTTTGTTAAACTTTAAAAACGTCATGTTGTGTTTAATTATATGCATGAAAATCGTTTGGACATTTGTTTATTACAAGAAACTTGGTTTATACCATTGACCAGGTCAGAATTTCCAGAAGGAATGGTATCGGGCCTTCTTACTGGTCCTTTGGACAACATTCAGCTGATGGCTTGGGGTTTTCTTTGGTACTTACGATTTTTCTTTGATAAAATTAATGGACTTGATCCGGGAGGTTGATGATTTTGGATGGGGTTTGGAAGTCTTGACGTGTAGATTTATAAATGTTTATTGTCCACAAGTAAAAGCTGAAAAGGTGGCACTAATGCAAATGATTAAACCTTTTTGATTACTTCATTTGCAGTTTTTCTCTGTGGAGATTTTAATTGTGAATTGGACCCTAGTAGAAATTGACAACTACATTAAAAGCAGGAAAATATATTGTGATACTATGGCTCTTGGGCATTGGTACAATCATCCGGGCTGATTATGGCCAGTCTTAAACAGAAGGGTGACCCTCGGTTTACTTATCAAAATAATAAATACTCTTCTATAATTGATTATATTTTTTATCTTCCAAATTATCTTTTCTTTTCAGACTATACCTGTGGCCTTTTGGACCATCTGTTACTTCATTGTAACATTTCTGGTGATTCACTTCCCATTGGAGGAAATCCAGGTGGAAGTTAAGTGCTTCCTTATTAAGCTCCTGTGAGATTCAGCATAAATTAGGTTCTTTACTGATGGCAAGGTTGTCAGTTACCTTTTTATATGATGACATCGATCAATGGTGATGGGATACGAAAGCTGATTTATGCAAATTCTTTCAAAATCAAGGAAAAATAGCGTAAATTCTTATTTTCTTCACTGTTTAGCTTTACGGCAACAATTGTATTATTTGTTTTCTAAGGCTAATACTTAAAGTTCGATTATTCATCACAAATACACATACTTAAAAAGGAAATGTTATCGGTACAATATGACAGGGCAAAACTGCTACAGTTATTCAACAATATGGGCTAAAAAGCAACCTCAAGGTGACCCTTTTGAGGCCTTTAAAGTATAGAACTAATACTTCTTTAAATGCCTTAGTCAATCAAGCAGGGAATATAGTGATGGATAATGACAGCAACAGAACATTATAAAAGACTTCTTTCTAGCACATGCACCTGCAGTACCTCCCAGCGTAGCAGAAATGGAACATTTCCTTTCTTCTATTCAAATTCCTGAGTCAACCTTCAAAAAATTTTCTGGTACAACCTATAACACATTCAGAAATAGAGGATGTAATAAAATCTCAAAAGTAGGCATTTCTCCAGGACAAGATGGCTTAACAGCGGAACTTACTAGACTTTCCTTTGGAATTCAGTCAGTGTTTAGAATTAGTTTTAATTTTTCTTTCTTGTAAGGTTTTTCCAGGGGTGGTTCCCAGCTGGATTGGTAATATTCTTGTACAAATCGGGAAGCAAACTCATTTGGAGAATTGGAGACCGATGCGCTTTTAAACACTGATTATAAGCTTTTCACAGAATTTTAAATAACTGACTAAAAATTTGCTGTCACAGTGCTTTCCCTTACCAATTTGAGGACTACCTGGCAGAAAAATCCAGCAGGCCCACATGATCCTCGTGATCTCATTGAATACATAGTTTCTCAAGGAAAGCGGGGCTGTATTGTTTCAGTGGACCAGAAAAGGCTTTTGATAGGTATCGCCGCACTTGTTTTTGTCCTCATGCACTATGGAGTACCTAAGGTAATGATTCATTGGATCACAGCACTTTATGAAGGGCATTGGCCCACCAACTGTGAATGGCATATGTGGTGTGGGGTTCCACATGCCTAGTGGGGTTCGTCAAGGATGCCCTTTGAGCCCTCTTTTATATTCTTTTACTATAGATTCTTTAATAAGATCAGTGACTACTATTCCCAAATGGGAGGGATGTTAGGCCCATCCGGCTTGTCTGAGCATTTATTCAGGCCTATGCTGATGATTTATGTATATGTTTTTCCAAAATTGAATCTATCACTATTTTTCTGGAATTAATGGTTTCTTTTTCTAGGGTATCTAACTCTAAAATTCAAGAACAAAAAGTCAGGGCTTAGTTATAGGACGAGGATGTTGTAGAGGAAATTATTGGAGGAATTTCAATTTCATCGAGCCTATAAAAATTTTGGGCTTATTTACGGGTCGTAGAATTTATCAGAACTAAACTGGAACACTGCAATACATAAAATTGAGGGGAAAATTGACTTATGGAGAAATGGAAATTGTCAAAAATTAAGAGAGTTCAGATATTGAAGCAATTTGTTATTCCTTGCTTTTTGTATACGGCTATGGTTTTTCCTTTACCTATGTCCTTAGAAACCAGACTTTATAGTATATTTTTCAATTATTATGGGGTAATCGGTTAAATCGATTAAATGGCATATATTTATTTAGAAAAAGGAAAGGTGGACTTGGGATGGTGGACCGGTAGTTTTCTTTCATACTTTATTCATCTCACATAATATTCAACCAGGGCTTCTTCCAAATAACCCCTTATGGGTCCTTGTTTAAACACATTTTGGCTAACTACTTTTTAGCCTGGCAAAATTTACCCAAAATCGATCAAATCATTAAAAGTGCCAAACTATTTTTTGTCAGTGGCAAAGCAGTTGCTTACCTGGGGTATTCCAGTTCAATTGGTCAAGGATAAGACTGGGACGCAATTGTATAAAGAATAATGACATTGCTTTATCCGTCTGAACCTGCCTTTAAAAATTGCCCTATAACTCATGTCAAAATTGCTATTCAAAGATTGAATACTCCTAGATTGCCTGAATGTATGTGGGAATTGATTTGGCTTTCCTTGTATGGTCGTTTGAACATAAGGGCAATGCTAAACATAAAGTTGTAACCGAAAGATACTGTCCTTATCCGGATTGTATTGCTCAAGAAGAAACAATGGAACATTTTTATGTTCTTGCTCTTATGCCATGTCTTTATGGAAATTCCTGTCTACTAAATGTAATATATCTTGGCTGTTATATACAGATTATTATAATACCTTGATTTAGGCATTAATTTCCAGTTGAATAGACGTTATCATAGGGAAACATGGCACCTTTTTGTTGTTGTTTAATTTATTATTTATGGCAAGCCCGATGTCAGTGGGTCTTGTACCAAAACAGGATATCCTATGAAACTGTTAGCATATTAATTACAGGGGCTATGGAAAGGATTTATGTTCAAGATTGTGAACACTCCACTTCTTGGCAGGTTACCAGTTGGTGGAAAGGATTCCCAATGTTTATCAAATATAAGTAGTATGCCTTTCTTGATCTGATATACATCATTTTTTTTGTGTGATTTAACACAATGTGATATTTAATTTGACTTCTTCAGTAATTAATGCTTGCTTTATGTTTTGTGTGCTTTAACACTGTTGGTTTTCATTTGTCCTTGATGTTTGTACAAACAAAAATTCCCCTACTCTGACAGAGAAGTACTCTGTCCAACATGGTGGACGCTCTTGTGACTATGGCACAGCTAGCTGGTGAGGGCAGGGACTTGGTCTTGCTCCAGTCTCTGATTCCATAGAGACCATTACGGATGGACTTTTAAATGAACAACTACTTACTTTGCCTGAAGCTGCTTCTGTGGATTGTAGTTCTTTCCCCAGCATGATACGGTAGCCCAGAGGAGATCGAAGAGACGCCTCTGCTGATATGTCAGAGAGCTGGAGGTGCTGCAGCCCAATGTATGCTGTGGCCTGGTGGATGTAGTGACTGAAGGCGCTGGGTGGAGAGCGGAGCAAAGATGACACTGCGAATGTCGCAGCAGAACACGCCACCTTTTGGAGATAGCCACGGAGGATCGCCCCTGGCAGTTCCTGTATCCTCTCATCCTTCTTCTGGAACACCCTGGACCCACTGTTACTCCGGACTGAGTCACCGCTCTTCTGTTTACTGACATGGCTCAGCCGCCCATGCAGCACAGGTGCATTATTCTAGGCAGCACCTAAGATTCATCCAGCACAATGATGGATAATGGTAGCCTTATGTCTTTTCAGAGATATTGCCCCGACCTGAGCCTATTTAGTCGGTGGAGAAGGCATTGCATGGGGCTGGCTGGGTACAGGAACCCACAAAGGACAGTGAGTTTCGGTCCATCCCTATTCATTCCCCTAAACCTGAGGACTTCCTGGAGGACTAACAGAAGGAACTGGAACTAAAGGCTCTCCTGACCCCTTGAGCCTTCCAGTGGAACTGTCACTCACCCAAAACCCTGTATTATCTATCTTACAGAATACGACCTCTAAAGCTTCTGATATAATGGAATCCATGGATTTTAAAGCTATGGACCCTGGTCTACCTCTCCTGATCAGGGCAGAACTCCACGTTCCTTTTCTTCCCTCTTTAAGACACCTGTCATGGCTGCTAAATGGCATAATGCTGTCCGTCTTCTTTATAAAGGTGGACTACCTGACCCCCGGATCGTGTCTTTGTGGCTAGATCCCTGTTAAAGGACTCTTTGAAATTCTTAGCTCATGAGATATATGCCCTGATACATGTGCCTGGCGAACCTTCCTTTGATGTCAGTTTTCAGACGTCTCATGGACTTGAAGATTTTGGTCTAGATACCATGCTTTGAAAAGTACCCTTATAGACCTTTCAGGCCATCCCCTGTCAAGCCTGCCTTCAAATTCATTGCAGTTATGTTTTGCAATGAAGGTGTTGATGATCTGATGTGGTGTACTGGCTGAAACAGCGCTGCACGGTGCAGGGCCAACCTGAAGCCATTCTGGACACTGAAAACATTTGGACTGGGGTTGAGGTTTCGGTGCTGTGACACACCAATGACTCGGGTCCTGTACACCTGCCCAACTCTTTTTTTTAGGACGAGACAGGAGTTTTGTTTTATCCTGGCCAACCAAAGGCCTGCTGTAGATGTGGGGATCTCACATCTCAGTAGCGTTGTGATAAAATTAAATGTACTAACTGTGGGGAAATGGGACATGTGGGGGTTCATTGTCAGAATGCTAGTAGATGTAACCTGTGTGAAGAGTTTGGTCATCTATTCCAGAATTGTCAGTGGGCTGCTCATGCTCAAGAAGACCATGATGGTGGTGCTGATCACCGCTTTGTGATCACACAAAGCACAACAAGCACGATTACGAGCCTCTGAGACTAAGCACCCATCTGTTACTGGAGACTCGGGTGCAGCCCTAATGCCAGCACCCCAGAACACCGTTCCTCAACCTGAAAAGATTGTAGCACCCTTATCGGTACCTGAACCCCCCAACTGGAGGATGTCAGACCTGTTGCTTACGATGTGGACTCTGTTCCAGGTCCTAGTAAATGCTACGCCCAGTGAACCTACTGCAGGTATCGCCGTAGGTCTCTGAGAATGCTTCTCGGCCTCGCCGCCCAATGAAATCCTTGTCACCACACCCATACCCCTGTTGAATTCCTTTGAATTACTTCAACCGACTTCGGATGACGCAGGTGGTGAGTCTGACTCATCCTCGGTGCGTCCTCCCTCCCTGATGGCCCTGCTGACACAGGCCTTCAATTGGGCATTGGACTTTCACAGAAACATAAGGCTAAGGTTAGACTTAAAGGGAAAAATGTAGTTGGGAAGAGAAAATTGTGATGTTTCATACTTTCCTGTTGTTTCAATGGTACAGTTTACTTGTCACACTATTAATGTTAATAGTATGAAAAGTACCTTAAGAGATGGTTAGTATTTTTTTTTTAAGACTTTTACCATTGGGTATCTTCTTATTACAGGATACCAGACTCCATACGACTCAGGAGATCAGACAAGCGAAAAATGACTGGCTTTTAGGCCCTCATTCTAGTCCATAGGACAGGACCCTGCTCAGGCCTTGGCATCTTGATACATATGCCTGACTTTCGTCTTTTGAAACTGTTTGATTTGGTACCTGGTAGGGCTCTGGTTTTGGACTTCACCATAGGTAACTGCCCTTATCGGGTTATTAACGTTATGCGCCTACAAATTAAGACAGCTCACATAGGCCTTTTTCCGAGATCCGCCTTACTTGCACACTTCTTTCCAAGTTTTATTTTCTGGTGACTTTAACTGTGGTTTGAGTCTTCAGGATAAAAGTTCCTTGCCACTACTAAAAAACTGTATTGTGATTTGCAGGAACTGGGAAAAGTAATACATTGCCCTTTAGTTGATGCTTATTTTCTTTTAGCACCAACATACCCTTACATTTCACAAGGGTAAATTAGCTACCCGCATTGATTTTGTTTTCTTGTCGTGCTTTTGCCAATTGTTTCAGCCATAGTGCAGGCAGTGGCCTTCCGGATCATAGCTTGCTTTCTGTTAGTGTTACTGTGACCCCATTTTCTAAAGGGCGGGTTTATGGAAATTTAACACTCCTATTGCAGGATAAGGTGTTTTTGTCAACCCCTACGGTCCTTTCTTTCACGCAAATCTGTGTTTATATGTTATGATGACCCGATACAGTGGTGGTTGGATACAAAACATGCTTTGACATCATACCTGAAAAGGTATAGTCATGAGAAAAGCAGGAGCCAATATTTGGACTACTTACAAAGAAGAAGCGCATCTCAATCACTTCTTTCTTTGTCCTATACAACGGGTCATGACCTTTCCTCAAATTCAATTGGCGGGCGGCTATGTTGCAGTTTCAATCTCGACAATCACTGAAATTGTACCACCAGCATAAATTTCAGGTTGCGGACCACGGAGATCATTTGTCCTTTGAGTCAAACTCTCGTCGGATTGCTCAGAAGCGATGTTACGTCTTGCAGATTCCACGGGACTATATGCTCTACCAATAAGAGATTCAGCAGATAGTTACTAACCATACGACTGCTTTGGTTTCCCCTTCCTGCTGACTTACCACCCTACTGCCCTGTATGAGAATTTGGGATCCCAATCCTTCTACACAGGTGGTAGAGATGGCGTGCAAGTCCATTACGACATTGGAGTTGTCAGCGACAATTTCCTCTCTGCCGTTCACGTAAAACTCCTGGTCCAGATGGTCTCCCAGCAGCTCTATATAAAGTTCTGGGTGAACAGTTAATTATCAAACTTACCTCTGTCTTTAATTCTTTGTTAATCAGTGAGTCTATCCTTTTAGAATTTCGACTGGTGTCTTGCTTTATATCTATAAACAAAAGGAAGCCCACTCTTGAGAATTGGAGCCTCTTTGTATGCTAAATACCGACTTTAAAATATTGATGAAATAATAGCAAAGTGTCTATCAGGTATAGCAGAAACTGTTCTGCATCCTGCTCAATCTTGTTCTGTCCCAACAGGAACATCTCGGATCATTTGATTCTGATCCGTGAATTGTTTCTCACGGTCCTCGGACTCGACCTCTGGCTTTATAATTTCAGTGGATCAGCGAGCAGCATTTGATTCCGTGAACCATGATTTTATGGCAAAACACTCCATTTTGAATATACCCATTATCGCAGTCAATGGTTACGTAACTTTTATAGGATGGCCATAGATCATGCCAGTAGTGAATAGCTGGGTGGGACCTATGATACCTGTTTGGAGGGAGTCTGACAGGGGTGTCCTGCGAGTTCACTATTATATGTACTGTTTTTGGATGTCTTGCTCCGCCGTGTGAATATGCTCCCACAGATACATGCTGTTTCATGTTCTGCAACAACAACACCATACAAAACCATTGCATATGCAGATGATATCTGCTTCTTGGTGGCGGACGAGGATTCGGTGATAGCCTCCTTACAGGAATGTTCCTTATTTGGGAAATATTCAGGAGCAAATTTGAATTTTGAGAAAAGTGTTGGTATACAGCTGGGTTCCGCCATTACACGATAAGGAATATTGGACCATTACGGATTGTAGATGGCCCAGTTCATATTTTAGGATTTATTTTGGTACTAGGGACCCGGATGTCTATAATTTGACTTCTAAACTACAACAGGGTCGTATGAAGGTAGTCTCTTGGAATAGGGGCCAGATTGGAAGAAAAAAAAGTATATTTGATTAAGACATATTTACTTTCACTATTTCTCTATGTTAGCTACATATTTCAGATTCCAAACAAATTGGAATGGGATTCTTAGCCTTTTTTCAGGCATTATGGGGAGCAGGCTGAATCCGATAAAATGGGATGTCACCTATCTACCCATCACAGAAGGCGGTGTTGGCATGACTAACCCCTTTTTTTTTTCTAGTATTTTCTTTTATGGCGAATCTAAGACCGCTTTTGATCAACTCACAGAAGGGATGGGAAGCATGGTTTTATGATTCTTGTAAACTGTGGTTTCACCCATGGGAACATAACTCCTGCGTATTCTGCATACCTCAGGAGACACGCCACCTATGTGAGGCATACATTTCTGCTCTGAAACAATGGCAGTCACCCATAAATGCTTATCACTAATTCGCACAAAGCCTTGAATAAATTACTTCTCTCCTCTGTGTGTGAAGTACAGTCTCCTTTTAAAATGCCCAGCCCAATATTGTCCTTCTCTGATTACTTTGTTACGTTGTATGCGAATCCCTATACATGTGGGACTTCCATTGGTTATCCTGCCATGAGAGAATCAATGTTAAATCGAACCATAAACACAAACAGTTTCAAGACAGAATGTGTTCTAGGCCCTCCTGTACTGATGAATTAGAAACTATTTTTCATTTATTTTTGATTGCCCTTCATATGACAATGGTGGGTTTTTCTGGCCCAAAATGGGGTATGCCATTGCTTCAATTTGTCTCTTACCCGATGATTATGTATGGAGCATTCCCTCAATGGTCTCTGTGGAACACTGATACCTTAAATCTTATTTTTGGTGTAATTAAATGGCATATTTGGATGGTGAGATGTCAGTTCACCCTACAGCAGAAGATATGTACATATTTAGAAATTGAACAAAAATTGTAAGGACTTAAAAGCTGTTCATGCACATGAACTGGTATCTCATTCAGGACCTGGTCTGTTCCTCTTTGGAAAGCCCTACCTTGGATTACAGACTCGGATGCACCTGTGACTTGAAGGACTTTTGTTATTTCAGTGTTGTACCCTTAGTTTTTCTTTTTGTTTGTTTTTTTTCTCTTGAATACCTTTTGGCATGAACACTGTTGTATACTGCTTCGGTTTTACCTGTTTTGTTTTCTTGAGTTTTCTTTACTGTATATTACCTGATTTCTTGTTTCAATAAAACTTTTCCTACTCTTTTCGATAAGTGCCATGGGATCTTTAACATCCACCTGAACTACCACCAATCCAGGCAGATGGGACCTCAGTTTAGCGTCTCATTGAAAGATGGCATCTCAAAGTGCAGCACCCATCTCATGCTGCACTACAGTGTCAGTATTGGGATATTAACCCAAGTGCCAGATGTGGAACAGAACCCACAGCCATCTGATCTGCTGGCCTCAGAGGTGAGTGTGCTACCTATTGAGCCACTGACACTGACAACTGACTGCATTGAGTCTAAGCTGCCATCGTTTGATCTTCCTCCATGTTACATAGAGGAATGGTTACATGGAGGAATGTGCATGTTAAGATCCCACAATCTCTCTTGTAGGGCTTCTTGTTCAGACCATAAACCATTTATTTGCCCTCCTCTGGACCACCTTCACTCTGTCTATGTCCTTTCTGATTTTCAGTCTCCAAAACTGAACACAGTATTCCAGGTGTGCCACACCAATGAGCAATATAATGGCAGAACCACCTCCTCCTCCTGCTGGAGATTCCCTCCCTATGCAACCCAGCATTCCACTAGCCTTACCCACTTCCTTGTCACACTTCTCTGACACCTTTAGGCCTCCGATAGATCACCCTTAGATCCCTAGATTTAGAGCAGAAGATGGAAGGTTTGATACCTTTTATTGGACCAACAAGTGTCTTGTACAAGATGGAATTATACACAAGCTCTCAGGGCCACACAGGGTCCCTTCTTCAGGTTTCACACGAAGAAGGGACAAGTATGTATAATTCCATCTTTCACAAGACACTTTTGGTCCAATAGAAGGTACCAATCCTTCCATCTTCCTGTTTTGCAAGGACCAATACAGCTGAAATCTAAATTTAGAGTCAAATTGCATTGGGTACCACAGGTCCTCCAAGCAAGATGCACAATTGTACTTCACTTAAAATCTAAACTGGCCTCTCCTGCACGGAGAAAAGAAAAAACTTGGTACAGTGTTTGATTTAATTCTGAGAATAATGGAGCCCCAAGTTATCTTACAGACTTGCTAACTTAGCAAGGAACTAAACATGCACTACGGACATATCTGATCGGCGCCAGGCAGAGCAAATGTTCAAAATCCAGCAGAATGGAATTCCATGGAATTTTGGAAAATTCGAGGAATTCCATTGAAGCTGAAGTCTGACATTTTGCATACAAAATGTTTTTCACTGATTATAAATCTACATAGATACATATACACTATCGGGTAACAAGGGCCTATGGCCCAACCAATCTGCCCATTTAAGCTTGTAAGTTCCCTTTATGTTTTTCTAGAAGTCTGTTGCCCCTTACTCCTGACCTCCAGAATTCCTTATGTCTATCCCATGCATTCTTAAATCCCATGTTTGTTTCAGCCACCACCACTTCCTCTGGCAGGGTGTTCCACTTATCCACCACCGTTCTGTGAAGAAATACTTTACATTTCCTCTGAATCGCCTTCCAGCTTCATCCTATGCCCTCTAGTCTTGGAACATATTATTTGCTGGCAAATAGTGTATTCCTGCACCCTGTTCCTCCTGCAAGGTATTTGCATGTCTCTATCATACTCCCTCTCCTCCTCTCTTCTCCAGGGAGTACACATTCAAGTTCTTCAGCCTATCCTCATGGGACTTGTGTGCTATCCCTGTACCATCTTTGTTGCCCTCCTCTGAACCTCCTCTACCCTGTCTATGTCCTTATGTAGTTAAGGTCTCCAGAACTGTACACTGTACTCCAGGTGGGGCCCACTAATGTCTTGTATAGTGGAATTATGACCTCCTTTTCCTGCTGGTGATGCCCTGCCTATGCATCCCAGCATCTCATTTGCTTTACCTGCTGCCTTGTTGCACTGTTTCCTACCTTGAGATCATCAGAGATAATAATCACAAGATCCCTTTCCTGCTTGATGCAGCTATATCATCACCCTCAACTGATATGTTGTTCCAGGGTTTTGTGCCCATGCATTATCTTGCACTTTTTGTGTTGAATTTTGACTGCCAAACCCTTGACCATTCATCAAGCTACTGCAGGTCCTCCTCATTCTGTTTAAACCCTCTGGTGTGTCTGCTCTGTTACAGAGCTTTGTATCATCAGTGTACAGGAAATTCTGCCTTTAGGTCCTGTGCAATGTCACTGATGAAGATGTTGAATAGGACCGGTCCCAGCAGTGATCCCTGTTGTGCCCCACTGGTCACTCTTCCTTCTGTGGAGTGACAGCCATTTACCACCACCCTCTGTGTCCTGCCATACAGCTAGTTACCCACCCACCGCACTACTGTCCTGCCCACTCCCATATTCCCCAGTTTGTTTAATAGCCTTCTATGTGGCACAGTGTTAAAGGCCTTGCTGAAGTCCAGATATGCCTCCTCCACTGCTCTCCTGATCCACCCCCTTGTCACTCAGTCAAAAATTCAATGAGGTTGGTCTGGCATGACCTCCCCTGTGAAACCATGCTGCCTTGGGTCCTGTAGTCCATTGGCAATCAAATGTTCCCACAGTCTCTCCTTCAGTAGTGCTTGCATGATCTTCCCCACTACTGAGGTCAGGCCAACTGGTTTGTAGTTCCCTTCTTAATCTTTGCTCCCACTTTTGTATAAGGGACTACATCTGCTGTCCTCCAGTCTTTGGGGACCTCCCTGTTTTCAGAAATCAGCTAAGCAGTATTGCCAGAGGTTCAGCCACCACTTCTCTTAGTTCCTTTAGGACCCTGGGTGCACCCCATCTGGCTCCATTGCTTTATCAACTTTTATTTCTTCCAGTTCCTTCAGGACCCTTTCTCATGTAAAGGGACTTGTGTCCATTTCTGTGCTGTTCCCACCCTGTACTCCCTTCAGGCCCATTACCCTCCTCTTTCTCAGTAAAGACTGAGCAGAAATATCTGTTCAGTATGTCAGCTTTACTGATGTCATCCTCCATGCGCAGTTCACATTAACTGTGGAGTCCTTTTCTGCAACCTGTGGAAAATATTCTGCGTTTACACAATCTCTGAGCAGATGTTTTCCACATCTGCTTTTCTCCAGGGGCTACGTTCTAGTGTTCTGTGACTATACTCAGCCCAGGAGGACAGCAGGACCAACAAACAAAAGATCAGAGCTTATATAAACTCTAACATGCACTGCAGGCTATTGAATCTCCACTGCTGCCTACTGCTCTGATGTCAGCTGCAGGGATTCTGGGATTTATTGTAACAGAAGATGTCATCTCAGAACTAAGCAAAATGAGTCTGATGCAATTTATTATACTACGGTAAACAATAAGTAAAACAAAATGCTTTTTGCACAAAGTGCACATTGTGACCAGCCCCACACTTGAGTGTGGGGCCCTGGGCACCGACTTCCCCTTTAATTTCATGAGTTTGGGTCATGGTGAGTCCAAAATAGTAAGGCAATGTAAAGACAAGGAACCCCAGGGCAAAAGCATGGATACAAGTGTTGCCATAATAGGAAATGGCATCTCCCAGATCTTTTCCCTTTGTACCTCATGAGCACTCTGTAAAGCACATATCTGTTTGAAAAGTTCTTGCTTGCATCAAAATTGTAGAACCCTTTCTTTTTCAGAACAAAGTTTATTGATTTTCCTTAAACTCTTAACCGACATTGCACAGAGTTCATTCCTAAGCCAGGGCAAGCCCCATGGAGTTAAAGCTTAACCTTCACAAATATAACTATTTATTACATGCATTCAGCTTTATCTTCTATTATACAATGGCAAGAAAAATCCTGGACTCTGATTGGTCAGTCTTGGGCTGGACCGTGATGTTAATCCGCACAACATCACAGGTCTAGTCTCAGCCTCACTATGAACCCATTTAGATGATGACCAGCATGACCATGATGACCATTTCTCTTTTGTTGCATCTCCTCTTAAGAAACAAAAATATTTTCCACACTAATATAAACATTCTTTAAAATTATTTTTTTATTTTGTATATAACAATGAGCCATTGTATAATAGCAATAATGCCTCCAGGGTGTGTGTCATTTGGGATAATGTCACGCCTCAGGTATTGGATGCACTCGGCCTCATGACCTCGTTCCAACCACCTGAGGTGTGATGTTATCCCAGCACGACACACACCCTGTCAGGCATTATTGCTCAACTATACCATACATTACAACATAGAATAAGGTGTTATTCAAACTACCTAATTTGATGTTCACCACCAAAAGCATTTCAGCTACAATTATATAAAGACCACAACTGTGGAATTGTTTCTCCTAATTAGGGTACCATAATGTGTAATAACTTGTTGCTTGTTTCATCATGTCCTGCTACTGACTGATGTAACAATTAATAACATTCTTCAGAAAGTACCAGAAGAATAAAAGTAAGAGAGAATGAACAATGTCATTCATGAGCCTCTAACTAAAATTACATCAGTGTTCCATAGTTCTTTGTTAAAAAAAAACATTGCTGGTACCCTCACTCTCTATAACCCCTTTATAATCTCCTGACCACCCTTCTCAACCAGGATTCTTTTCTAAGCAATAAGAAGTAATTAATACCTTGCAGACTCAGAGTAACCTGTTTGACTGGGTTAGGTCATTCTTGTTCTCAACTTCTTAGGCAGTCTTGCCCTTCTTCTCAGAGTTCGAGTGTCAAGAGTGAGGCCCCTCCTTGCAGTTTTCTGTGTTTTTAATTGATTTTCTGATCTGACCTCCCTGACATTTTGTTCTCAGAACACGATCAATTAGCTGTCCTTACTGAGTGCCTTGAGAGAAACAAGCAAGTAAGGAGAACAGTCATAGATAAGGCTGAAATGCAGTAACCCTACATGCCTTCAGTGTTACTTCATTTTTAACAAATTCCTAGTTTTGGAAATGTCATTTTCACAACAAAAATGGGACAGGGTTCTGGCCTTGTCACACCGTCAATTGTGAAATAAAGGTAAAGTGCATTTCATGTTGCTGGTGCAGGTATAAGATATTCCTTACACTTATTGAAAAAACTGACTCAGTCTGCTGGCTTTGCCACAGTCAACACTATAGCGAATAATGACATGCTAAGGTATACTATAGCTTAATTATAACATGCTAATGTGCATTATAGCAAATAATAACATGCTAATAATGACATGCTAATGTACACTATTGCAAATTATAACATGCTAATAATAGCATACTAATGTACACTATAGTGAATAATAACATGCTAATAATGACTTGCTAATGTACACTATAGCGAATAATATGCTAATGTACACTATAGTGAATAATAACATGCTAATGTACACAGCTGTGTGGTTAGAACAGTGGGGCTACTTGTGACTTTATACAATCACAAGGCCAAAGGTCACAAGAACCCCAGGGTGTCACCGCCACACCATTCTGCTCTGCAACATGTTTTTACATTAGAATGAACTCATCCAACCTCACATAATCCAAAAGTAAAATAAAAGCTGCAATTCACACCTAAGTTAATACAGTATTTGAATTCATAAAAAATGGCAAAATGCATTATAATAGAATGAACAATTTCAACTTTTATGAACTACTTGAAGAAATGCATTATTTGTTTATTAATATCTTTGGTAACTGGGTAGGTGCAGTGATCCAGAGAGCCATTTTCAATCATGACCCAGGCCACAAAGTGGTAAAACAAATACAGGTACTGTACAGTAGTAAGTACAAGATACAATATATACCGCCCAACAAAAGCAGTGAGATAGGAGAAAGAACAGTGGTTAGAATATGACAGTGTACAGGCAGGAAAGCAGGTTATACTATAACATAATGTACATAGGCAAGAACACAGGTGATTAATACAGATGGTGCAAGATACATATGGTGACAGTGTACATGTTCATGGTCCAAATTCAAATACAGGTGCAATTCACAATGACTGTACAAGTTTGAAAACAGAAATTAATCACAATTCATAGCAACAGTGGGGATCAAGAAGGAGAAACAGGGAGGGTAAGGGGTAGGCTAGGGGTTATAGGGGTAAGGGTATGCAAGGAAGTACAGATGTGGGAAATGGGCAGGCTGGAGGGTCTGTGGTGCTGGCTGGCAGCAAGTGCTGGCTGAGTGCTTTAGAGCATGGGGAGTTGTAGACCCTAGTGTTGTTGTGTGGTACAGTGACAGCTTGCAGCCATGAGGAGTCAGACTTTTAGGTTATATTTAAAAGCATTTGGATGGGGGACAGTGAACAGATGAGGGTTTTGTTCCATAGGGAGGGTGCTGTGACTGAGAAAGCTTGATTCGCCATGGTGGTGGTGACATGGGGTACCTTTAGCTGGGGGGACAGAGGATGTCCTAGATTCCTAGGGAACCGCTCTGCCTGTCAGGAGGGATGAGTAGGAGGACATTTGTTGGTTTCAGAGAGTTGTCCACCAGAAAGCCCACTGCATATTCAAAGTGACCTTGAGGGTGAGCCACCTAGCGACTGGTAGAGTGGACAGTGGTGGGAATGGTATGGGGCTAGAAGGATGAAATGGCAGATAGAATTGTATGTTGAGTTTAGCCGTGAGTGGAGGGTGGTGGATAGGTGTGACTAGACAGGGGGACAGTAGTCCAGGAGGGGTAGTAGGTTGCATGACGATGGCAAGGTGCGCTTCAGTGGACAAGTATTGTTTGTATCAATATGCAGCTTCTGCTTCTGGTGAATCCTGTGCACCATATGGTTGACATGTTCAAAGAAAGAAAGGAGGGTTCAAGGGTAACTCCTAGGTATCTGAAAGACATGACGTTCTCAAGAGGAGGACCAGCAGGGGTGAGAACCAGCAGGGAGGAGTTGGCTTTGGCAGCTTTGGCTAGGGAGGGCTTAGAACTGAAAAGTATGGATTTAGTCTTTTTTCATTGACTAGGAGCTTGTTAGAGAGGAACCATTGATGGGTGGATGTGTAATTTTGTGTGAAGGAAGAGGAAATAGAGTCAATAGATTTGTTGCTATGATAGATGACCAGATTGTCAGCATACAGAAGAGCTTTACAGCTGAGGCTGTCCTTGAGGAAAGCAATTATGTAAAAGAGGAGGCCAAGTATGGAGTTCAGGAGAACTAAAGTGAGCACAGCAAGGGGAGCAGAAGAAGCCTTGCCAATGACAACTGGGATCTGTTTGATAGATATTCTGGAGCCAGGCAGTAGGTCCAGGGGCAGCCAAAGAGAAGCAGGGTTGAGAGGAGGAGGTGGTGTTCAACCAGGTCAAACACTTTTGACAGATCAGTGAAGACCGCACCTGTGGATTTGCCCTGGTCTGTGCCTTTTAGTATGTGATCAGTAAAAGGGCCAGGGCAGAGGAGGTACTATGTTGCTTGTGGAAGACATTCTGGAGGGGGCATAAGAGGTTGTACTTTTCAGGTGCTCTGATAGCTGAGAGTGTATAATTTTTTCCAAGCAGTTTGCTCAAGTGGAGGAGGTGGAAGACAGGTCTATAGTTGTCGAAGGAGAGGGATCACCAGCTTTGAAGATTGGTACAACATAAGCATGTTTCCAGGAGACAGGTACAGTAGCAGTAGTAAGGGTGAGGTTGAAGATAAAAATGAGGGGTTTACAACTGCAAGAGATGAGTTTTAGGAAAGTGGGGTGTAGACCATCACTGCCAGGGCTTCCTTTGGCGGTAGGGACTTTAATAGCTTGATAGTGTCAGTTTGCCCGATGGCCCTAAGATGGAATGGAGGGTGGAGTGGTGCTTGAGGAGGAGGAAGCTGTTTAGCTGGTAATTCTGGACAGAGGAGGTCTGGGGGAGCTTGCTGAGATAGGGGGATGAGTCTGTGGGTTTTGAGTTGAAGGCATTAGCAATCTCAGTAGGGTCCCAGATGAGACCAGAGGGGATAAGAGTTATGCTACCTGCCTACTGTTCTTTGTGTTTAGGAGAGAACCAATGGAGGCCAAAAATTGCATGGGTTCCCAAGGTTGTTGATTTAGATAATATTTACATTTTAGTGACTTGGCAGTCAGCTTGCAGGAGTTTCGCAGCTGTCTGTATACATTCCAGAGTAGTGGGAGGAATGCCTGGTATTACTTTCACTTGAGGTCCTGATCTTTTATTTGTACCAGCAGTTACCTGGATATCCAGTGGGTGCAACCTCCTCCAATTCTGGTTTTGAGGGAAATGAGTATCTTGGATGCGAGTCAGGTGGAGGTAAAGAGTGTGACCACCTCAAAGATGTTGTTGTGGAGGTAGAGGCCAGACCAGTTTGTTGCCCAAACATCACTGAGGACTGGTGTTGGATCTTAACGGTCAATCTTTCTGAATGATAGGAGTTTGTAGGGAGGGCAGCTTGATTTGAAGGACAGAATGGCGTGGGTTGGGGTGTGGTCACTAATTGTGTCAGACATTGTGCCTGCCTGAGGATCAAGTCGGCTCAGTTTGAGGCAACCTGATCAATGAGTGAGTGGCTGAGTGAGAAAACACTGTGCCTGGTGGGGATGAGATAATTTGTTCCAGATTATGTTCCTTTGTAGGTTAGCATTGTCTGGAGCTGGGGCATCCAGCCAATTAAGGTTGACATCAACTGTCACAACCATGTCTCTATGGGTTATGCACCCACGCCATCCAAGAAATTGGTTAGCCCTGGGATGCCTCCTGAAGGTGGGTTATAGCAGCAGCCTTGTGGTGTTTCTTGCACGCAGCTAGGGTTAGTTTGGCAAGAAGCCATTTGATCGGGGAGGTGGGGTTGAGTAGCTGATGGTGGTGGCAGTGATGTGCTCTTGCACGTATAGTATGATGCCCCACCCCTCTTTCAGCCTAGCCTATCCTGGCACAGGGTAAGTAACCCTGTAGTTGAAATTGTGAATCTGGATAGTTGGGCTTTAGCCATGTTTGAGAGGCCTAAGACCTGTGGCTTGTATAGGGCTACCCACACCTCAAGCTCGGGGAGCTTTGATGGGAAGCTGCATATATTCATGCGAGATGTTTTTAGTTCGAGGTGCTCTAACCATCTGATGTCAAAGTGGTCGATGTGGGAGTTCATGGGGCCTGGGTTACTTTCTATAGCTCCAGGGGGAGAGTAAGTGTAAGGAGGGCAGTCCAGGGATGGCAGTAGGGGACTGGAGGGTGATAGGGTGCATAAATTGGCAGAGCAGTTGACATTCATAGTTAGTCAACAGTGACAGAAGGATTTCACTTGTGCGAGTGAGTTTGGGTCTGTTCATGTGGACTGGGGTGTCCAAATTTTCATATGGGATAAGTGAGGACCAAACTTTAGCTGGTCAGTGGCCAGAATTGATGCACGAGGTCAGTTGCTAGTAGCAGGGTGATCAAGGAAGCCAGCATAAGAAGGGAAAGCACGAACACATGTTCATTTGGAGGTGATTAGTGCTGCAGGTGGTATTATCTCTGCATCTGGCGAGAGAAAGTCTAGCAAAAGGAGCAGGTCAGTCTTGTTGGGATACCTCAGAGGTCAGCCAAGATCTTCACCAGGTTGCTTAGCAGGGGACTGCCGATACAGTAGAGAGGCAGCAGACAGTGTAGCTAGAGGCTAGCGGTCAAGGGCTTTGTTAGCAGCAAGTAAGAGTTGTAGCTAACAGTGAGAGACTGAAGAAATGAAGGTTTGACAGGTGGCCAGTGGGGGAAGGGAAGAAAATTGAAGGAGGAGCATAGATGGATTTAATAGAGGTCAGGACCACGGAGGGTGGGTGGAAAAATTAGTAGAGTAAAAGAGTTACTCCAAGGAAATCTGAGTCTGCTCCAAGGGTGGCAGCAGGAACTTAGCTTGGTTCCTGGTCATCTTGAAGAGGAGACCAATGCCATGGCAGAGTTTCATGAGTGGACCGATGAGAGGAGTCTATGTTCACTTGCAGATCCAATGAGGAGAAGAGCCGGTGCCAGGGTTCAGGCCGGTGCTGTAGCAAAAAGAGAAGCATACCTTTGGGCTGTAGTTGGCGGCGGGGATGGCAGCGGAGAAGCTCACGTCCCAAAGTGGCAGAGAAGCCACTTCTTGGAGGGGTGTCCGCTCAGGACTCTGGGCTGCAGAGAGAAAAACAGGAGAGAAGGTGGTTAATTTAACTGCAGTCTGCAGGTGAGAAGCGGTGGCATGGGGTCATAAAATAGGTGAGAAATGGTGGGTGGGGTCAGACGGAAAGCAGAAAGGTTGCTAGCAGGGGTTCAGTGAGAGAAACAAAGGAAGAAAAGAAAGAAATTAAGCAGGTCGTGGGGGCTCCTCAGGCAGCGAGATGATGGGTGGGGAGGAAGTGAAAGATCAAGAAAGAGATAGAGAGCGAGGGATAGGTGGGTAGGTGGGCAGATTTGGGGAATGTGGCCCTGGAGGGCAGGTAAAGAAAGCAAGGGGTTAGGCAAAAGAGCAGAGTCTGGAAATTTCAAATAGCTCTAAACTGTATGTACACTGAAATGCTAAGACAGGGCTCTGTCACTGTAATAAACTCTAAAAAAGAAAAAACTCTCATGCATCAAGATAGAGCTGTAGCACAACTATTATGCTTTGAGGAAAAGCAGTAATTACGAGCTGTAAAATATGCTCAGCTAGGCTGAGATACTACAGCACAGAAACACAGAAGTAACCAAAATGTTTATGACTTGATTTCTTACCAAAGCAAGCAGGAATGTGGTCATTTTAAGATGCTGGTGGTTTGGAAGAAGCTTGTGAGATTGCTCTCTAGGGAAAATGTCTGGGATGATTGAATGAGGAAATTTAATTTCATGAAGTTTTGAAGGAGCATTCAAATGTTCCTAAAGCAGTCATTCTGCACTGCTGACCATGCATAATGATGTTTGACATCCCCATCAAAGTCAGCCCGATAGCACAGCGGTAGTGCTACTGTTCATGACACTGATGACCTTGGTTTGGGGTGAACCCAGAGCATTAGAGGGCTAGCCAGGAGGAGGTAAGATAATCCACTGGACTGCACTACTCCTCTGGGGGGGTTGGCTGGCTGTATTGCCCAGCAGTAGGGTGCTTCCCAGTGGAGGCTGGGAGTGTGCCATCCAAGGACCACACAATGCAGGGCGGAGGCACGGCAGACATCAGTGCACCATCATTGCATGGCTGCTACACTAAGGAACCACAAGAAAGAAATAGCCCTCTGGGCAGGTAGCAGGATGATATCAAGACCGCAGCCAGCTCACTAACACCAAACGACCCCAGTGTAAATCTTGGCCAGGGTTCCAATGTGATGTTAGCTTCTCCATATGGGGATTCCTTCTGTAGAGGTAAGTCACTCCACCCAGACCGGACAGCTGGGGAGTGCCAGGGGTGGAGGCTTGTGCGGTCCTGGGCAGATATGAGGTACAACCCCACCCTGGCCAGATAGCCAGAAACTAAATTAGAAAAAAACACATCAAAATGGTCTCATCATTTAAACCATAAACAACATGGCATGTGTTTCCTCTTTGGGGTTGAAAGGTCATTCTCAAGGTACTATGATTATCATCCCAATGCCCCAATGGAAACATAGCCTTTCTGTGTATGATTGTCCTTACACTATTCTATATACTATATTACTGCTAATCTTCAGGTCCCCACCCACTACAAAACATCATCTCACTTGAAGACCGCTGTTTTCTTCAGGTAATGCTTTTCTCAAATGTTGCTTTGAGGCCTTAAATTCAGGTATGTGGACTGGTTAGAAGAAGATAGTTCCTGGTAGTCTGGGTCTGAAGTTATGATAGACAGGTCTGCATTCTGATGCTGTAATGGGAACAAGAATGGTATGGACGTAAGAATCACACATTGGCAACTCATTACACTCTAATTCAACATCCAGTATTGTGCTACTTAAAGGGAGTGTCCCTGTACAAGAAAGATGTCCTATGTTGTAGTCAAGGAAAATCTGTTTCAAATAATCTGTTGGCCTAGCCTATACCTCTTTTGGGCAGAAATTAAACATATTTATTTCTCCTTTTTCTGCTGCATCTGTCCATTTCTAAATCACGAGCACAAGAAATGACATCACATAGGGAAAAAATAGGCAAAATACTGTGAGCCTGCCAGTCCTAATGAAGATTCTTTCATTTCCACAGCTCTCATTGTCAGTTTGGTAACTTGTGCCTAGCACATACAGGCAACATTACTCCTGCGATCTTAAAATGTCTAAATCCCATTTGCTTGACAGGAACACAATTTTGCGCCATCTCGAAATGTGCTATGTTGCCAGTGTAACAGGTTCAAAAATATTTGTGGCTGTGCCACTAAGAATAATGTTTTTGACATCCCCATGTAATGAACAGGTGTGTTGTGAATTTAAATTATACAATGGGTATGAAAATCCTGTAACCTCATTGGTCAAAGCACATCACATGACCATGGTATATCCTGCAATAACCCATGGCTGAGAAATGGCATTTATAAAAACATACTTAAACACATTTAAAATGTATTTTACACATGAGTCCATGGTATAATCACAATAAGGCACTCCAGGGTGTGGGGTATTGGGGGATTTACTCACTTCTTGTGTGGTTGAGTTACTCTGCTGCACCGTGACATACACAAGGCGTGGGTAAACCCCAATAACCCACACCTGTCATTTTTATTGCTTAACTCATCCACGAGCTGTGGCAATTGGGCTATTACATGTAGCATTTGTGAATTGCTCACTATGGAATTTCAATCAATCAATCAAATCTTTATTTATCCAGTTGAACACCATTGAGCATAGCTCATTTACAAGGTGGACCTGGTTAGCACAGGAACACAGGATATACAATATATGAACAGTCACAAATATAACACCTCAGTAATATTATACAATACAAAGATACAATAGTTAAACATAGTCATAAGTGGAGAACAGTTTGGAAACAGTGGTTCAATTCTTTTGTGGTGTGTAATGAGTCTAGTAACAGTAGCTGGAAGCACTAACGAGGACAATTGTTAGGTAATGGTATATTACATACAAAGCCATAAGAAACAAGACAGACAGTGAGTTAAAAAGAAAAGAAAAAACTGTGTAACAGGGTAGAGGGGAGTGGTAGGCGAGGCGAGATACGGTACAGGCAGGGTGGTAGGGGATGACGAGAACAAATGAAGCCTTGAAAGGACACAGGACAGGGCGGGCAGGGAGCACAATTAGGGTATTAGAGAAATGTGAAGGAGAGGCCACAAGGTCAGGTGTAGCGGAGAAGACAACACCATCATGAGTACGCTGTAAGTGCAGGAGATTTAGGATCGGGAAGCAGTTGAAATTTCCTTGACCGAATGGTCATATAGTGTCTTGAAGGAGGATAAACTGACCGGGTACTAAACTTTAGAGATTTTTGTATTTTGTTCCATAGAGACAGCAGCACAGAATTTGATGCACTCGTGGCAAAATTTCTACATCACTTGCCACAATTTCCACCTTGTAGTGAATTTCTGACTGACAATGTGGGTTTATAGTAAAATTTACTGCAAGATGAGTAGTGCATGCGTGTGTGGCAATTCCCATGGTAAAATTTGTTTAACTGCAGTAATTTCACTGTGCAGATTTGTTCACTATGCTACGTAGTACGTGAATTGTGCAGCTTATTTTAGGAATAGACCACTTATAAGAACATTGTAGGCTAGCAATCAACATGTTCTTATAAGCCGGCTCCACTGTATCATCCTTATTATTCAGCTAGAGGGTGGGAGGTTTAGGAGGAGGGTCAGGAAGCACTTCTTCACAGAGAGGGTGGTGGAAACTTGGAATGCACTGCCAGAAGAGATCATCTCAATGAAGACAGTGGGCAGCTTTAAGAGAGAATGGGATAGGAATAAGGGAAAGTAAGGATCGGGTAGGGAGGATGGGAGGAATGGGAGGGAGGGCGGAACATTAGCTCAAACTGTGGACCCTGTAATATGAGTAGACTTGATAGACCAAATGGCCTTCTTCTGCTGGCTTCTTTGTATGTCCATATCATATCCAGAGCCTGGGGAGATAGGGGCTTGTGTCTCATACATTACTCCACCAACCCACCCCAAACAATTAAGACTGCTTGAAGACCGTGATATCCTTAATTTTACTGGTATCTTGATAATTGTCCCCAGTGGTCCAGTGACCCCACAACTACTCTTAAATTTAATATATACTTGGTGTCCAATGGTTCTCCTTTCCAGCTGTATCCAACCACATACTTAATTAAGTCAATATTCCCTGCTCCTTTTAATTTAGTACATACCTTGTGTCCAGTGGAATCTCCTTCCCTAGCAATTTTCCTCATGTGGAACTTTCATTCAATGGTTCATGCTCCTTAAAGTTTACAAAATCCGGTGGCCAGTGGCGCTCCCTGCCCCAGTCACAATCTCTCATTTGCTAACTTGCATTCAGTGGTCCCTGTGCCTTTAAATCTAAAATATGCTTGCTGTACAGTGGAACCCCTTCTGGCCCTATTTCTCTATGTGTGTGCTTCCACTAAGTGTTCTTGCTCATTTGAACTTACTATAGTATATCCTTAGTATCCAGCAGACCCTCAGTCCCTAACCATACTCTCTCATATGCATATCTCTCTACTATGACATTTAATATATTTCTGGTGTCCAGTAGAGCCCTATTCTCTAACCATTTCCAACATGTGAGTACTTAAGTAATAAGACATGATGGGTGTGCATTATTGTGGGATAATGGTATGTCTTGTGAAGTGTTTTGTCCACCTGGTACGTACCATTATACAATGGCAGGAAAGAAAGACTGACTCTGATTGGTCAGTCTGGGACTGGACCGTGATGTTATCCACTACAACATCATGGTTCTAGTCTCAGCACACAAAGACTGCATCAAATGTAAAGAAAAACCTGAATCACTCCACGACAGCGATTGGCTACACCACTACCCTCCTTGCTAACACCACGATTAGCTTCACTTCCTGGTCTGCCCCTAAACAAATGACACGAAAAAACACTGTCACACTGACAACACTGTCTTTCAGTGAAGGCTGACAGAAATGCTACTACTATGTTATCTGGAAGAAAAAAAACTGCGTGGCGATCCTCTCCTTTTGAACCAGAGCGAGCAAGCAAGCGCATATTTTAAATAGTCACTAGCTGTTTCATAGCCGCTCAGTCCTCAAGCACGCTTTCTCTATTTTATTGTATTTTAAAAATCCTCCCTACCACCTTCCTGCCTATTGAAACAGTAAAACACAGTGACCCTCTCACTTCAGACTTGAGATATGAGCGGTGAACGACCCGACCGAAGCGACTGAATGGCCAGACCCAGCAAGAGCGTCTTTCACTGCACAGCTCTTTTCATAGTGCTCATTCGGTCATCTTCAATTAAATTTCTTGTTTATTTTTTAAACACCACAATGTCAAAACAATGAAACCGTCCATATCACCTTCCTACCTCCATCCCCATGGCAGAGGGCAATGCGGTTGTAAACAGGATACAGCCTCAGTCTCCAATGGCAAATAAACACCGTCAGGAAACACAAAGACAGGCAAAAAGAAAATAAAAACCATAAGAAAAGACAACATAAACACTCATGGAACAGAAAATTAACAAGAGTAGAAGAAGCACTGAAAAGGTTTCTATCAACAGAACAGACCTCCATGAAAACCCAGAAGCTCCACCTACTGGCAGAAATAATCAGCACTATTTTTTTTATAAAGTATTCCTACCCACAAAAAAATGACAAAATAAAACTTTAAATGAACTTCTTCATCTTTGTTTTTGTTAGTTTACACATGAGCCATTGTATAATAGCAATAATGCACTCCAGGATGTGTGTTGTGCTGAGATAACATCACTTCTGGGGTGATTATCACACTCAGCCTGTGGCCTCATGCCTAATCACCCCAGGCGTGATGTTATCCCAGCACAACACACACCATGCTATGCATTATTGCTTAATTATCACATAGCTATGTGCATCCCGGAGTGCCTTACTGCAATCATAAAATGATTCCTCCAGTTTTTAATTAGAAACTCTGTAGTGATGCTCAGAAAGTTAAGCATTTCTGACCAGTGCTGGTGTGCTGGAATAATGCACAGTCATATGATCACATCTGGCCAATCACAAGTCTTGGTTTCTTTGATCCATTTTTAGTTCCATTTAATGGTACCTCATCAGTCCTAGTCCCTCGACAATCCCATCTATCCCCATCACACAAGTACCACCCTGAAGAACTGTTTGCAAAACTTCTTTGTGGATGTAAGTGCTCTGGTTGCCAGCATCTGTGCTTACCCTACCTTTTCCCAGTTGTACTGTAATCAAACATGACAGCAACAGGAGGGCTTCTAATCTAGTCACATATATCACAGTGGGGTTGTATGTAGAACTGTGCTGCAGTGGGGTTGTTACCATCACTTTGTGCCACAAAATTTTGACTGCAAATAAGGTCCCAGGGCTCAATCATCACCTCAGCACAACTGACATCAAGATGTAGAAGTATGGGCAACCATGCAACACAAGGCTGCCTTTCCATTGAGAGGTTGTGATGACATCCTAGGAACCTCGAGAGTGAAGCTGCAGTAATGTATAGAATAATGTATGGGCAACCATGCACAACAAGGCTTTGTTTCCATCAGAGGTTGTGATGACATCCTAAGAACCTTGAGAGTGAAGCTCCAGTAGTTGTATAGAATAATGTATGGGAACTATGCACAAGTTTGTGTTTCCATCATGAGGTTCTGATACCATCACAGGGCCTTGAGAGTGAAGCTCGAGGTGATGTATAGATTAAGGTATGGGCAATCTTGCACAGCAAGGCTGTATTTTCCATCGAGGGTCCTGATTAACATCATAGGGACCTTGAGAGTGAAACTACAGAATTATGTATGCACAACCATGTGCAACAAGGCTGTTTCAATGAGAGGTTCTGATGACATCA
The DNA here is from genome assembly GCA_016271365.2 of Neoceratodus forsteri. NCBI lineage: Eukaryota > Metazoa > Chordata > Ceratodontiformes > Ceratodontidae > Neoceratodus > Neoceratodus forsteri. The sequence goes on from JADMNL010000033.1 coordinate 34,130,857, forward strand.
TAGGAACCTCTAGAGTGAATCTCCTGTAATTTATGGAATAATGTATGGCAACCATGCACAGCAAAGCTGTGTTTCCATTGAGAGGTTCTGATGACATCCTAGGGACTTAGAGTAACCTCAAGAGTAACTCTTCTGTAATGTAGAGAATAATGTGTGGCCAAGAAGGCTGTGTTTCCATCGAGAGGGTCTGATGAAATCCTAGGAACCTTGAGAGTGAAGTATCAGTAATGTACACAGTCATGTATGGGTAACCATGTGCAACAAGGCTGCGTTTCCACCAAGACATTCTGATGACATCCTAGGGACCTAGAGAGTTAATCTCAGTAATGTACATAATAATGTATGGGTAACCATGTGCAACAGAGCTGCTTTTCCATCAAGAGATTCTGAAAACATCCTAGGCACCTTGAGAGCGGAAACTTCAGTAATGTATAGAATAATGTATGGGTAACCATGTGCAACAAGACTGTGTTTCTATCGAAGGGTTCTGATAATATCAAGGAGATCTTGAGAGAAGCTCTAGTAATGTATATAAGAATGAATGGGAAACCATGCACAACAAGACTGTGTTTCCATCGAGGGATTCTGGTAACATCATAAGGACCTCAGGAGTGAGGCTCGAGTATTGAACATAATAATGTATGGGCTGCCATGCTCAACTAGGATGTCTTTCTAGTGAGAGGTTGTGATGACATCATAGGGACCTCGAGAGCAAAGCTTGAGAAATGTACAGCATCATTTTAGATAACCATGCATGACAAAGACATTAAGGGTTGAGAAGACAACATAGGGACATCCAGGACAGAGACAGAAGTCTAAATATGCACATTTTAATGTTTTTGCCACCCTATAACTTAAAAACAGCAGAACCTATAATTATGAGATGTGGCAAGTTACTCAATCCTGCTAGAAGCATTGTTGACCTGTAAGACAAGATAGTTGCTTAACTAGGGAGATCTACTTGCCCTGCCACTAATCCACCACTATCTGACAGTTCAGCAAAGGGCCACTGAACGGATTTGTGGGAATAATTCAAAGTCCCAGAGAGGTTTCTACCAAACAGGCTTCATTTGAACTCACAGTCAACAATTTGATGAACAAACCACCGCCAGACATGTAATCTGGACCATCAAAGACAAATGTGGCAGAAATAAAGGCATACAGCAAAATATTTTGATTGACATTACTTCCTTCAAAGCAGCAGTTTCTGAGCTAGAAGACTGACTCTGAGCCCTAAGCACCTGCACCACTGATGCTGAAACATACCTCAGCTACACTGATGAGAAGGGCATGAGACACAGGGCTATAATCCAGGAGCTGGAGAGCATGATACAGCTGATGTGGCAAAGAGCAGAGAATGCCGAGAACAGGAGCCAATGCAATAACCTTCAATTTGTTGGGTTTACAGAAGGTGCTGAAAAGAAAGACATAATTTCCTTCCTACTGTGTTATATGCCAAACTGCTCAAATACACCTGGAGCCCATAACTAGACATAAGGTGAGCATACTGCTTCTACAGCACCACAACCAAATGTGGAAGCCACCTCGTCTTATTTATTTCAATCTAGGATTACAATACCTTTGAGCCGGCTCTTTTACAAAGGTTCCACGTCAGCATGTGCAACAGTCATCATTTTAGTTACAAACATATAGTCATTGACTTACAGACATGTAATAACCAGTACAAAGACTTGAGCTATGAGCAAGACAAGGGAAGGGGGTGGGTGGGGGAAGTGAGGTAGGAGAGATCAGAGAGGTGGGAGGTGCAGGGGTAAGGGGGTAAGGAGGTGGTTGGGGTGGGGGCAGGGTGGAGATATGGGGGAGGTGGGCGAGGGTGGGAGACAGTGCAGTCAGGGTCTTGTCGAGGGAATATGACAGGTAAGGTGCTAGGGTGCAAAGACTGATTGTAAGTGCTGGGTGCTGGGGCATGTGCAGCTGGAATGGTGGAAATGTTAAGATGGACTATCACAGGATACAAGCAGTGAGGAGGCGTAGCTTGGACTTGAAGAGGCAGTGCTGGAGCGTCCACTATTTAGCTGCCAAGAGAGTTGAGCCAGTTGGATGCCCGATAGGTGAATGATCTTTGTCCTTGGGTAGTGCGACATCATGGGATATGTAGTAGATGGAAACTGGATCTCCTTGTAGTGCGCTCCTATGTCTAGGCTAAGGAGGGCACAGACACCAGGTGGGGAAAGCCCCATTATAATTTTCTTGGCCTTGATGCAGGTTTGGTATTTTATGCATTTGTCCAGTCGAAGCCATCCAGATTGGGAATAAAGATCACATGTGTGGGTATGGCGATGTGAGCCAGTGATGAGACGACAGGCCTTATTCAGGAGGTCACAATACGTTTGAGAGCAGTGGTAGTTGCAGACCCATATATGATAAGACCATAGTCTATGATGCTGAAGATGGAGCTTTGGATGGCCACTGACAGTGCTTCTGGGGTTAGGTGTTTCCTGTGCCGGAATAATATGCCTAACCTCGCACTGGCAGACTTTGCAACATTGCTGATATGGATAGCGATGAGAGGTGGGGATCAAGGTGATGCCGAGGTACTTGAACGATTGTGTTTGCTCTAGGATGGCTCCTTGTTCAGTTGCAGTGGAGAGGTGGAGTTGTTTGTTTTGTTGTGGATGCTGCAGTAGACCATAGACTTGTTTTTCTGATTGAGAAGCAGTTTATGATTTAGGAACCAGGTTTCGATGGAGGAAGGCCTGCTGAAGTTTAATTTGTAATTGGATTGGATCAGGGTCCGAGGTGAGGATCACAGCATCGTCAGCGTGAGAATTATTTGTTCTGGGCAGTTGTCGGTAGTGAGTTTTAAAATAGGCTGAAGAGGAAGGGTCCCAGAATGGAGCCCTGGGGACTCAGTGGACCGGTCTAGGGTCCGAGGTGTATCAGTGATTCTTACTGTTTGGGACCGTTCTTCAAGGTAGCTCTTAAACCAGCCAGGAGTTGGTTGGACAGCCCAGTGTTCTGAAGCTGGACAAGCAGGAGGCAGTGATGACAGTGTCGAAGGTTTTAGTTAAGTCAATGTAGATTGAGCCTAGCAGTTCACCAGAGTCAGTGCATTGTGGATTGCGCTGGTGAATTCAAGTAGGGCTGTGGAGGTGCTGTGACCTTTGTGGAACCCATGTTGTTGCTTGCACAGGATGTTGTGTGTATCCAGGTATTCTGTGAGCTGGTCCGAGACGATGCGTTCTAGTGCCTTGGAGAGTGGGGTAGTAGGGAGATAGGTCTATAGTTATTGTGGGCAGTTTTGTCACCACTTTTATGGATTGGGGTGACAGTGGAAGATTTCCATCTGTCGGGAACTGGCTAAGGCTGAGGAGAGGTTGAAAATTCTGGTCAGAGGACTAAGCACTTCATCAAGTGTGAGAGACAGGATTTTGAGATTGAGGGAGTCATTACTGAATCTTGAATTACCAAGGGCTTTGGTAACATATTTGCGTGCTTGGTGAGCCTTGAATGCTTTGAAGTAGAAGTGGGGGAGCTGATGGGAGTAGTGTTCATTGCAGACAGAGGGCTTCACCATCTTTGAAGTAGTCCTGGGGTAGGACAGCACTGAGGTCGGTAAAGGCTTTGTTAAAGGTATCCACAATGGTTTTGGGTTGAGGTTGTGGTTCCTTTGATGTTGAGTATTGATGGGGGAGGTTTGGGTGGATTCCCAGTGAGTTCGTTTATATTCTTCCAGAATTCTGACCATTTCCTCAGGAGTTTGTGAGGACATGCTTATAGTAGGCGAACTTCATTTGCTGGATGGTTTGGTGCAGTCATTGCGGGCAGGTTTGTAGTTTTGGATGTTGTTTTGCTTTCCAGAGTTTCTGGCCAGCTCCATAAGTGGTCTCTTGTTTTAGCATCCTGAGGAGGTCACCTGTGAGCCAAGGGTTACTCAGTGATTTGACTTTGCATTTCTTAATAGGAGCATACATGTCACAGGCCACAGTGAAGATGTTTATGAAGTGGTCAAGGGCAGTGTTTATGTTGGTTGCATTGAAGATAGGGGACCAGTCTTGGTGGAGGAGGTGGATTTGAGTCAAAGAAGGTGACCACTGGGTAGAACCCTGCTGGTGATTGTTTTGGTGGTTGTTTGATGAGTTTATCTGTCCAGGTGCAGCTAACAGGGAGTGGTCACTGAGAGTCAGGGAGGACATTAGTGTTAGATACCCGTGATGGGTGACTGGTAAGGATCCTGTCCAGGAGTGTGCTGGTGCTGGTCCTGTAATTTTTCCTGGTTGGTGAGTCAACCATTTGTGTGAGGCTCACCACAGCAATGGTATCCTGTGTGCACCAGCATCGGCCATGGCCAGTTGATGTGAAGTCGCCTAGGAGGATGGATTTGGTGTCCAGTGGGAGTGACTTTACAAAGTCAAGAACAACTGTTAGACCAGTTCCCTGTTCTTTGGGAGGGATGTAGATGGTGGCAACAGTGAGTGTTTTGTTTTGGGCTCCAAGGAGGAGTCTCACTGGCAGTATCTGAGCAGTTGTGGGTTGGAGTGAGGTAATGATGTGGTGTCCTGTATGGAGTCTTTTGGGTGAAGAGTGCAGCCCCACCTCTTTTGGAGAGGTCCAGCCTAAAGACATTGTAGCCAGGAAGGCTGATTGCATGGTCGGTACTGATGACAAAGTTCCATCGCCTAGTAGGAGAAAGAACTCATACTAGTGCTGTCCTGGAATCTGCCCCTGACATGGAATGGTCACAGAATTTATATCTTTCACAACTTCTCAACAGAGTTAGTCACTGAAAAGAAAACCATTCTCGAAGGCCAGACCACTCCTGCAAACCCTTGTGTAAAGTACCAACCCCATTTCCTGCCACCCTTCTGATGCTTCATTTTTTATTTATTATTTATTATTTTTATAAGTTATGTCACAATAATATGCACAATATACTACTATCAAAAAAGAATCAAATATACACATAAAACATACAAAGTGCATACTCTTACACATAAGAATAGATCTAGACCAATTCTGAAAAGAGGATAGGCAAAGATAATAAAATTAACTATTAAATTAATAAACAAATAACCAGGCGGTATAGCAGTTACATATTTAAACTTTCCTTATTACATTCCTCGAAATATCAAGTGCATCCCAACTAACCCCTCCATATTAATCATATGAAATATCTTAAACAAAAGACCATGAATACAGCCATTAGATATAAATAATAATCAAAATATATTTTTCCGTAATTCAAAGAAAAACAGAACAGAGAGAAGATTCAAAACTTTAAACATTTACACATTCATATTTTCCAAATTAACCAACATCTCATGTTTTGATGTGGTAGGGATTCAACAGTCTCCTCAGATGAATATTGGGAGCAAATGTAAATCGTTAATTGATCTAATTCAAAGAAAATATATTTTTTCCATCTTTTACTATTTTCACCTTTGCAGGATAGCAGAGAAAACTGTGCACCAGTTTCTAAGATCTCTGAGAAATGCCAAAAACCTCCTCCTGCGTTGTTGTGTAGCATAGCAATAATCCGGATATATATAATACCTCAATCCGTTATATTCTAAGATCCCTCTAAGTCTGGCAAGCTTAAAGATATAGTCCGATCTGAATCAGACCCAAAAGTAGCAAAAATCGTAGATTTTGACATTTGTGTCGGGGAGGGGGTACACTCAATGCTGTAATAGAAGTACCAAGTATTCCTGTTTAGCTTAATTACTCAGAATGCCTTTGAAATCAAGGAGGGTTTTCAGCTGGTAAATCAGATGTTTTAATCAAAATGTCTTTTACTAAATCTCTTGTAGTTTCAAAATTTGCAACCAATTGTTCAGGTATCCCTAATATATGCAAATTTCTGTAACACAAACTATTTTCTGCATTCTCCAACTTTCTATTGATATTATAATTTTCTTTAATTAAACTTGCACAGTTTGCTTCCACTGAGACCAACTTGTTTGCTTGCTTATCAATTTCAGCTGAATTCTGAGCTACACATTTTTTTGTCTCCTCAGCCACAATTTTCATAACATTAACTTCTTTTGTAAGTATTCAGTTTTTTTAACATACAGTAGCTTTATACCTCCGGTCATTTTTTCAGTCCATGCTAGGATTTTCTCTAAGGTTGTCCCAATCTCTCCAAAGTGTAACCTCCCCTCGGGAGGCGATGAATGTGCAGGAATCTCACTCCATTTCTGGAAATAAGTTGAATAATCTGACTGAGAACTGTGTGCTGTCTGCATCTCGGCTTGCTCCACCAGCTCTTTCAATGGGGTAGTAGGTACAGCTATTTCCAGAGCCTGCAGGATGTATGGCGAGCTGAGACGATGCTCCACCACCACTCTCCAGGCTGGGCTTGACAGAAAGATGCCACTGCTCAAGCGGACTAGACCTCAGGGAGACGAACTCCATTCTAAAACGCCCTTGCTCCTCCATGACTCCATTTAGAATGAATTTGTCACACCTCATGTACTGAGCTTGGCAGAACTAAGAAAACTTTCATTCAATACAATGAATAACACCGACAAGTCCGTCTCCACAACAGCCAACACAGAGAGGTCACAACAAGATGCTACTACTGCCATCTTGCTCCTTTTATTTCCTTCAGATGCTTCATAATGAGGTCCTGCACTCCTTCTCTTCAGTGGAGGAGGCTGAAGGATTTACCTGAAGGTCCCAATCCAGCTCTGAAACTGGTGGCCAAAGAACTGAGGGTGCAGGGCACAGCCTGACACCCACCTGCTCTGGAAATCCACCTCGTATGTCTACAGTGAAAGCACTCACCTCAGTTAATTCAACACAGCCCGAACAGTAGCAAGGCAAACCTTGCAGAGCAGCGTGACATGGCAGAGGCTGAAAATGAGGAAGATCATGGTCCCCCATACACAAAGAAAGGAGCAGGAGCTGAGGTAGACAACGCCAAAAGAGATCATGGATTCCTCCAAAGGGCCAGCTGCCACTGCACAGAGTAGAAAATTATGGAACCACCCAATCACTGAGGTAGAAACTGAGGCAAATTTGCCCATGCTTTGGCAACCAAAATTGACACCCACCCCACAACTGTGGGCTGACATCATAGGTGGAGGAGACTGAGAAAGGAAGTTCCAGATTATGGAACCAGCTGATCCATGGAGTGGAATGCACATTAAACCCCAACAGAAGCCAGCACCTGAAGTGAATTTACAGACATAATGACTGCTTACATCATCTACAGGTGGGACTATCAACATGTTCATGTACGGCAGAAAGAGACTTTTTTATTGCTGCATACTATGTAAATGGGATAATGTGCAAGCAGGACTGAGTAAGGGAATATAAGTTCTCAGGGCATAGAGCCTCGATGCTGGATAACTCCCCAAAAATGTACCACTACATGGGGTAACTCCCTCATCACCTTGAAAAGTTCCTGGCTAGTGGGTACAGCAACACCCAGAGAATGTACACAATTGGGAGGGTAGACCAGACAGACTCAGCCTGTACAATCTGCCAGCCATAAAATGCACCTGGCACGCCATGATCCCCTGCTCACATGCATAGTGCATACCCTCTCTCATCTATATTCTGGCATTGCAGAGACAGAAAGGGAAACAGTGGATAAACACATGACTCGTGGGGCCCATATAGAACATTGGACTCAGTGTACCATGCAATGATGCAGGGCACTACCTGCTCAGTACTCTCTAGTTCATGTAGATATCCCCCCATAGAACTCTCAGGTGGGACAGGAAGGTTCCATGTCAAAGGTCAGCGCAAAGGGCAAATACAAAAATGGTAACATCAAAACAGCACAGACACAAGAGTGACCAGGAAATAACAGTGATTGCCAAAACAGCGACAATAGTGCTGCAGTGAGTTTCTGCAGGATGCTTTGCCTCAGCACCCTCCCCTTACTATAGATAACCAACTTTGGGGGATACAGCTTGGGGAGGGAGAAAGTCATAGGTTGCCATTTTGGTGATCGCTGTTATTTCCTGGTCGCTGTTTGTGTTGTGTTGCTTGCATTGCTGTTTTGTGTACACGGGATACCAAACAGGTTAGGAGTGTCATTTTGGGCAGCTCCCAAGTTTGTCAGCTAACCATCTCATCAAGGCCTCTAGTGACATCGCAAAGGCACTAACCATGAAGGGAAGAGGGAAGAAGAGAAGGCTGCCAGTGATATGCCCCAGTTGTCAGTACCAATGGAGATTCTCTCTCCAGGAATTCCCTTCCAGATGCTAACACTCATGCTATCTGGCACATGTTCAGGGGTGGTTCATAGGGTACAAAGAGGATAATTTTTGACCATAGTCACCCTGGTGCCATTGGATATGAAGATATTGTGCCACCATCTATTGTCTGCAACCTCATGTCACCACAAAACTGCTTAAGTTTCAGAGTCATTTTAGAAGATGCAGATGAGTGGCCTACATTTTCCTGATGTTTGAATGCTACTCCATTAAAGTTGAACCACTCTTTCATTTTTCCATAACTTTTCAATGTATTAGAAGAACTATGTATGTGGTTTGCAGTTTATATGTGACAACAGTCATGAAAAATGCCCCTCTGCTCTCTGCCCATCTTCCATTATGGCCAACCTAGACTGCATCTTTGTTTCCTGAAACATCAAAGATGGCTACTCTCGTTTAAAGAAGAAACATTTTGGTTCAACTTATGTAAATGGTACTGCATTCCTCCAAGAAATCCACCTAATTACCAGAGAAGTGGAGAAACTAAATTTGGGATGGCTATCGCATGTCTGTCATAACTTATTTAATTCAAAGTCAGAGGGGTCACCATAATGTGCTAGATTGTCACCCTGCCAGCACTATAACAGACAATTGTTGCTACATAATCATTAAGGGCACTCCTAATGGCCAGGAGTTTTTTAATATAATTTGTATGACCACAATGAAAGGAAACTCCTTCTTCATGGATCTTAACCAGCTGCTCAAGATTTGCAGGGTATCCCTTATTTTCAAAGGGGCATGAACATAGTCATGAATGAATTCCTTGACTTTACCCCCTATGAAGGTACAGAAAACTCTGGTGTCCCAGGCTCTGACCCGCTTTGCCACTAAGGTGTGCTTGGAGGACATAGGTAGCCCGACTAGCCCACAAGGAACAGGCTACTCCCACCCCACTGATTCCACAAAAGAAAGACATGATGCTCACCCTGAACTACTGAGTAAATGATGTCACCAGCCTACCATTGGCACTATCATAATATCTGACCTCACCCGACATTTTCAACTTCCTTGCAGACACCATGCACCCAGGCACTAAAAACACTGGTGTGGCAATGCCACACTTTTAACAGATATAAACATTTGCTCTAAACTAGAAATGAAAAATTGGAATTCCTGGAGAACAACATAATAGGAACATCTAAGCATAACATGCTGGGCTGCCCTAAATCTTTTTTTTTTTTTAATTTATGCTTTTTTACCCCCCTCCTCTCTCCGCGGTCATCCGCCTGGTCATGGACCCCTCGGCTGCGGCATCCCACATGAGCCGTACTCCCAGGACCCCTGGATTACCCCCAGGGTGGAGACATGGCACCATCCCATTTGGGTGCCACAAACAACAGGATAGGTCGGAGTCAGCCTGGGGAGCCGATAGCAGCCTGAGGGTGGGCATCATTTAGGCGGCGAGAGGCGGGCTGAGATTTTCTCCCTTAGAGGGTGGGAACGTGCAATGATGCCAGCATCTGTCCCGCCCCTTGAAACCTTGCTGTCCCGTATGCTGAGGTACTCCTGGCCTCCACCAGGTGTCCCCATGCATCGGCGACATCCGCCCTCCACCGGAGAAGGAGAGCAGTCATGGGACACTCGACCTTATCCCCCGGCCAGCCCTCCAACGACCTGAGCTCATTCCCAAACCCAGGTCGCCAGCGTCATAGCGGACATCCAACCACTGCGCCAGTGGGCGGCAGGCTGCCCTAAATCTTAAGTATGAGAATCTATGGATTAGCCAGTTCTCCAATATAAAATGGAGTCAGACAACAGGAGTTTGAGGAAAGGTGTGAAAGGTCTTAAAGACATAGAATGCACAGTAACAGCAGTTGCAGCAGATTATGGTCATAAATTTCTTGATATTTTTGTGGTACTTCTAGATATATTCCCTGCCTGCCTGCCTGTAGTACCACTGCAAAGCCACAGAAAAGAATCTGTTTAGAAATATCCACAAATATCTGGAAATATCTGACAATACCTATTGCTGCAATTGTACAGGGTGGCTCCCCAGGAAGATAAAATACTTCTTTTGGAAATAATAGGCGTAAGGTATGCCATGAATCATGACCGGCACAGCGAAAGCTAAATGTGCAGTATTCAGGATTACGCCATATGTTTTGGACCAGGAGAAAACCTTGCCATCTATTAGTCTTCCAGCTAAGAAAGCAAGTCACCAAATCCAACATTGCAGTTATCAAGGATGGTACTGGGACATTCACGTCACCAACACATATATCTAATAGAGTTATATAAACAGCTATACACCAGAGATCCAGATGGAAGACAAAGCCTTCATAAAAGTTACTCAAGACATTCAGACACCTTCTCTCAATCACACCCAAAAGCTGGATCTCAACCATCCCTTCACACAGCAGGAACTGAGGGATGTGCTCATGGGGAGGGAGCAGCTGCAGCACCACTATAATACCCCCACCTGCTGATGAAGGAAGGTTAAACATGCAGTGTTAAACTGCATGAAATACACTGACTATAGGGAACTATAGCACACTATAATGCCCGACTACTGATTAAAAGGAATGGTAAACATGCATTCTTAACTGGACATTAAATACACTGACTATTGGGGAGATACAGCACTACTATATTACTCCCACCTTTGGATGAATGAATTGGAAACTGCATTTTAAATACACACTTGAAAGCATCAGTACAGTATATCTTATGCAACAGCAAGTTATCATATAGTAAATACCGCCATATAACACAAACCAGTGTGAATGTAATAGGTCAATAAATTATGTTTTGGTATAAATATTTATCTTTCGTAGAACAAATTTATCTCCCTTACAACATGTCATTTCCAGTTAGAATCAGAAAATAGATCACAGAGAACAATCGGCCAGATAGAGGGTTTATAATGGAATGAAAGGAGTTTTAAGCTAAAACTAAGTAAAACACTAATAAAAGCATTACAGATAGTGTGGTATATATTAAATAAATAACGGGCAGCAGTAGAATAACCCATTCATCTCCACACATGAGTGGTAAGACCGTTATGGAGCTGCAGTCTAATGGGCTGAAGTGCTGCACACTCGAGCAGACTAGATAGACCATATGGCCTGTATCCACTGCCAATTTCATATGTTCGTATGTTTATCATTAACTCGTAACTTCAGCACTCATGAGTTATGGATCTTATAACTCACTAGTAAAGATAAATGTGTTATTCCACTGCCACCCATTATGTATTCTCTACAATATTTATATAGGAAGGAGACCGGTACCAGCTTAAGGCTATCAGCCATGGTCAACAGTCCATTCAAAATATTTATAAACTTCATAGGTATAACCACCCAGTCCCTGGGGTTACTAGAATCCCATTAGTACTGATGCTAGGTAGGTAGAAACTACTAAACTGGGAGGTGTGTTACTGACATTAGATGGCTGACATTGCGAGGACTGGAGACAATCAAATCTGTTTGATAAAGGAATAGCATGAATTTCAGCTTTTCTTCCTTTTTAATTCATCTGGTATTTGAACTTTACACCATGCAGTATCATTAGTATCCTCATTTACATCTCCTCCCTAGCTCTTCTTTTTTTTGAGACTTCACTTATAGTAGACAGTGATGTAGGGGGTAATAGGGTGGTAATAAATTACCAACCAATTGTTGGTGTTAACTTCATCAAATAATGTGCGGGTTAATAGGACACTGATCGTCATTAATAATGTGTGATTCACTAACCGAATTTAAAGTGTTCAAGATATTAAATCGCTCAGACATATTCAATTGACTGATTTCTAACTGTTTTAGTTGTGAGAAAAATAAATTTATTTCCTGTTTCAGTTCTATATTCTCCAAACATTTACTGCACTGAAAGAGATCTTTAGGAATAACCTCAGTAATTCGGGAGAACATTCTACACAGTATACATTGCACTCTAAATGACCTGGATTAGCTGTAGGTGCAAAATTATTTAAATCAATTAGTACTGGTGAAGCCATACTGCTTTTCACTTTATTACAAACCAAAACACAATATACAATTAAATTGTCAGTAAATCATCCAACTTACCTACAAGCTAGTTACAATTAGGTGCCTAGCTAATGCGATCTGGAAGATATTTTATTCAATCAAACAGAGTATAAAGCCCTACTATCCCTCTATACCCTCTTGACCTCTAGACCGTGCTGATGCCGTGTCCCAGTAATCATGGAGCTGTCAGCTCCATCATGGCACAAGCCGCTCGTAGATATAGGCGAGACCGGAAGTGATTCACTGGGTCACGACTCCCTTCATGTTCTAACTACAAATTCTACAGTAAAATATAGCCAAGAACTGTAGTACACCTGCTTATAAAGCAGGCAACCTTTCCAGCTTACAGTAAAAGTAAAATCACTTCTGGACAATAGCTGTAGTCCAAAGCGTTCCCCTAAAACTACACACTAGGCTGGACTTCCTGGTACAGCGAAAGTATAGGCAGTTCAATGAAGTTTCATAAAGCGTAGATTCTACAAGTTAGAGCTCCACAACAAATGCTACAACACTCCTGTGCTGTCTCACACTGAATAGTGTCTCACAGCAAAGGAGAGTACAAAACGTTTGGTGCATACCCCAAGCAGACACCATTGCTGCGGGATGAGGTATGTGAGAAAAGTTACAAGTTTACACCTATTTGGAATTGAAAGGAGATGTTCTGAGTGTGTGGCAAACAAACCACATAAATGCACTCTTGAGAAATGAAGAGGTGTTAAGTTATTAGCCAACAAGCCATGTGCCACCATGGGCAAGAGAAAGAATTGTTTCTGTGGATAACTGTACTGTCTAGCAAAGAGTTGTGGAAGAAAATGTACCTGTTTCCATGACTGACCCTTGGGAGTCCACTGATGCTTTGGCAACAACTGTGAATAAAACATACTGCAAAATCCCATCTGCTGCTTTGGACAATCTAATCATTGCTTCTGTGTAGAATTAACTGGACCCCCTCAGCAGTTAGGTCTAGCATATGCCTAGCATCCTCTCCCCTGGATCTGGTTGTAGTTACAAGGTTCATTTTGGTTGTGTACCTCACCCCTTCTTCTAGATAATGAGCCTGGTATACATCCTAAAGCTAGGGGTGGTACCAATCATAGAATTTCTACTGAAAGTAAATGGTATGCCATATGGGGGTACTAGTTCTTTTTATGGGGAGATGCCAAGTTGCCAAAAGTGGTGTGGGGTTACACAGGCAATGCTTAAATCTTTGAGCAGAAAAGGATGCACCACAGCATTGTCAATTCAAAAAGTGCTCTTTCTTTATTTTCAGTGTAGAGATAAGGAGAGCAAAGTGGTTCTTTCATAAAAGTTTGTTAAAATGCCCGCTCCCCTATAGCACAGGTACTTCTTGGTACATCACACCTGACAAAACTGCATAATATTCCACAATATCCATATTTCTTAATTTTGTTTTGTTTCATTCCTGAACTGAAATAGTGGTTTTGTGATTTTAAATGTTCTTGCTCGTTTGCTGTGCCCACTGTGAATAAACATCTTGGTATGATGCTGTGCTATTGTCCATCAGGACCGTGTGCCAGCCCATACTAATTCATGCACAGTAGGCATCTAGTATGTACAGGTAAAAGTAACATCAAGGGAAGATATGTGTAAAACTTGACTTCGCAGCCATTTTCTTTGACTTGTGTCATTAATTACAAACTTAGAAACAAAAGCCATTTTAGGACGTATCTGAAGAAATTCAAAATACAATGGTGATAAATCTAAGGGTTTCAGAAAATATTTTGCAAAAAAAACTCTGATGAAATGTTTACCAGCTAACTGGCACTGCTACTTTACAATTCAACAGATATAATATATTTAACATAGAGGACCAATCACAGACATCATAAACAGGGGTCTGTAGGGATATAGTTTTACACAAGGAATGGTCTTGCTCTGATGATGTCATTACGTTTGAGCCTGTGACATTTAGAGTCGGTTCAACCGCGGTAATTTTGAGATGCTGTGCACTTTCAGGAATTAAACAATAATGACCGGAAGGGATGATCGTTTTCTGGGGATTAGTGACCTGCCCGAAGCTAAGTGACCCGGCTGGTTATTAATCCCCAGGAAATGACTAGCTGTAAGGTCATTATTGCAATTCTAATTCTAATCACAATAATGAGAGTTTTTACAGTTTTTGTGCTGAAAACAGTTTTGTTTTAGCGCAGCTGCTGCTGCTGTCAGCATACAGCATGCTATCAGCTGAGTGCTGCTGCTATGCCAGGCATTTCTAAGAGATTTTAGACTGGCACAGCAGCCAATCGATAAGCTAGTTTAGCTCATGAATAATTAATTAGGCATATGATATATTTTAAAAGATATAAAGGTTGACCCATTGGTGCTGGAGTAGGCTTACGGCTTGCGATCCAGACGACCCAGATTCAGAATGAGCCATGGTCATCAGGGGCTGGCCTGGATTGAGGAGAACTGAGCAGCCACAGGACAATTTCCTCCTCCAGGAGGTTGCTGCCTCACCCGCACTGCTGATGGCTAGTGTACCAGAGGTGGAAGTGCAGCGGTGGTGGAGCTGGTGGATAGACATGGCTCAGGCTCCAGCACGCTGTGCCATCATGCAAATGCCCCAGTCCTCATAAGCTACTTGTGTGCTAATGTTCTGGGAGGCAGGAGCATCCAGGAAAGCCACCTGACTGAGCAGGATGAAGAGATTCCCTTTGTTGTCACCGCACCATTGACTGTGGTACCCACCTCAAGAAGCCAGCTGAAGATGTCATAATGGGGCTCTGGGTTGTACCGTGCTGATCTAGAGGTCTCACTGGGAGCCACAGGGGTCCATGGAAGCAGGGGGTAAGTCCCATGGAAAATGGGTGATGGGGCAGAGAGAGCCCCACAGGAGGGCCAGAGGAAGCAAGTAGGGAGTAACAGAAAGATAAAATAGAAAAAGCAATGAAACTTAAGCAAACAAATTCAATGTACACATTTATATCTCTCAGTACATCTCCCCATGGACTGAAGGAATATTAGGGATGTGTTGTATTTTATTTTATTTAATTATTTGATAACTGTAAACAAAGTGCATAAAGTGCATTCAAAAGGAATTGGTGGATTAGTCCAATAGATAACGTGCATCCCTTATGATAGTAATTAATCATCTCCCGTTGGAAAGCTATATTGTTTGGTATTTGTTTCAAAGAGCTTGGAATTCCATTCCATGTCCTTGCTAAATTTCTAATCAAAGTTAAATCTCCAAATCTATTACATACCCTGGCCAAGTGATGTCAATAGAAGTTTTGCACAAGCCATGTTTATTCTGTCTATGATTTGCTGTTATTAAATCCTTCAAAGGATGAGTATGGTCTGCATTCATTAATTTCAACACTAAGTTGACCATTGCATGTTCTTTTAGTTCGGTCCCACCCAGTTAAGCTTATCCAAGACTTTACAGTGAAGTTCACCAGACTTGCTACCACTAGCAAACCTTGCAATTTTGTAGTATAGTTGGACAATTGATTTCAAATAGGTTTTGGAGCATTTCTGTACAACAAAGCCCCATAATTTAGGACTGGCAGCATAAATTGAGTCACCAACTTAGTTCTGGTGGGTATAGCAGAATGGTGGACATTCTCCTCATTGCACCCAGTTTCTGGTTACACATTTTTTTTTTTTTATTGTACTTCTATTTTTTCCTCCTCGCAGAGCAGCCCCATGATCTCCAGCTGCCAGCCCTGCACCCCTGGACCCGGTCGTGCTTGAGGGCCACATGAACCCACTCCCAGTGGGCCGGCCTTTTATTCACTCTTGCACCCACTGGGTATACCTCTCAGGTCTCTCCGGGGCGCAAGGCACGGCCATCACGTGAAGCCGCCCCTCTGCATTTTCCACTTTTTCCCCTTTATGGAGAGCTTATATGCAATGGCATCCGAGCACGAGTGCTGATGCCCGCCCGCACTCTCCCCAGCATTTTTGCATGCCACTGTAGTGCGGATGGCCTCCACCAGCCGCCGCTACAGGGTGATGTAAGCCCACTACCCACCCAGAGAGGAGAGCAGTCATCAGATGCTCAATCCACCCTCTCCCTGCCAGCCCCAGCAGCCCAAGTCCATTCCCTATTCCGGGTCACCAGCATGGCACGAGGTGTGGCATCCAATGCCTCAATCCTCAGTGCCACTGGGCCAACCCTGGTTACACTTTTTAACTGTAATTTTTATGTGTTCATATGTTAATCTTCTATTGATCATTACTCCAAAATACTTATTTGTGTGAGTGGCTGGTAGTTGCTGTTTATTCTTAAAGCACAATTTCAATTCTTTCCCTGTTGTCTTTCTATTGTCAGTTTTAAAAATCATGCTTTGTGTTTTCTTGAAGTTCATCACTAATCTAGCTCCTTGCAACCACTGTTCTATTGCTAACACATCTTTGCATTTTTGCTTCCAGAGTGGTGTGGTTGCAGACGCCACTAAAACAGTGTCATCCACCTACAAGCACACCAATCCATTCGTAATCACTTCAGGGAGGTGACTGATGTAAATGTTGAAGAGAAGGGCCGCAGTATTGAACCCTGAGGCACCGCTGTCCTCACTTCCTCAGGGTTGACAAAGAACTGCTCACCAGCACACATTATCTTCTTTGTGAGAGATAAGAACTAAACCAGGATAAAGTTTCTTTATGGATTCCACTCTCATACAGTTTTTCCAATATAATCCCATGGCCTACTAAATCAAAGGCTTTACTGAGGTCCACGAACATGGCCCTACCTCTAAGCCCTGATTCATGGGCTCAGATATAAGATTATTAAAATCTCAGAGGGCCGTGTCCATGGATCTCCCTGTTCTAAAGCCATATTGTATATTTGTAAGCAGGTCATATTGCTCTAAGTACCCTCATAATTATCTGTGGATAGCTCTCGAATACTTTCGAGAGAAGGAAATAGTTCAATGGGTCAATAATTTGACACTGCCAGTGAGCCCCCATCTATTGGGATTATTTCTCCAATTTTCCATAAGTCAGGAAAAATTGCAGCACTCAGGCTCCAATTAAATAAATAGGTAATGGCGGGGCTAATATATCAGACCCTATTACCAAGAACTCAGGTTCAGTTGTATCTATACCACAGGACTTGACTTTCCTCAACCCTCTTAACTCCTTCTCAACATCGTTGATTTTAGTTCCTAAACCTAAATCTTGGTCTCTTGTCCTCGATATTTGAGATGCTATATCCATCATGATAGACTTTTGTAAAGGGAAATTTGCTTATAATCTGGCAAGTTTATATCTGAAGTTCAATATAGTAATCGTTTAACAAGTTAGCTACAGAATTTTCATTTTCAACCATAACATGATTATAGTGTTTGGAGAATGTTATTCTGGATAGAAATCCATAACTAGAATGGAGTTGTTATGCTGCAGTAGCTATGTCATCACAGCTGTTATGCTGCACTAGCTATGTCACTACTGCAGCATAACAACTGGAATTCTACCACATAGTTGCTTTCCTCAATACACTTAAACTGGAAGTTGTGTTTTTTCAAACTTGAACTGGCAGAAACATCTGCAGCACACTATGTCAGTTAAAAAAAGAAAATATTAAAATTGCTATTCTCTGTTATCTTCTCCAGCTGGTTTTGTGTGGTTTTCTATGCTGTGACCCACACACTATAAAAGATTATTGTGAGCAGTCATACACAAACAAGGATATTCTTGTATATTGAGTTCCTTTGGTAACAGAGTACCTCTCAATGTGCTCTCTATGTCATCTGTTATCAAGGGAACCTCTCGATACAAGAATATCCTTTATGTATGACTGCTCATACACAATCCTCTATATTAATTAACTTGATAGATTGCTTTATATTTACTGGATTCTACAATTTTTTAATATAGTGTCAAAACTTCCTTGAATCTGAAACCTTCTCTGTATTTTGTCTATAACAATTTATTTTAGCCTGCTTTATTATATTTGAACATCTGTTATGCAATTTTTAAATGTCAACCAATCTTCAAGTAGCTTTGTTCTTTTGACTTTTCCATAACCTGTTCTTTATCCTTATAAGTTTTTCAATTTCTTCTGTGACCCATGGAAGCTGATTTTTCCTAACAATTTTCTAATTTGGGGAGCATGTTTATTTATTATCCTGACTACTGTATTAGTAGAATCTTGGATTGCCAAATCCAGGTCCAGTATTAGGTGATTCTGGTCCAGTCTTCGCTTCTCAGACTGTCCCTAAAGCAGTAGCTCTAAAGGCTTTCCAGTTTGTTGACCCAGGTTACTTCATTGGCTGGTATCTCTGGCCTAACCCACTCAATTACACACCTTATTGGGCAGTGGTCACTTAGGTTTAGTGGCAATATTTCTACTAAATTCAGCGTCAAGTTTTTGATATGAATATTAGGTCCAATAGGGACCCTTTGTCCATATGTCCTGTACTTCTAGTTGTCCCTGTATAATTTGTTACAGTCCCAAAGTGTCAAAACTATCTTTCAGTCTTTTATGTTTTATATTCAAAACCCAACACCATACCATCTGATGAGCTCACCCAGTGGCAACATCTATATAGAAACAACACAGGAGCAAAGATTAAGCCTTGAGGAACACCACAGGAAAGTGCAGAAGGCCCACAGATAAATTTGCTGGGGGCCACCTGCTGCATTCTTTCTGTTATTTAGGACTCAGACCAGCACAGTTCTTTGCCTGTGAGACCCACGCAATTCCTTAGGTGAGCCAATAATACCCCATGGTCAACTGTGCCAAATTCTGATGAACGATCCAATTGAACCAAGATAGTACAAAGTCCTTCATCCTCACCATGAAGAGATCATCACTCACCCTGACAAGTGTAGTCTTCATGCTACAATGAGGTTAAAATTGACTGGAGAGGTTCATAGATATTATATTTCTCCAGACCATCCAAAAGCTGCACCCAGGTGCCATTTCCATTGGGTGCAGTCTACTATTTGCTAGCATGCTGGTGCTATCCCATTGTAGTGCAGTCCCTATTCCCTAGCACTGTAGTGCCATCCCCATTGGGGTGCAGTTGCCTGTTCACTAGCACCATGGTGCCAACCCCATTGGGGTGCAGTGGCCCATTCCTAGCACTTTAGTGGCATCCCATTGGGGTGCAGTCCCTATTCCTAGCATCATTGTGCTATCCCTATTTGGGGTGTAGTCCAGCCTGATTAAACAGCCTCTGTGCCCACCAGGTGTAGCCCTTATTTCCTAGATACTAGAAAGCCTCAGCAACAGCCCTTTAGCCATGTGTTAAACTGTTCATCAGTGGGCTAATTATCCCTTCCTCTGGGCTGCAACACAGGTAAGACACACTGATGAGGTCTGTGAAGGATGAACCATGTAGCTGTGTCATCTGGTCACAGCCTTTGCAGATGTTTGACTGGCCAGTTTACAACGTGCACTCCTGCTTAAAGCAGAACCAGTATAAATTGTTTAATGGTGATTGAAATATACTTCCCATGATGCTTTGCAAGTTGGGCTACATGTGTTTTTCTTTGTTTTGTTTTGAAACTTGGCTTTATTGTCAATGCAATTTGTGGGTAACCCTTGCCTCAGTTCCTTTATGCTTGTAAGGTTATTTCCCTATTTTGGGCTCATCAAGACCCACACACTTATGTGGCGAGTCCCAAACCCATAAGATCATCAAATGGTGGTCTGCCCTTCCTCTGGGCTGGATGCACATAAGACATAATGATGAGTTCTGTGATGGATGAAACATATGTCTGTGTCTTCTGTTCACAGCCTTTGCAGATTGTATGAGAAGCCATTTGGCACAATACACTCCAGCTAAAAGTAGAATCAGTCTAAATTCTTCCATGTTAATTTGTTCTGATTCCCATGATGCATTGTAATACTGGGGTATGAGGGCTTTTCTTTAAAACTGGGGTTTATTGCTGTTGAATTTCCTGGTAACCCTTGCATTGATGCTTTTATGCTGAACATCTTTGTTTTAAGGTGGTTTTCTTATTTTGGGCTCAGCAGGAACCAAACCAGTAAAAATGTCATAAGGCTGGTTCCACCTTCCTCTTAGCTGATATACAGATAAGGCTAACTGATGAGTCCTAAGAAGAATAAAACATTTGTCTGTGTCTTCAGTTCTCAGCCTTTGCAGGTTGTGTTAGAGGCCAGTTGGCACCATGCACTCCTAGCTAAAGCAGAGCCAGTCTAAATTATTTCATGGTGATTTGCATATACTTCACATGATGCTTTGTAACTGGAAGTATGTATAGTTTATGTTTCTTTAAAACCTGGCCTCATTGCTATTGCAATTCCTGGGTAACCCTGGCTTGGTGCTTTAATACTGAGGTTATTTGTTTTAAGGTTGTTTTCCTATTTTGGCACCATGACCCAAACCTGCAAGATCATCACAGAACTGATTCCCCCATGTTCTGAGGTGAGATACACTGAGAGTCCTGAGATGGATAAAACATGTGTCTGTGCCTCTAACTATTTTTATGGTGACTTGCATATACTTCCCATGATGTGTTGCATTATTAGCATATGTGTGATTTTGTATTTTATTTATTGTGAATATTAGGAGATGATGTTTTGTTTGTACTCAATACACTCATGAGGTTTGCACTAAAATTGTAATCTTTATTGATTGTGGATATTAGGTGATGACATATTGTTTCTCTGTAATCGATACACTAGTGATTTGTACGAAACTGTAATCTTTGACTGTGAATATTGTGAATATTAGGTGATGATGTAGCTGTATGTACTTAATACACTCGTGGTTTGTACTGAAATTATTTTACTAATTGATTGTGAATATTAGGTGATGATATATTGTCTGTACTCGATACACTCATGTGGTTTGTACTGAAATTGTAATCTTTGACTGTGAATATTGTGAATATTAGGTGATGATGTAGCTGTTTGTACTTAATACACTCATGTGGTTTGTACTGAAAGTGTTATTTTACTAATTGATTGTGAATATTAGGTGATGATATATTGTCTGTACTCAATACACTCATGTGGTTTGTACTGAAATTGTAATCTTTATTGATTGCCAGTTCCTGGTGATAATACAGTGTGCATCTCTTTTCAATACACTCATGTGGTTTATACTGAAATTGTAATATTTACTGATTGATTGTGAAAATTAGGTGATGACATATTGTTTGCCTGTACTTGATACACTTGTGGTTCATTCTGAAATTGTAATTGTCATTGACTGATTGTGAATATTAGATGATGTATTGTTTGTTTCTACTCAATGCACTCATGTGTTTTGTACTGAAATTGTAATCTTTATTGATTGATTGTGAATATTAAGTGATGATGTATTGTTTGTTTGTACTCGATACACTCATGTGGTTTCTATTGAAATTGTCATCTCTTTTTCATACACCCTTTATTTCCTGATTCTTCCCCTGGTAGCCCTTCTTGACCAATTCCCCAGCTTCATCACCCAGCTTCCTCCGGGAGTCCTTAGCTGGCGTCCTCTGCCTGGGGCAATGGCAGTGCTTGGCCACTGGTGCAGCACCTGCAGGAGGTCAGTCGAACATCCTGCTGCCCTGAGGGTTTTTCCTCCATTTTCTCCCCTATGCCCAGGTATGTGCAGTGGACTCACTGTCTGGGCTCCGCCTCTGTGGAGACTGCCCTGGTGCCCCTATATGGATCTCTTCTCTTTGTGGTGAAGTGCAGGTGCTGCTACCCACCCATTGCTGGGTGGCAGGCAAGCAATGTGCCACTCTAACCTTCTTCCCGATGAAGGAGAGGTGTTTAGCATGCTTGATCCTTCCTTACCCCACACCTCCAAGCAACCCGGCACCATTCCCTGGGGTGGCAGGAGGTAAGATGCGGCGCCTCAGCCCTCCATGCCACTGGACAAAACTGAAATTGTAATCTTTATTGATTGTGAATATTGGGTGATGATGAATTGTTTGTACTTGATACTCTTGTGTGGTTTGTACTGAAATTGTAATCTTTATTGACTGATTGTGAATATTGGGTAATAGTGTACTGTTTGTGTGTACTTGATGCTCATCTGTCTTGCACCCATTGTCCATCGCTTGTTTCTAATGGAACCCCCATCCCTCACCTTGTTCCCCATGGGGTTTGTTTACTTTCCATCCCTAACCAACATGTGTCCGATGGTAGCTCTTTTGTTCCAGCTGAACTTTAACAATACCACTACTGACAATCTGTACCTGTTCATCAGGCAGAGGGAGCAGCTGAGGTAATGACAATGATTGCAGGTGTTGTCCTGCTTTGTGGCTACAGAGCATGACACGTGTGCTGTTATCCTGCCCATTCCATGTACCATCACAGTGGAGTTAGCACTAGAGTTGTGAAAGGGCTGTGACCCTCTTTGAGCTTGCATGTTGCAAGCAAGGGATCAACACATGAGGGCCTCCTTACACAGGAAATAGAGCCTGAGGTTTGCTCTTATGACATATGTCAAGATTAAATGGAATTTTACAGCTTCATAACTTATAAACCAGATTACCTGAAGATACCCATAACACTTAGAGCCAACTATTTTGACTTTGAACCCTGACTTGTGTATTAAAAGATCTGCCCTATTTGTTGCAGGGATTTTGGAGATTATAATATGTTGCACCTGGAACCTCTACATATGTGTAGTGATACTGTCTTGTACATAAGGAAAATCAGTCTTTACAAACAGAACTGCTTTGTATTTTGCATTTATTAATGCAATCAGCAACTCAGTCATAAGACAGAAAGCCATCCAAATTTCATTTGCAAAGCATATTCAAATACCATGTGTAGAACAACAACAACAACAAAAATGGAAAGGGACCTGGGGGTAGTCATATCAGATGACCTAAAGGTGGGCAAGCAGTGTGAGAGGGCAGCAAGGAGGGCTGGGGGATACTGGGATGCATAGGAGAGGCATCACCAGTAGAAAACTGGAAGTTATTATCCTTCTGTACAGACAGTTGGTGAGACCCCATCTGGAGTACTGCGTGCAGTTTGGAGACCCAATCTCATAAAAACATAGACAGGATGGAAGCTGTCCAGGAGAGGCAACTAAAATGGTGCAGGGTCTGCACGGGAAGACATATGAAGAGAGACTTAAGGAGCTTAATATGTATAGCCTCGAGGAAAGGAGGAGAGGGACATGATAGAAACTTTCAAGTACCTCAAGGGAATCAACAAAGTCCAAGAGGTAGCATCTTTCAAAAAAGAGATGTGCAAGAACAAGGGGCACAATTTGAAGATAGAAGAGAGGCTCAGAGGTAATTTAAGGAAGTATTTTTCACAGAGAGGGTTGTGGATGCATGGAGCGGCCTTCGGAGGAGGTTGTGGAGTCAAAAACAGTGGTGGAATTCAAGCATGCATGGGACAGTCATAAAGGCAATTCTAGGGGTGGGGTAGGAAGAAGTAGGCTGCTGGTTAACTAGGATCTACATCTTATCCATTAGGTAGGGAAATGGGCAGACTGGGTGGGCCAAGCGGTCCTTATCTGCCGTCAAAGTCTATGTTTCTATGTAGAACATGATGACAGTGGCTACTATGTGCAATTATTATTCAGGTTTGTACAGGTATAAACATGCAAATTGTTCTTTTCCTTACTTTATGCAAAACTGTGGGCATTCATATACATAGTCAATGTGATGCTTTGGGGTGGGCAAGTTAAATGCTATGAATTAGAGTTCAGATTCTGGGTAGTTCTGCTTCTCAAATACTTTTTGGATGTTTCAGAAAACGTTCATGGAATTCTAAAGGCTTTTTAAGGTAAACCATGGATTAGTTTGTTGCAATTTATGCAAACCTTAGAACACCAATCTGTGGTTTATATAATCTGTGAAACACTGCTCCATGGTTTATGTAAATCTCAGAGCACTAATCTATGGTTTATGTAATCTGTGAAACACTGTTCCATGGTTTATGTAAATCTCAGAACACTAATCTGTGGTTTCATAAACAAAATCACAGAACACTAATCCATGGTTTATGTAATCTGTGAACACTGCTCCATGGTTTAAGTAAATCTCAGTACACTAATCTGCGGTTTCATGGACAAAATCAGAAACACCAATCTGTGGTTTATGTGCCTGGCAGATTAATAATCCATGATATACTTCATAATCTGTATTTCACCAGCAGAATACCACCATCCCACTTCTGATGGAATTGTGATGAATTAGTCTGAACTCTGCCCAGCACTACACAGACTATACACTATACAGACTCAACATTTCAAATAAAAGAGAAAAATACATTTTATAACCCTATTGTGTTGCTCAAAATTCATGCAATTTTGGAGTATTCTTCATGTTCATGGCAGCGATAAGCAGTTTTGTCGGCTCTGTGGAAGAGAGAGGAAAAGATTAAGGATTGGCCAGTAAATGAATGGCAAAGTACCTTTAATTCTGACTAACACGGTGGCCAGTTTGAATACTGTGAGTAGCACTGAGAGCTGAGCTGTGAAGACATTTTTTCAAATTATTCACCTGCATCTCCTGGGAACTGGAAAAAAATGGTCAGCATGTCAGATTGCTGAATGAGGATTTTTGCCCAGATTTTTCCATTTTCATCCATCCCATACCTCAGCTGAGTGTTGCACATGTGGAGGCACATGCTTACCATGTCCTGAGGGTGCTCCTCCTGCTGCTTGCCACCCTCCCACCTACTCTGACCACGGAACTCTGCGATGGCAGCCGAACTCACAGGCGAGGGGCCAATCACCCTGGAGAGGAGAGCTGCCTTCTGGCTGCTCAATCCTGCTCCTGCCCTCCCCATGCTGGCTCCCCAGTGATCCAAGTCCCTTCTCAAACCCAGGACATCAGTGTGATGCGGGTAAGGTGTCCAGTGCCTCAGTCCTCTGTACCACTGGGCCAGTACTGGATAAGCTTTTGAAGGCAAACAAAATTGGTTCTGTTTCTGGAGGTGCAGTTTATAACTACAAGACAGTATATCATTTATTTATGTTTTGTTAACCAGGAGGTACACTAGACAAATAAATGCCTTATTTCATGTATGACCCAGGAGAGTACAAAAGAAACAATGTTATGTTTAATCAGGAATTAAAGGAAAAGCAAGGTAGGATAAACTGACAGTTACAGTATAGCACAGCACAACATGAGAGGGCCTCCAGAAACAAGCTAGAATACAGTAAGATTAAATATAACAAAGTGTAGCAGACAATAGGCAGACACAAAAAGTAATTTGCCAGCCTTGGATGAGAACTAATATAACAGTAGACTGTCAGTAATTTGCAGTAATAAATAACAACGACATGTACTTACTGGAGGAGAGGATAGTAAGAGGGTCAGGATTGAAACCTATAAGTACCTCATGGGGTGAACAAAGTGCACGTGGGAAGTCTCTTTCAGAGGAGGAAAAGTGCATTGGAATGTAGTGGCAGGCAATGAAATGGATGGGGTACTTTAAGAGGTATGTAGGAAAAACTTCTTCACAGAAAGGGTGGGTGGATGCCTGGAACAGTCTGTCAGAAGAGGTGGTGTGGGCAAAAGCAGTGGAGAGCTCCAGACATGTGTGGGTTAAGCACAGTGGCATAGGAAAGACATGTGTGAGGTATCTCGTGGCCAAAAGGTTGAAGGTGTTAGAATAAGTTGGGATAAATACAGCAGACTGGATGAGCCTAGCGGCCTTTTCTGCTGATAAATTCTATAGTTTCTATATAACAGACAGCCTTGGATTGCAACATCATTATGACATAAGTGATGGTTAGTTCATGAGTAGAGTTATGAGCAGAGGAGGACTGTAAAGGTTTTCTCAAGGCACCTCTGAAAGAGGGTAGGATGGAGCATTTTGTAAAGGCACTGAAAGGAAATTTCAGAACTTTAGTGCCATTGAGGAGAAAGCGTGTTCTCTCACCCTGGTGGCACAATTGGGAACATGGAATCTGGACTTGTTTGAGGATCTGTGGCGGTAGGCCTGATGGGAGCAATGAAGGAGCAAATCAATAAAGGCAGGAGAAGAGGATTGTGGGTGCTTATTTAGGAAACATCTGAGAGCATAAAAGTGCTCAGCAGACAGAGACAGTCATCAGTGGAAGAATACAGATCGCAGTGGCAAGTGAGGAGTTGGAAGACAGTGCAAATGACAAATATTCTTATGTGTCACATCCATTTGGTGGGGATATTTTTTAAGAGACGTGGACGAAGGATAGAAAGGCCATAGTGTCGGTTAGGCAAGAGGATGCTTTTAGCAATGGTAAGTCTGGCTTTCAGGGTAAGTATGCATCCATTTCTGTAGGCTATACTGCTTGGTATTAACTGCTTCCAGATGGTGAGGATATGTAGGAAGAAATCCAATGAAGGGCGGAGGGATGCTAAGGTATTTGAAATGTTCAACCGTGGCAAGGAAGGAACCTTTATCACAAGTGGCTGCTTAGGAATCTACACAAGACCTAAATTTGGCACTGGAACCAAATAACATAGCCTGGGTCTTTTTGGCATTGAGGACCAATGTATTTTCCATGAGCCTGTTCTGAATATTCTGAAAGTTGCAGCTAAGCTGCCAGTTAATATGGCCTACAGGCCAGGAATGAAAATAGGGAGCAAGGTCATCTGCAGACACTAGGGGAGCAGGAGACAGACACTAGAGGAAGACTGTTGATAAAGACAGAAGAACAGCAGTGGGAACAAAGCCCTGGGGAGCACCAACTTCAATAGGGGCCATGTTAGACAGTGTCTTGTTTAACATTATAAACTGAATCTATCTGAAAGGCAGTCCGCAAAGCAGGAGACAGCATGGGGGTGAGCATAATCAGTTTTGAATATAATAGTTGGTGATCAAACAGGTCAAAAACCTTAGAAAAGTTAACCGGCCTGATGGTGCTGAGGGTTGAACTGCTGGACACCACACCTAATGCCATGCGCGACCCTGGTTTTGGAGTGGACTTGGAGCACTGGGGATTAGCTGAGGAGGAGAGGATTGAGCATCCAGAGGACTGCTCTCTCTTCTGGGGTGGGTTAGAGGGAATCCCTGCCTTGTAGCTGCTCCTGGTGGAGACTGGGAGCACTACATCTATGCGAGGACATGAAAGGGTGAGGCGACAGCGGACAATTGGGAGGGGGCAGGAATGCACCCTCTGTGCACTGACTTCATTGCACATCCATGTCTCGGGAAACACAACTAAGCAGGAAAACTCCAGCTGCCAGGGGGCGATGGCAGACCCGGTGACCGCCCCACACACCCACCACTGGTCCTGACCTGACTTAACTCTCCATGATCCCTCTCCTGTAAGGGCTCATAGTTTGGAGGGATCCAGCATCTGATTCCTTGGTCAGGAAGAGATTCAGGCCAAGCGTTAAAAGGGCGATCAAGTGAAGTCTCACCGATGAGTTCCTGGCAGTCCGAGACCGAGTGAAAAGAATTGACAAAAAAAAGCCTAAGAAAGCTTGATGAATCCAAATCCTGTCATCATTCTCTTTAATCCTAGCTATGAGATATATGGTAAGGATGCCGTAGTGGAGAAATGCAGTTTCCAAGAACTGGTGTATAAAGTAACCCCTATAATGAAATAATGAAAAAGAGACAAGTGTGGCAACAAATGCTGAACTACAGTAGGGTAAATAAGAAATGAGTCAGTTGTGGCTAGGAAGCACTCTGCTCTGTGGGGGCAGGGCGGGTTAGGGCTGAAAACCCAGTATTCAACCCTCTGTTGAGTCAATAGTGCTCAAGATTTGAGAATATGCAGCCAGCCTCTCACCATCTGAGTAACAGAAAGAGAGAGAGAGAGGTCCTGGAAGGCCTGAGTGATGGCAAAGGGACAGATGAAGCCCCCATGTTAAAATATGTGATTTTTAATGCCGTAAAACAAAAGTATAAAATATAAAGAACAATTTCAATTGGTTACCAGGCAGGCACACATAAAGATATCTTCTGTTTTTCTTAACACATCGCTTTGGTGAGCAACTATCAATTTCTGTATATATTAATATAAAATTCAATAAAATATAAAGGTGGAAAAAGGAAATCACCTGTATTTCTTATTGGCAGGTGTTGGTTGACCAGATGGCATTCACCAAGTCTTCAGTACGGTAGATTACCAGATTACCGCTATTCTGCACTATCAGTACACACTTGCTGCCACATGGGTTGAACGTGTTGGATGCCCATAGTGCTGTGTTACAGTCATAAAGCACCAGGTTTTTGTCTTCCTGCATGCAGATATTCACAGCACCTGGATGATTATATGTGTCGGTGGACCAAAGAGGGTGCCTTCTATACAGGACAAAATTGCCATCACGCTAAGAAAATGAAAGGATCATTATTATGGATACCTCAAGAAACCTCATTCATATCTATTGCAACAAGCATTTGTTGATGCCGAATGTTGTCTCACTGGCATTGGCTTTGGTAGTGCAGGAGTTAGAGATGCGTAATAGGAATGGCAGTGAAATACTGAACTGGCGCTAACCCCATCCACACTTGTAGAGACCGACAGGTGCTGGGTGTACCTTTGGGTCATCAGCTATAATGCTCATGCCATTTTACCTCACCCTACCCTGTAGACACTGACAAGTGTCATGGTGGGCTTTGGGGTCTTTGGGCCTTATACTTACCCAGTTCCATAAGGAAATACGCTGAGATGGGTGCAGTATAGGAGAATGAGATGAATTTTAGGGCTGAACACTCCAAGGCACACCTTGATGCCTGTCACTGGCTGCAGGGTGGGGTGGGAGTGGGAGTGGAATGCGTGGACATACAAGTGATCCCAAGTCACACCCTGATGCCCGCCGTCTCTACAGGGTGGGATGTTACAGTTTGAAACCCTAACACCGTAGGTGCTTGTTGGTATTTTCACTCCAAATTTTCAGCATAGGCTTTTTGTGACCCCCACCTCATGAAGAGCCTCATCAGTTTATTAGCTGAAGCATGGTTTTGCACAGTGACTATGCCATTTGGTGCCACAGGCAAGAAAACACATTTTGGCAGGATGTGAAAATGACAACAGTATTGTTCATGAGGAGGTGTAAAAAATGGCAATGCTGAAAATCTGGAGTGAAAATATGACAAATTGGTGAAGTCATGACCATGCATAGAAACTGCGCAACACACGTCCGTAACCCAATTATTTTGGGATTTTTAACCACATTTTCAACATAGGGACAACATTTTGGGATCTCCCTCATGAACAGTGGCACTGTGATTTTGTTAATCTGCCCCAAAGTTGATTTCCCACAGCGACCATGTCATTGTGCACCACGGGTGAGAAAACAAATTTGGACAGGATGTGAAAAATGACTGCTGTACTGTTCACAAGGAGGTGTGAAAAAATGTCAGTGCTGAAAATCTGGCATGAAAATATGCAAATTTGAGAAGTTACAAGGGTGCTTGGAAACTGTGCAATGCATGCTTGTAACACAGTCATTTTATGGACTCTCATCACCAAATTTTCAACATAGGCATTATAGGACCTCTGCTCATGAACAGTGTAACTATCATTTACTTAATCTGTCCCTAAAACTGATTTCCCACAGCAACCATGCTATTTTGTGCTGGAAGTGCGAAAAGACATTTCAGCCAGGATATGCAAAATGACAGCTGTACTGTTCAAAAGGAGGTGTGGAAAATGCCAATGTTGAAAATCTGGATGAAAATATTACAAATTCATGAAGTTACAAGCGTGCGTGAAAACTGCAATGCGCGCTCATAAAAATAATTTTTATTTTTCACAAATTTGGAACATAGGCTTTTGAGAGCCCACCTCATGAGCAATGGCACTGTTGTTTCAGAAATGGGCCCCAAAAGGTGATTCCACACAGTGACAATGAAATCACCTTTTGGGACTGAATAATGCCATGACAGTGATTGAATTCATGAGGAGGGTTCCAATAACCTCATGTTGAAAATTTGGTACCAAAATTGTCCAAAATGCCTGAGATATGCACCAAAGTTGAAAAACCCTATTTATGCCATTATACAGCTTACCGGGCATTTCTTCAATTCACGGTCAGCTTTGAAGAGTCGAACATGTTCCCGGTCCACCGAAGATCATCACACCAGGCTCTGGAGGTAAGTATGGGGTGAGGGAGGTGTGGGGAGACAGGGTACACAGAGGGTGAGCATGGGTTGTGGGAAGAGGGCAGGAAACACCACGAGGACCATTTTCTTGTTTTACAGGAAAAAAAAAAACAATGAGGTCAGTTTTCTTTTTGCAGGCGTTGCTTGGTACACTGGGGTGGGTTCCCAGTGTACCACCTGCATTACAGGGAGGGGACCACAGCTAATGGGGACTGGGTCCACCATAAGCACAGAAACAGAAGGAGGGGCACGCATAATGCTGAGGGGATTGGGCACCCCTCAGCACACACCAAGTCGGGGTTGGGGACATTATGCTGATGTGAGTGGGCTCCTCATCAACAAATTGAACTGGGCAGGGGGACTGAAGCCAATGGGGATTGGGCCCCTGTCGGCAAGAAAGACTGTTGTGGGGTGCATGATGCCTAGGGGTTGGTCACCCCATTGAGACACAATTGGAATGGGAGGGGCATTATACCAGTGGGGATGAGCTCCCCATTGGCTAATAAAGTGGGTTGGGGTATGCCAACAGGGGACTGGGTACCCCTGAAGTTGGCGGCAGTTAGTGCTGCCACGTTTGGTGAAAACTTCACCAGCAAAGACACGCATGCTATTGTGCCGCTGCATGATGAGGTTGCCTCTCATTGCAGCGGCACTTTTGTTAGATCTGGTGGCCACTTTACATACTACTGATGTCAGCACCTGCATGCTGGCTTATTGGGGAATAAGGGATGCATCTACTGATGCATGCCCTGCATTAGCCCACAGTGACCACCTCAAATCT
This sequence comes from Neoceratodus forsteri, assembly GCA_016271365.2. Lineage (NCBI taxonomy): Eukaryota > Metazoa > Chordata > Ceratodontiformes > Ceratodontidae > Neoceratodus > Neoceratodus forsteri. Next base: position 34,161,754 of record JADMNL010000033.1, read on the forward strand.
GTTACTACTGCCAATATAGTGGCCAGCGTGCAGCGCGAAAGCCAACATGAAGAACAACAGCTCAGTTCGCTGTATGCTTCCATTATGTTCTCCGATGTGACCCTTTGGGGTTGATTCTCATTTCCTTTTGGTTTGTAGATCCATTTAAGGAGCCAGCTCATCCTTTTACTTTACATTTTCCAATGTTAGTAGTGAACAGGACAGATTTCCAGAAAGATCTGTCCATGATCAGTCTCTCCTGTTTTCAAAAGGAAAAACTGCTGCTGATTTTTACATCCAAAATAAAGATGCAAATGTGGCAAAATTAGGCAAACTGCATTTGTGCCAATTTCTTTCTCACTTGAGCTCCATTCTTGGCCAGCCCTTTGGCATGGCGGAGGTGTTACTGCTCACAATGCCAGTGACCGGGTTTGGGAATGAGGCCGGGGTCACCAGGGGCTAACCATGGGGTGGGGTTTAAGTGTTCCAATGGATAGTCTCCTCCTTTGGGGAGGAGGGGAGGCAGCTGGCTCCATTACTCATACCCCCACAGGGGTGATCACAGGTGGTAGTGCTCTCAGAGTGGTTACGGGAAGGAAGATGCTGCCAGGTGCTGCTCGGTGCATGTAATCCAAGCCTCTTGCATCTTGAGCAGGGGTGGAACAAATGGAAAACTCCCCTACCATGCCTTACTATGCCCTAGGCATGCAGTTATCAGAAGATGACCAATGTCCTGTCATGTCTTATTGTTATGTCCCCCCCAGCAGTGAAACCCTCACGGTAACCCAGTAATTACAAGTGTGCAACATACAGAATAAAGTATGGGGTGGTGTGTGTACTGAGATGTTTACATACACCCAAGGTGTTAGATGTTACATAAACCCCGAGCAAAGTAAACTTCAAGTTTAAACACCACCCCAGAGGAGGGGCATCCTTGGGATGTCGCCCTCCTCTGCGCTGGCCCTCTTGGTGACTACCTGTTCCCGAATGGGTCACCAGCATCGCTTAATGATAGCGCTATCATTAAGGCTTTGAAGAGCCAGTTCCAACTGCATATTTTTATTGAAAAGCAATCCAGTTTTATAAAGGGCATCAAAAAAGCACCTTGACCACCTCTGTTTCTTTAGTACCCATTTATATTTTCGCTAAGATGTTTCAGTACTCTTTGTTAAATACTCATTATTACTCTGCATTCAGTACAGGTTACTTGTTTAAACTACAGTATGTTTTAGGCTAAAAGTTATAAGCATTGGGAAAGAACCAATCACATCCTACTTGAACCTTTCTATTCTAGGTGAGACTGCATTTGTATGTAACCTTGATATGGAAAAAAATTACAAATAAAATTAGATCTGTAATAGCAGGAAAGTTACAAGCGTCCTCATTTTTGAACGTTTTCCCAAATGTTTACAAACAGTTAAAGAGTGAAATGATAAACCCTGCTGCAACTTACAAATTACTCAAAGCAACAGGATTTGTTTGTTGGCAAAACACACACCTTCGTCTTGTCATATTTTGTTATTTTTATCATTAATGTATTTATGACCTAATTAGAATGATCCTTCATACATTTTTATTTCTCTCAGATGCTTGTAAGACAACTTTATTTACTATTTTTTTATATCTAATGATTCAAGTCATTTAAATTATTGCTGGCACTGTAGCATAGAAATTAGTGTAACAAGCTGAGAATGAGTTTGGTACATCCAGCAGACCTGGGTTTGATTCCCAACCTTCACTTGCATACTGTGTGACTCAGAGCAAGTCACTTAGCCTCCCAGTGCTCCTGGGTCGCCTTTAAAACTGGTCTTGTACCTAGTGGGCCTTACCTGGTTATCAAATAATAAAAATATAAAATACATTCAATTCTGTAATTATGTCCTTTCATTGCTCCTTGATCACTGCCTAGAAAACATTTTATTTATTTATTTATTTAAGAGTTTTTCCAGGAAGGCACAGTGAGCAGTACTGCTCGATTCCAGTTGCATCCTTGGGGAAAGGGAGGTGGGAGTATAATACAATACACTAAACACACTAGATACAATACACTAAATACATTATATGCAATACACTAAATACACTAGATACAATACAGTAAATACACTAGATACAATACCCTAAATACACTAGATACAATACACTAAATACACTAGATACAATACACTAAATACAACTAGGTACAATACACTAAATACATTAGGTGCAATACACTAAACGCACTAGATACAATACACTAAATACACTAGATACAATAAACTAAATACATTAGGTGCAATACCCGACATACACTAGATACAATACAATAAATACACTAGATACAATACACTAAATACATTAGGTGCAATACACTAAATACACTAGATACAATACACTAAATACACTAGGCCTAGATATTCAAAAGAGTTGAGCCATGCGCAATAGGGTTGCACCTTCGCAAGTCCAAAATGTGCCATTCTGCAATATTCAGCAGGAGGCAATTAAGCCCCCAAATCACATGGAGCAACAGCGTAATGATAATGAATGCATGTGCAACTGAAGGGGAGACTATGCATAAATGGCGCAGTGCGATATTCAACAACATGCTACCATGTGCAATAGGGGAGCCAGTGGAAGTTGTGCCACAGCAGAAATGAGCCAAAATAAAAGGGAGCAAGGAGAGACACAAGAACGCTCATAGGAAGGCACATGAGGCTGAACCCTAGCAAGACAAACTGGGCAGCAGGGACACACAGGGCAGGCCAGGAAAGGGCACCTGGAACCCACAAGTTCAGGGGAAGGTGTGGGAGCCACAGTGCAGAAGGAAGTACTTGCCACACAGCAGTGAGGCCAGCACAGTCAGGTGTTCCGGTGCAGGAAGTAGTAGCCAGGACAGCAGGGGAATACAGAAACAGCTGCCAGGGGGCTGAACACAAGCCAGGGACATGGCCAGTGCCACCATCCAGATGGAGGCAGTAATGAGGGAGGTGAGAAGGTGGGCAGCAGGGGCGTGGCCATGTAAGGGCCCATTGGCGGTATGCCCCCAACAGGCAGTACTGAGCCGCACCAGCTTCAAGCTGTATAGTGATATGGAGATCGTGGGCCAGTACCGCCTGAATCAGGCAGTTCTGAGGTGGCTCTGTGAGCTGTGCAGTGATGTGATGCAGGCGCCCACATGATGGAGCCATGCTCTGTCAGTGGAGATGAAAGTGACAGCATGCATGTGCTTGCTCTGCCACGGGTACCTTCCAGAGACCAACTGGGGACACCACAGGCATAACACAGTCAGCCACGCCATGCCACCTCACCCAATTCCTCAGCACACTGCTGCCACATGCTGCAGAGTACATCCATTTCCCCAGCACACCAGTGGAGCACAGCAAACATACAAGAGTTCCACAGGGTAGCACGTATGCCTGACATGCTAGGGCAATAGACTGCACCCATGTGGCCATCTGCACACCACCTGACCTCGAGGGGCCGCATATATAAATTGCAAGGGCTATGCCAGCATCAACTGCCAGGTGGTGCAATGCCAGGGGTGCATAATCAATGTCTGTGCCACGCGCCTGGGGAGCACATGATGCCTTCATCTGGCACCAGTCGGCACTGTGCCACAGATTCGAGTGGGGATATCCCACTGGCCACCTAGTGGGTGAGTGTGCAAACCACACAGACAAACATAGGGCCTGGGGGCATGGTCAGAGGTGACATGGGTAGTGGCCTACATGGCCCGGGGCTGGGCGATGCTGATCACCAAACTAACCTCCACCCTCTACACATAGGTGACAGTGGATACCCACTCCATCCCTGCACAACATGGCCAATGAATGTGGGATAGCCGTACAGGTCAAAGAGGGACAGCGATGGGGACGATGAGGGACGCCTGGTGACAATGGTGATGGGCAGCCCCCTTGGGTGATGGGACCCTGACTGCTCGCCCTGGCTGAGCTGCACGGGACACTATCATGGAGGAGCACTTCAACAACCCAGGTAAGTCATGGGGCCATGTGCAACCAACAGTGGCTAAGGCACAACCCACAAACATGGATGGACACACACCAGGGGTGCATGCCTTCAAGGGAGCTGGCTGGGCATGGAACCACACACACACCAGGGATGGGAGAGGTCTAACATGCCACATGGACACACACACACACACAAAATGCACCAGACATGCACAAAGGGTAGGAGGCACACTGACCCAGAATGCCACCCCTAGCCACACACATGTCCACAGACCACCACGCCCTTGTCTGTCATTGTGCGTGTGTCAGATGCTAAGCACCATTGCACATTGGGTACAGAGCAATGCAGGCATCATCATGCACACGCAACTGCATACAGCAGCCGGGAGGTGTGCAGATGGACTATGTGTCCATGTGCAGGGCCAGATTCCCACCCGTGCATTGTCCACTGAATGACACAATGCACAGGGCATACCAGACAGTAGTCACATTGGGAGACATGTCAGTCACGCGCCACAGTGCCCGGCCACCACGGATGAGTGGGTGGCCCGCCGCGCTATCACTGACAGACTGACCACTGGCCTCATGGGGTGGCACTGATGGTCCCCAAGGGTTCCACTGCATGAGCGTGATACACATGCTACGCTAGGGGTCAGAAGCACACCAAACATGCCTGCATCAGGCGTGCGGGATGCCCACAGCTGAACCCAATGTCGACAAGGATGGTGTCACACAGTGCTGGGAACAGGGGTGAACAGTGCACTGCATGGTGTCTGCAATGCATGGGCAAAGAACTGTGTGCCCATTGTGGCCATGACAGCAGTGAATGCCTGTGTCTGCCTGTCAGTGGCAGCGGTCACATCCTCCCGCAACCAGTCCATCCCTGCCAGGATCAGAGTGGTATCTCGCGATGCTCGTCTGCCCGCTCCAGAGCTGCCACACGAGTGCATCCACTGATGTCACAAGCCGCATCTGCTGTGTGACTGATGCTTGCAGGCGCGGGTGTGCTCATCCAAGAGGTCATCTGCCCTTGGCATCCTGTCCCTCAGGGTGTGCACAGCCCTGATGCTCAGCACCCCTTGAGGGTGGGCGCTGCACACCAGGACCAGGTCTGGGCATGTCCACAGGTGGTGCACTGACACACCCCCTGACTCTGCCCCAAGCCCATTGGCCAACTGCTGATGCTGCCCTCTGGCTGCCGCTCCCCAGGGCTCACTGGTGCTGCCACAGTGGCCACAACAGTCCCACTGTCCTACACACCAGTGCTGCCCCACTGGTGCTGACAGGCACAGGCTGGGACTGTGATGACATGCAGGCCTCCCCAGGCGGCACCATCCACAGCCATGGCCGCGATGTTATCTGCTGTGTGACCATCTTGTGGCACACACGTGTCACTGCCCATGGCATTAGTGACATCATCATCGTGACGGACCCGGCACCAGCCCGAGTCACAGCATGCTGGCATCTGTGGACACTGGCATGCTGGGACACAGGCAGGGCCTCCTCCGCAACTGTTCCAACAACATCAGTGTGGACAGCCATTCAGGTCCATTGTTGCACTGAGCTGCGTATACCTGTGGAGGTAGATGGGCCTTCCTCCATCTCCATCTGACTGGCCTCAGTGGACAGGCCCACCACCGTTGACCCATGCAGATGATCAGGATCTGTAAGGGAAAACAAAGTCGCGTTACTGCATGTGACCTACCCTGCCCCCAATAGACAGACCATGACCTACCATGCAGTGACGGGCTACCACCCATCTGGAAGCCACCACCGAAACACCCTCAATGGCACAATGCTGCATGCTGCCAGCAACCCTCTCCTCCTGTGGGGTCAGGCATAGCACCTCCGGCTATTCCCCACCTGTCGCAGCTCATGCTGCCCTGATGGCAACCACCTTCTCCTTTATCCTCCTCCTCTGTGCCCATCTTCTTCTTGCACTCCTGCACGGAGCGCTGGTGGCTGCCATGTAGGTTCACTGCACACCACATCTTCCCATGCAGCAGCACGGGCCTGTGGTGTTCCTGCCATCCGCTGAGAAGTGGCTTCTGATCCAGATAGGCCTCAAACAGGGCATCTGTCTCGCCTTGGTGAAATTAGGCCTCCTCCTCCTCCCACCACTGTTCCTCCTCACCTAAAACCTGCCGTCATGATTTAGCCTGTGAGAATGAAAGTTGTTACTGTGACTGTGCAGTCCCATGCATGTCCCAAAATCCACAGTCCACACTCCCAAACAGTATGCAACTCACCAATAGACTGCAGTAACTGACTATGGCCAGTGCAGCCCAATGTCGCACTTTTATACGCAACCCATGCAAATGAGTAGGCGCAACTTTAAGTGGATGTAAATTGCAGTGCTGTGCCATCGAATGGCTGATTAGCTGATTTGCATATGACAGCTCAATGTCACGCTGTTGCACTTTGCTCAATTGTGTTGAACTTGCTGAGCCAAGGAGCAGTTCTGTGACATCGCAGTACACACTAACTCGCATGCCGGGTTTCTGATGCAGGCACCTGCCACGCTGCTGACATGCTGTCACGGGAGGCAATGCAGGGGCATAGCCACCATTGTGCCAGTGGTGCTACAGTGATGTTCACCTATATGGCGCTGTGGCATTGGGGCATCGTGGGCACACTGGGGCAACAGCACGGTAGGCGCTACTGGAGGTAGCACACAGGCAGCCAATCGCACTACATGCATTGAGTTCCAATGGTGCTGTGCGTATCCATGCACCAGAGACCCTTGACCCTGTGCCCGACCTTTGCCCTAGGCACCATCGTCGAGGCATGGTGCACCACTATCGCACTGTTCGGTGACAGCACGATAGGGAATGGCAGCGCTTACCCGCGCAGCATCTGCACATGGTGGAACCATGCTGCAGAGTGCCATTTGAACCTACTGAGCAACAGAGATGGTGTGGAGAGCTGCCCAGTGGAGCCAGATCGAGATGGCAAACCTGGTTGCCATTGTTGAGCCACTTTATGGCCCACTATTTGGGAGGCACCTCTGGACAGGTCCAGAAGCCAGGTGTGGCAGGAGGTGGCCAATGCCCTGGAGGAGGCCACAGGAATGGGGTGGATGGCAGAGCAGTGCCACCACAGGTATGGGGACCTGAGGCAGAGGGACCCAGACCTGCTTGCCCGCCTGTGGGAACATGCCAGGAGGGCACGGTGCCATGACCAGGTAGGTGTGACATCCACACACTTTTATCTTCCATATGGGTATCATGGTTTGATGTGTCCGGAACATGGGGAAGGACCGTCCGGTGTTAGCTGTGGTGGTGTTATCAGGGTGTGGGGTGGGTGGGTCTGGCTGGGTGGGATTGCACACACACATGGGGGCAGGGGACTTTGCTACAGGATTGTACTGATGTTCCTCTCTCCATGTTATCACCACAGGGCCAGAAGAGGCAGCTGGCCAGGGAGCAGAGGCACCAGCAGGAAGACAGGGCCGTTAGGAGGCGAGGTCCACAGCGCCAGAGGACTGGCCTGATGATGGTGAGTGCCATACCTCCATGATTACTATTGCATGCTGTGTAACAGGGTGGGCAGTGGGGCATGGCCATCATCCATTGACACCACTGCCATGCCGCATCACTTGTTACAGTCAGCACTGTCCAGTGGCACTGCATGTCTGGGAAGTGCATCAATGGTGGTCCATGCGTGCACGGGTACATGGCTGTGCCACTGCCTTCGCACCACATAGCCATGTCACTAAACAGCCATGGTGGTGCTGTGCAGAATTGGCCGGTGGGTGTGTGCAGCGGTCCGCATGGCTGTATCGCCTGGGTGGGCAGGTCTTGTGGACGTGATCACTGTGGGTGGTCACACACCATCACAGAGGCATGTCCCACAGCCATATGCCATGCACAGTTCATGGGCTGTATGGGGCTGTGCATTCACACCTATTGACTGTGCTCCCTTGTCCTAGGTGTCCGCCAGCTGCAGGCTATCCGGGAGGCATTGCAGGAGATTCTAAATGTGGCGAGGCATCGTGGACATCCTGCAAAGTTGGTGGCTGGGGTCGGAGGAGACACGACGGAGCAACCAGAACGAGGCGGGGCTCCCATTGAACATCCATATGCCCCTGATTTCCCCTACCCCTGGACCCACCCTCCTTTCCTGTCCCATGTGTTCACCCTGCCCCTTACCCACCCCACCTTGTTTGTGGCCCTCCCCCACACATTCGTACATAGTTGTAAATAGTTTTGTTTGATATTTTTGATTGCAAATCTTTTGATATGAATACTGTGGTGGTCTCTGAGTTGCAGCGGCTATAGGTGCTCATCTGCAATGGTGTGCATGGCGTATGGGGTGGTGCAGTCATGGGTATGTGTGTGCCCATAGGGAGGTGACTATGGTGTGGGAGTAGCTATCAGTCAGTGTCTGTGGTGTGTGTGTTGTGCCCTGTGCACTGGATGACTGTATACAGTGGTCCATGGTGCATGCTCTATGTCCATGGTGCACCTGTCAGCCCATCCATGGCCTGTGCAGCTGACACCCTGCATGTCTGTGACCTGCACGGTCTGCTGGCATATCAGTGGTGGCTGTACATGCAGGGCAGCCACTGTACTCTGTCACAATGCTGGGTTGCATCCTGTCACTGGTGTGGTGCATGTCTGCCTCGGGTGACACTTTGGCCTCCCGGTTGTTGTCTCACCTCCATGCTGTGGCTTGTGTGTGTTGCAGGGATGTGCACCACTGTCTGTGACTTGTGCTCAGGCAAATGATGGTGGCGTACAGGTCCACAGTGCCTGTGCAGGTGGCTGGCACTCCTGTGCCAGGGAGGACTGCTGGTCATGTGTACACGGTTTCCGTGGAGGCCACGCTAGGGGCTTGGTTACACGCTTCTGCGTCCCTGTGTTGAGTGTACCCTTGGGTATGGGTGGGTGTTTGTCCATGCACTGTGTTGCATCCGTGTGGCATGCTTCCTTGCACCACTGTGGGTGTCTGCGCTTGCTGTTGTGGCCAGTGCTGGGTCGGGGTGTGTCCTTGGGAGAGTGTGCAAGGTGCTGTACCACTGGTGGTGGGGTCCAGGGCATGCCCTGTCACATGTAGGTACCTCGTGTGCCAGCATGGTTGGTCTCTCAGCTGTACCTCGGGGGGTTGTGCATGGTGGCACTGTGTATGCCATTGTTGCATCGCTGTTTGCTGCCACCCACTGATGGGTGCTCGTGGTGGGCTGCCTTGCATGGTTCTGTGGTGCACAGGGATGCATTGTCACAGTGGGGGTGGTGGCATGCATGGGGTATCCTACAGTGGTGGACGCTGCTCCTGGGCAGGGTGTCTGGGGTCACAGTGCAGGGTGTGCTCTGCATTTGGGGATGGTGTTTCATGGGGTGGTCGGCCCTCCTTGTGTGCCAGTCACAGCTTGCCGGGGGTGTGTGATGGGGCATCATGGCCCAGCTGTGAGTTGGTTGCTTGTCTCCATGGGCCAGTGGTTATTCCAGCCCTCCCCAGTTGTGCAGTGCATGGGGTGTGGGGGACTATGTCTGTTCTGCTGTGTGTTCCTCTCTGCCCATCTGTGGCATGGGTGGTGGGCCCCTACATCCCTGGTAGTGCAGTTGCATTGCTGCCCTGCTGCTGGGGGTGTCCCTGGTTGCGCTATGGCACCTCTGGACTGCTCAACTGAACATCCCTTGTTGCGCTATGGCACATCAGATATGCTCAGCTTCCTCCTAGTTGCGCTATGACACAGGTGGTGCAATATTCAGTCACCGGCTGTAGGCGCATCTTGGCCAGCTCAGTTTTGAATATCGCACCTCTTGCACATGGATGCAATGGACTTGCGCATGCTCCTGCTATTGTGCACATTTGGTACATGATTTGAATATCTGGGCCTAGGTATAATACACTAAACACACTAGATACAATACACTAAATACACTAGGTACAATACACTAAATACATTAGGTGCAATACACTAAATACACTAGATACAATACACTAAATACATTAGATGTAATGCACTAAATACACTAGATACAATACACTAATACACTAGGTATAATACACTAAACACACTAGATACAATACACTAAATACAATAAGTAAAAATACACTAAATACACTAGATACAATACACTAAATACACTAGGTATAATACACTAAATACACTAGATACAATACACTAGATACAATACACTAAATACACTAGGTACAGTACACTAAATACACTAGATACAATACACTAAATACAACACACTAAATACACTAGATACAATACACTAAATACACTAGATACAATACACCTAATACACTAGATTCAATTCACTAAATACACTAGATACTATATACAAGGTACAATGATGTTATACAATACACTTAGATACAATTCAGTTAAACAGTGGCAGGTGGACAATGATTATAAACAAATGTGCAAGCACAGCCTATGCAGAGCTAGAAAGAAAGGAACAGAGGTTTAGGTGCGGTACATACAACAAGGTGCATAAGAAAAGTGCAGGAATACAATGCAATACACAGAAGCAATTACAGTACTGTGCTATAACTACAGCAGAGGAGGAGGACTAGGAGCAGCTTATACGCATGTGCAAGTGGAGGAGAAGTGATCAGTGAGGCAAGCATAGAGATAGCGAGCAGAGGCGGCATGCCAAATATCTGCTGGGAGGGAGTTCCACAGCTTTGGCATACGATAATAGAAGACTGACTGACCTGCAGCAGAGGACATATATGGGGCAGATGGGAGTCTAGTATCATAGTGTCTGAGTGGAGTAAGCTGGAGGAGAAGTGGTAGAAAGTGCCAAGGAGAGATAGGGGGAAGGACTGGAACCAGAACTTAGCTGTGAAACGAGCGCAGTGTGTGTAAGGTGGTGATTCTTCAGTGAGGAGAAGCCCAGCGACTGATACAGGGCACAATGATGGGGTGGAGCAGGGACAGTTGAGAGCAAAATGACAAAAAGCATGGAAGAGTGAGTCTAGTCTGACCAGGGTGGACTTGGGGCAGCACTGGAGACTACATCCCTGTAGTCGATAACTGGCAGGATCATTTTCTGAACCATAGCACTGCGAGTCAGCAGTGGGATGCAGCCACGATTGTGGTAGAGATCACCCAGTCTGGGGTGTAGTTTTTTGTGGATGGCATCAATATGAACAGAAAAGTCCAGGTGCTGGTAGAGCTAGACACCGAGATATCTAAAGGAGGAGGTGACCTCAGAGCAGTCCCATCGAGGGTGTGGAAGGAGGGGTGTTGGGGAGTCAGAAGTCTCCGCTTGTGCCGGAGGTCATGGAGAATTGTTTTTTGGCATTGAGGTGAAGCTGGTTTGAGCAAAACCAGAGCTGGACATAGTTGAAGTCCTGCTGTAGTCTGGTCACTACATCAGTGGGCTAGGGCCATATGTATATAGAACTGTGTCGTCAGCATACATGTGGATGGACGGATGTGGGCAGGCAGAGGGCAGGTCATTGAGGAATATTGAGAACAGGAGCGCCCCAGAACCAAATAGACACAACTCATGTTTTTTTCCAGAGAGCTCAATATTATTACCCTTCTTGAAACTTAGATAGCAGCACCAGACCACCATTTTGACAGAAATCTGCTGATCTGGTTGGATAAGAAGCACCATCGACAGCAGGGGAATGATGAAGCAGACACATCATGGTGACAAAAAACAAGTACGCTTGTTTGTCTTTTTGCTTGTATACCCAGTGGGTTACTCGATTGTTGTCAGAACAGTGTGCTGGTGCCACTATCTAGTTTCAAGAAGGTTGCTGCTGTTCTGCCAGCACTTCAGCACTCCCTAATATGGTGGACGCGCCGGCTTCACCTGAGCCATTGGAGTCAGCATTCTAGACTCTCTCTATCTAATATTGAACTCTAATGGGTTTTTTCAGATTTGCAGTATTTTTGTCTCATTTTTCTATTTCTTACTAATTATGTTTGCATGTAAGAACTTTGCTGTATCTTAGAACAAAAACACTCCCAGCAGCCATTGTAGTTTCCTTCTGTGTTTGATTCTTCTGCTGTTCTTCTTAGAAACTGTCATTAGACCACCACTGACAGCCAATTGCTGCACATTTAAAGCAGCAGAATTTGTTAGATGGTCAAACATTTAATCAAATAGTTTTTGCCAAAATGTACTTAAAGTCTTAAAGTCTGACTTCAATATGCTTGAGAAATGGTTCCTTAAGAATCAGTTAGTCCTTAACACAAAAAACAAGTCAGTGCTATTTTAATCCCTCCGAAGAGTGCCACCCCATGGCTCATGCCATGTTGAGACTACCACAGGGATACTCTTGAATCAGTGCAATCTTTCAAATACCTGGGTATCCTGCTAGACCCCTCCTCTCCTTGAACAACATGCCACGAGACCACCAAAAACTCAATCAGAAACTAGGATTGCTCTACCGCTTTCATCCTCTCCTCTCTCGTGCTCTCCTGTCTAAAGACTGCTACCTCCTTGCTCCTCCAAATATTCTTCTATGGCACCCCATACTGCTCTCCATCAAGACTACCACACTCTCCTGAATGAGAATGCTTTATCGCAGGGTGGGATGATTTGCTCTCAGTGTCAACTCGTGCCATCACCACTGCGAGGTTCTAGTGGCACTAGGCTGGCTTCCCTCTGCTTTATCTACAAACTTACCTTCCTCTTCTCTCCCTGCCTGAGTGACCTATTAACATGCAAATCCTCTCCATGCCTACTCAGGTCATCCTCAGCTCCTCTGCTTAACACTCTTATCCCCACCTAACGATTGGAAAACAATCTTTGCCTACTCTGCACCCACCTGTTGGAATGCACTCCCTTATCCTCACTCTCCCTCTCCTCTCTTGCTATGTTCAAGTGCTCCCTCTCTGCACACCTCTTGCAGCCTAAGCCCTGCACCAGCTTTGGCTAATTCCCCATATCACCTAGCTGGATTTAAAGGATCTGCCTTTGCAGTCTTTTCCTCTTTTCTTCTGCTACTTGCTAACCACCTTTCAGTTTTGAAGACCTGGTTAGAAACCACTCTACTGTCCTAAGTTAAAGCATTTTTGGGTTTGATTGTATTCTAGCCCTGGTTCTCTTATTATTGAATAATAGGGACTGCATCATGTTGTACTCTAGAGATACTCTGTATTGTTATACTTTTGGCACTGTTCTATGTGCCAAGATGCCCTAATGTATATATACTGGCCCAGATATTCAAAGAGAGTTGCACATGGCGCAACAGTAGCTCGCCTACGCGCAACCCACTGATGCGCCTGCAGATATTCAAATGCGAAAAGTGCGTGGCACAACCCGGCGTGCGCCGTAGTGCATCAGTAATGTATGCAGGCACAGGTGGGGGTCGCGTCCATGCATACTCTGCACAGCCCGATATTCTGCCCGGATGTGCAGAGCCATGCATGCATCCCATACCTGCGCCAGCACAAAGTTATGTGAAAAAAGGAACAGCTGCCACCCACGGGTGAGCTGCCACATTGCAGGGGCGCAACGCAGCGCTGCCACCTGGCAGCCACAGTTCCAGCTGCACCTGGCGGTGCCCCCATACCTGATGGCGGGCATTTGTGAAAAAGCGATTGTCCTATATCCCTGGTGGTCTAGTGGACTGCTATCTGCCCAAATCAAGGGCATTTGTAAAAAATAAGACTTTGTCCAATATCCTGGTGGGCCAGTGGACCGCTATCTGCCCGATCACGGGCATTTGTAAAAATAAGACTTTGTCAATATCCCTGGTGGCCCAGTGGACGCCATCTGCCCAATCACGGGCATTTGTGTGAAATAATATTCCCAATCTCCTGGTGGTCAGTGGACGCTGACTGCCGATCGCGGGCATTTGTATGAAACAAAATAATACCCAATCTCCCTGGTGGTCTAGGTAACCCCCTCCTACCCGCCCACTGGGCCCCACCCCGTTCCCCCAGTCAGCCAGCGGGCAGTAGCACCCACCCACCTGCTGCCCTCCCCGCTGCCCACCGCGATGCACCGTGGCTGGCGTCAGTGCACGGCGTGAAATGGGCGCAGCAAGCTCACCATATTACACATTCCAGATATGTAATATTCACATATCTGGAATGTGTAGTATAGTAGTTGCACACTCATTGGCCCACGCTGTGACCAATGGGTGTACAGCCCTATCGACGGTCAGTTGGCGGAGGCGGGCGGCTGGCGGTGGGGTGCTGCCACCTGGCCGCTGACCGGGGAGCAGGCGTGGGATCAGTGGGCGGGTTGGAGGGGGGTATCTAGACCACCAGGAGATTGACATTACTTTTGTTTCATACAAATGCCTGCAATCGCAAGTCAGCAGTCCACTAGACCACTAGGAGATTGGGAATATTATTTTCATAAAAAGCTCGCGATCTGGCAGTCAGTGGTCCACTGACCGCCAGGAGATCGGAATATTATTTTTCATACAAATGCCCACGATCAGACAGATAGCAGTCCACTGGACCACCAGGATATTGGACAAAGTCTTATTTTTTTCAAATGCCTGCATCGAGCAGATGGAGGTCCACTGACCACCAGGATATTGACTAAGTCTTATTTTTACACATGCCCGCGATCGGTAGATAGCAGTCCACTGGACCACTAGGGACATTGGACAAAGTCTTATTTTTTTTTAATGCCCGTGATCGGGCAGATGGAGGTCCACTGGACCACCAGGGATATTGGGAATATTTATTTTTATACAAATGCCCATGATTGGGCTGCAGGGGCGCCGGTCCCTGGCGGCTGCTGCCTGGCAGGGAGCCAGGCGTGAGTTGAGATTGGCACCTGCATGCAATGAATATAATGACATGCAATGGCCCCATGTGCACCTTGCATACATTATGGCCTCATTTGCATGTCAAGTTTTGAATATCGAGGTTGCTGTGCATGGCACAATGGAACTTGCACTCAGCGCATCCACATGCTCCACTTTCCACTGGGCTGGTGCAGTGCCACTGCGCCATGCACACTGCGGAGGACAGGGTGCTGACATTCAATGATGCTGAGCCATGGCGCAGCTCATGGAATATCGCCCAGTTCACACCCCCGCGCAGCCAAGTTGAGCTGTGCCCAAGCTTGCACCACAGCCTGGCACAGTTTGAATATTCAGGCCACTGTGTATATTTTGCTTTCTTGCTTTGTGTACTGTTTGTGATTTATTTGCTGTATATTTTATTTTGTTCTCACTCTTTTGGTTACTTTTGTCACATGTTTATTGAACTGTACCTTTGTCCTGGGTCACCCCAGAAAGGAACTATACTGTCTCAGTGGGCCCACCAGTTACCAGAATTCAAATAAATAAAATAAATAAATAAAGTTTGGATCTCTCAGCAGTCTTCTGGTCTCTTGTGTATTTCTGAAACCTGGCTCTCCTCCAGGGTACCTGACTCACCGTGGCTCTCTTGACTACCACCTCTTCCTTCAGGACCGTGGCAAGCATAGTGGCAGAGTTGCCTTGTATGTCTGTTAGAACCTGTCCTGCTCCATCATCTTCAGTGAGTCATTCCTTCTTCTCACAAGCCCTCCTTGCCAAGCTATCCCTCCCTTTCACCCTCCTTATCTTTATTAGTGTTTTCTATGCCTCTTCTAAAATCTCCTCCTCCTCCCGGTCAACTCCCTCTTGTCCATCATTCCATGCCACCTCCAGTGAGCTCATCCTCCCTGTAGACTTCAGCAAAACTGGCTCTCCCTTCCTCCAGGCCCACCCTCCATAGGACTGAGACTCTAACCCTTTCTCAACTAATCAGTGAACCCATCTGCCTCAATCCTCTCTCTCAACCACTCCCTCCTGGACTGGGTGTTCTCCTCCCACCCCATCACATCACTGCAACAGGCATTCTACTGGACACCTTCAGGGACTATAACCTACTGTGTCAAGAAGTGGAGGCCCACCCAGCTTGCCCCTGAATACATTTGATACAGGTCACTCAGGTCACTTTCTTGACACTTATGCCCTCCTCAATGACATTGCCTGCCTCTGACTGGTCTCCTATCTATTGCGCCCAGACCTAGACTCTGCCCTCTCTCTTCCATATCTTATTTAACCACACCTGGAACATTTATGCTCCCTCCTTAGAAAGTCCAGGGTGAAATACTCCCACCATCCCTGGATAACATCTGATTTTATGATCTGTGGAAGTCCCGGATCAGCTTGGGCATGTTTCAAATCCTCCCAATCCCTGTCTGACCTCTTATTCTAGAGGTCATTCAGGAACTCCTGGTCAAAACTATCTGCACTGCAAAGAATCAGTACTTCAAATCAAACCTCCAGTCTGACCTCAGCTCTCTGTCAAATTTCTGGAAGGGCTATCCTCTTCCTCTTTGATCCCCAAGCCCAGTCCACTCCCCTGTCCTTCTGTTGGATGGCTCATTGATCTCTGACCCTCCTTCAGTTGCCACTCATTTTAATAAATTCTTTGCCACCTGTGTCCTACCTTCTCCTCTATCTCCTGGTCATTCTTCCTTCTTTTCCTGATGCCTCTCCCCATCACACTTACCTGAAGGCTTCCATTTCCCTCCTGTTTCCACCAGAGTCTTCCTTGCCTATCGCGCTTAACCCTTTTGCGTTCAGCCATGACAGGCCAGACCCTAGAATTCTACATGTCTCGCTCTGGCCATTGCCTCTCCACTTCCTCACATTCTGAACCTCTCCTCTCCTCTGTGCTGTCCCTCAGGCCTGGAAGATTGCAAAGTTCTGCTTGTGCACAAAAGGGTGACCCCTCCTCCCCTGGCAACTTCTGGCCAGTTTCACTTTTACTTCTCTTGAAAAGCTTCAGGACACCCTTGTCTACTCCAGGCTTGCTGACTTCCTCCACTCCTCTGATTTCCTCTCCCCTTCGAGTCTAGTTTTGGGAAGCACCACTCCACCATCTCCTCCTTGCTGTGAGTAACTGACTCTATCCTCACTGGGATGGATCAGGGACATATCACTGCAGCTATATTCATGGATCTGGCCATAAGTATCACTTGGTGTCCCATCCCTCCTCCTCGACAATCTGAGCTCTGTTGACCTCTCAGCATCTGCTGTTGACTGGTTCCATTCATACCCACAGGCTGTTGACAGGCAGTGCAGTTGGGAAGCATCCTATTTCCTTCCCTTCCCTTCCCACTCTAGCAGAGGTCCAATGGGGCTCGATCTTGGGTTCTGTCTTGTTCTTCATTTTCCTAAATCACCTCCCATCTGCTGGTGTCTCTTCACAAATCCACATTTATGTGGATGGTATAGCCATTAGAGCTCCTTGGCCTCAGCTCTGGAAGGTCCCCTGCATCATGATTTCCACAACGTACTATGCTGGTTCCATGCCAACCAACTCAGGGATATCACCAAGAAGACAGTGTCTATGACCTTCAGCACTGGCCAGGCTCTCACCCTCCCTTGTTTTCTCCATACTGGATGGCACCCCTCTGGAGGTTGTCCCTGCCTTCAAGTACCTTGGTATTTGGCTTGATAGCAAGCTTGACATCATTGCCCACATTGTCACCATCCATGCCAACTCCGCCCTAAACTTGTTGCCCTATGCTGCAATAAAGACTACCTCTTCCTCCATGGCTACCAGGAGCTGGTAACCAAAATGGTTCTGCCAGTCTTCTGCTATGCAGACGTGGTCTATGGTACCATCGCTTCCTCTTCCCTTGTCAGACTGAATACCCTCTGCAATGCCTTCTGTCATTTCACTACCAGCTCTCCTTTCCATACTCATCACCGCCGTTTGTATTCCTCCCTCTTCATCCTCCCACTACCATCATGTCACCAGTCTGACTGTGGCTTCTTCATTGCTTGGTTTGGGTCCCTTCCTCCGAGCTTTCCTCACTCATCTCTCCTGCCCCTCCTGTTCTTACTCTGTCTACTCCATGGATTCCTGCACTTTCCCCATTCCCCACCCTCATTTCTCTGCTAGACAAGCTGCTTTTTGCAAGCACCTCCCCACTCTGGAATCTGCTCCCTCTCCTGTCTGCCCCCACCCCTTGCCTTAAGACACCAGCTAAAGCATGTTCCTGCCCCCATGCCTGTCAACCTCCCTTGACTTTTCATCCTCTCTTCCTGCTCAGACCCCTTCCCCTTAATCAAGGCTATTTGTGACTCTGCCGAGGTCTGACTGTGGACCCCACTAGCATTATCACCCACTCCAACAGGCACTGCGCACTTTATTGTGTTCTTTCATGACTGTCCACATATCATTACATTAATCCTTGCTGTTAATATACTTGGTCACCACCTTGCTGCTACATTTATATTGTCACCTATGTAACTGCATTCTGATGCTTTGTAACTTTATTCCTTCTGTACTCCCTCCTCAGGTCGCACCTGGAGATAAGCCTCAGTTCAGTGTGCTTTTCCCAGTCACTGATTTTAAATAAATAACTAAATAAATAACTACTTCTGACACCCTTACATTTATCCTCAGTATATATGGGATGCCCAATGGTTAGACTCAGAATGTGCCATTTATCATCAGGAGTGAGGGCAGGACCATAACGCACAAGTGGCAGAGCCAGAAGTGAGTAATGAAAGTTCTCATCCTTCACTCATGATGATGAATGTCATATTCTGAGTGAGGCTATTGAGTGTCCAATTTACACAATGTATTTTAAACTGTAAAGCTTTCAGATTAGCTCATTTGATGAAGTATAAACAGTTTCTGTTGGATTTTACTGTCCTGAATACAGCAGAGGGCATTGTGATGTCATCAGACATTGTTCAAGCTGCTCTCCATTGGTTAAGAGCTCCTTGTGACCAGCCTCAAGTGATGATACATGGTGATGGCCCACCTCTGGTGATGATAAATGATTTCTCATCACTCCAGGTCCTACTGCCATATAACTATTTAATTTATCTGTACATTTTTGCCTCACCCTGTTGTATACATTTAGTTATGACATGCTTAGAGTCATCCCCAGTATACTTTCAGTTTTCTCAGATATTTTTAAAACACATCATTAAAGATGTACACCACTCACAATTTGTAAAAATCTCTTCTATTGAAGTTACATTTGGAATGGTTCAGGTCAAAACCTCTAAACAAATATAGCACGGTCAAACTGAGCACCAGCAAAAACACACCAGCAAAGACAGCAGGGTGGAAAAACAGTGACTGCACACAGTCTGTACTGTAGAGGTTGAGGACGCAATTCAGGAGTAGATGTGAGTGAAATCAATGAAATTCACTGCACTAATTTTGTGCAAGTTGCAAGAGTGGTGAAATTATGCCCCTTCACTGAGAACTTTGTGGGTGAAAGTTTACTTCCCCACATCTGTACTCAGGAGGACAGAGGGGTGGGAGATACAGCTCGGGGAGAGAAAGTGGGGGGACACTCAGAATAATAAAGTAGGGGAGGTGCGGGGAGAAGTCAAAGCACTTACGACCCGACAAACAATTTTATGTGGGGGCAGTGCCTCCTGCACCCTTTTAAATTATATAATCAACTCGGGGGCAAAACTCAGAAAAGGGCAGCAGAAAGTCAGGATGAGAGCAGATGTTGTCTTTTTGCTTTTGACTGTTTGGCACAGTGATCACAGCTACAGTAGTAGCCACAGCCATTGCCAGATATTTCCTGAAATTTCTGTGCTATTTCTAGAGAAATCTCCTGCTTCCTGCATTTGGTAAAGATACAACGCTGTAACATACTGTGCTATTGTTTCCCCATAGCTGTTATCACTCATGCCTCTTTCTCTGTGTGTGTTTTTTTTGCCATGCTCTATGTCTTTGTTCTTATGTGGTTTTGACTGGCTACTGTTTGGAATGTAAAGACTAGATTCATACCATGGGTGTATTAGGATGGTGCTGCCATGAGTTTCTGATGGTAGCAACACAGCATTGCATCAAGATATGTCAGTTTTTTCCCATGGCAGGCAAGGCATGGAAGTAGGAACATTTAAACACTTCAAAATCTTATACCGTGATTCAGGAATGAATGGAAATAAATAAAAATGGGTATCTTGTTAATTTTCCAGGAAAAGATTATTGCTCCCAAAAAATTATATTGTGACTAACAAACATCTGGTTGAATGACCTGCCCCTGAAGTCCTCTCTGACCCCAAACTAGGCACATTCAAAGCCAAACTAGAAGCTCACCTTGTAACTGTAACTAAGTGTGACTGTGCCCTATAGCCCCCAAGCTCTGCCCCTGGCCTTCCTACTTATCTGCTCCAGCAGCCCTATGCCCCTCCACACCTGTGGCTATATCCACTCCCCAACCCCTCCTACCCACCCCGCCCCTCTACCTCCCTGCATCAATCCCCTGAGGTTCTTAATCCTGTTAACTCCATGTACAGCTCCTTGATTGACAGAATGTGCTATATTTTGACTGCATACATGTTTTTGGTGTATACTGTTTTGGTCTTCTTTATCCTGCTGTTCTTTACTGGCAAATTTTTGTATCGCTTGTTTCTCCATTTGTAACACCTCTATAATTATTTGCTCATTGATTTCTCCACTACGTTATTGATTCACATTGTATTATTTTTGTTCCTTCATTCGATAATGTTGTGTATTGTTTTTCTCACTCGATGTGGAACCTTTGTAAAAGAACCCTTGATTCAAAGGTATTTGTAGTCCTAGTTATGAATGAATGAGTACATAAATAAATAAATAAAAATACTGCTGCTTTAAAGAAATGCAGCTTTATCAACATTTCTGAGCAGTGAATGAGCTCAGATCTCTTCTTGGACTGTCATCCTGGTGATCAGTGCTGTAATCATGTGCTCTCATTGTTCTTTGAGCACTGTGTGCAAGGCTCTAGCTATGGGGACACAGTTTTTCTTACTATTTCCTTTAATGAGGTATTGCACTCACCTGCAAAATAGCTTCATACTGACCATTTGGAGAGCTGATACCTTGACTTGATAGAGGCTTTCGCTGGCTCTCAGCCTGTCAGACGTCATTGTTCTGAAGAGGAAACACTTTTATTAAAGATGGATTTGTTTTTATGAGCACTCTGTAAATAATATTCAAATCTAAAAGGCAGCTCATCCCTCCAGGAAAACATGTTAAAACTGATTATTTAGGACGCAACTTCATGTTTCATAGATCATACATTTCTTTGGTCTTACTTTTCTTTTCGTTACTCTCAGTGTATTTGCATATAAACCACATTTTTGTGACACCTGTGGAACACAAAAAATTTGGATTTATATAGTGCATTGAATATAAACTGTTTCTCAAAGTGCTTTACAAAGCCCTGAGTTATACACTGATAGTGCAAGGGACTGCAGAACATAATCGAGTTTGGATTTATATAGTGCACTGCATACACACTGTGACTCAGAGTGCTGTAGAAAGTCATGAGTTACATACTGAGAGTTCAAGGGATTGCACAATAGAATAGAATTTGGATTTATATAGTGCTATTGCATACACACTGTGCCTCTCAAAGTGCTTTACAAAGAAATGAGTTAGATATTGATAGTGCAGGGACTATACAATAGACTACAATTTGAATTTATATAGTACCTTTCATACACACTGTATCCCAAAGTGCTGTACAATACAAAGGTGAAAGGTGGCAGTGCTGATGGGGAAAAGGGGACCAGAACAGAGGAGGGAGACAGATGGGGCAATAGAAGGGGAAAGAGTGAAAAAGGTCTGCTAGCTTTGAAGACAGACAAATCACTGGACCCAGATGGAGTACACCTAGGGTGATGAAGGAACTGGCAGGGGAGCTTGAGCCACTGGTGGACCTGTTTAATTCATTGGAGTCAGGGCGTGGTGCTGCAGGACTGGAGAATGGCACATGTGGTACCTCTCAACAAGAGTGGCCCCAGGGATGACCCAGGGGACTACAGATCTGCCCATCTCACTTCAATAGTGTGCAAGATTATGGAAACCATTCTGAAAGAAAGAGTGATAGAGCATCTAGAAGAATATGGCCTCCAGCATGATTTTATGGGAGGGATGTCTTGTCAGATGAATCTGATCGTCTTCTTTGACTGGTAACCAAAATGGTGGACAGAGGCCAAGCAGTAGACATTCTCTACTTGGGTTTCATCAAGGCCTTTGACTCTGTACCACACAAGAAGCTGATCAGTAAATTGGCAGACCTCGGAGTAGGAGAGAAGTTGGTTAGATGGGTGGAAAATTGGTAAGGAACAAGTAGAATAGAAGGGATTTACATAGCACCTTTCATACACACTCCATCCCAGAGTGCTTTACAAAGCAATGAGTTAGATGCTGGTAGTGCAGGGATTGTGGATTAGAATAACATTTGCATTTATATAGTACATTTCATACACACTGTATCCCAAAGTGCTTTACAAAGCAACAAGGTATACGCTGGTAGTGTAGGGTCTGTAGACTGGAATTTGGATTTATAGAGTGCCTTCATATACTGTAGCTTAAAGCATTTATGCTGTGTATACAACACCTTTCAATTCAGTTCCATTCAATTCAGTACAATTTGTTTGGTATGCAAATTGAGGGGGACCACTCTTTACAACTGCACTCAGAACATTACAAACATTTCATAACTGTAAAAGCATATGCACATAATAAATACAGTGTTACATATGTCACCACAGGGCTGTACAGCAGTCGACAAAACATAGACTTCAAATGAGAAATTGTTGGTAAAATCTTGAATTCTGCAACAATGTGTAAGAGACAGAAAATGACAAGGACAAAGTACTTGCCTTTGTTCTTTGTTTAAGCAGTCTGAAGGAAAATAAGTAATTGGTCTTCAGCTTATGGTCTTGACTTCTTGCCATTAGCAAAATCAGTCAAGCTGGAACTTAGCCACACAAGATTTTATATACAAAATGTACCAATATAATAGTCTTCTATCACTGAAGCAGAGCCACTGGGCAACTGAGTGGTGTGTTTTCCAAGGAAGCCCTGTTGCAAAATGTACTGCACTATACAATAGTGTTAATACAGGGCTGGCAGTATAGCTTAGAGGTTAGAGTAATGAGCTATGAGTAAACTTGGTACATCCAGCAGACCTGGGTTTGATTTCCACAACCACCACTTGCATACTGTGTGACTCTGATCAAGTCACTTAACTCTCCAGTGCTCCCAGGTTGCTCCTGAAAACAGGCACTTGTGCCTAGTGGGCTTACCTGGTTACCAAAGAATAACAAAAAGTATCAAGTGATTTTAAAGCAGTAGTAGATGCATTACGAAGATAATGTCTCTGTCATACAACTGAGACATGAAAAAGAGCTTACTAGCTGTTGCCTAATGAAAGTGCTAAAACAACTTTATTATGATAAAAGGCCAACATTCATTTTAATTTACTAGATAAATAAGCAATATGACAGTTAAAAGAGAATATTATCTAAGAAGATGCCCAAATACTTATATGAAATTACTAAATCTAAACTTGAACCATCCCAGGAATTAATAGCCAAATTCATAAGATTGCCTGATTTAGCTTAGATATAAGCATCCAGTGTGTGTGTGTGTGTGTGTGTGTGTGTGTGTGTGTGTGTCTGTGTGTCTGTGTGTCTGTCTGTGTGTTCAGTATGAGCCTTAGATGAAAGAGGGCATCCAGTAACTTATAAAAATGTATCAAACCTTGGGCGTAGAAACCCAGGGAGGAGTACAAAATTCTGGGAGTGCTACTGACTACTCCCCAGCAGGAGAGATACCTTGGAGTAATAATCTTAGATGACCTTAAGGTGTCCAGGCAGTGCAACAAGGCAATTGGGAGGGCTAGTAGGATGCTGGGGTGCATAAGGAAAGCTATCATCAGCAGAAGGAGGGAGATGGTGCTGCTCTCTACAGATCATTGGTAAGACCTCACTTAGAATACTGTGTACAGTTCTGGAGGCCATATCTCCAGAAGGACATAACAGATTGGATATGGTCCAGAGGAAGGCAACTAAAATGGTGAGGGGTCTGCATCAGAAACCCAGAGGAGAGATTAAAGGAACTGAATATATACACCCTGGAAGTGGGATATGGTAGAGACCTTTAAATTCCTCGCAGGGGCAACAGAGGTGCAGCAGGGAAGCATTTTTCAAAAAAAGGTACTCAAGAACAAGGGAACATGCTATGAAGCTGGAGGGTACATTCAGGAGGGAAGTGAGAGTATTCCTCTTGAGAAGAGTGGTGGATTCTTGGAAGACTGCCAGCTAAGGTAGTGGGGGCAAAAGCAGTGGGGTGTTTAAGAATGCCTGAAATAGGCACAAGGGAATATTAGTGGAAAGGAATGGGGGAGGAGAGTCAGAGATGAAGGAGGGTCTATGGTGATACTGTAGGTAGGGAAAATGGGCAGACTGGATGGGCCACGCGATGCTAATCCGATGACAAATTCTGTGTTTTATGTTTCTATGTAAAACTATCCTGAGTATTTTTAACAACCTTTACTGGATTTTGTAGAAGAATACAATATGGTTTCATCAGCATAAGGGTAAACTTTAGCATCAGAAGTACAAAAAGTAGGTTAATAATTAATATAATGAACATAGATATCCTGTAGTGCTCTACAAAGCTAGGTAAAAGCGCTGGTCTGAGCACCTTTTGAACAATTACCCAGGCAGTAACTGTGGCTTCACATTGCAGAGAAACAGAGATGCTGAGGATTAATGTGACATACACAGATAAAAAACAACACATTACACAGTCCAATGGCGATGACATTTTTATTTTTATGGTCAATCAACGTGGCATTTACAAAGGCTTATTAGAAATTCATAGAGTTGGGATTTGCACAAAACCTGAATTTTGCCTAAAATTCATGTCCAACAACAAACGGAAATGCCATTTGCATCTTATGTTTATGTAAATTTGACCACTTGGGGTAATAGTTCGAGTAGCCACCGAACAGTCACAGACACAGGTCTGCTGCTGAGAATAGAGATAGCAAATCCTGGTAAAGACTTTCAAATATTTCACCCCCACCCACCATGTTTTTGAAAAGCTTGCAAATGGAAACATTGTGCCACCAATTTAAAAACAGTCAAGTACTGTATATTTGTGTGAAAACCATATAGAATTCTAACACAACAGTGCAACAAACATGTTTTACCAAAACATTACTTTCAGCTACAATTACTACAAAATACTAGCATATTTATAAACCTTCATATTTTGGTGGAACAAGGACATTTTACCACCAAATAAGTCTTGAAAAACATTAGGTCATACGTTTTTGCCCAATTTTGTTGCACTGCTTCGTTTAAACTCTGATATTACAGAGTTAGGAAAAACATGGTGCCCTTTAAGTTTTCATTGTTGGTGGTGGCATGGAGATACTTAAAATCCAACCTTGCTGGAATTTACAAGTATGAAATCCACTCATAAGGATAAGACCACAAATTGAATTCAAACCCATTACAAATAATATAATTTCTATTATCTAAGAATAAGTTTTTTTATGCTGGAGGAGATAAATACTTACCTATAGGATAGCCTGTAAGTAAACAAATGCAAAAGTCATAACAAGCTGCTCAACGTCAGATCACAGCTGAAATTCTAATGGAACATAATTCAACTTACCCTGTAACAATTCAGAGAAGATGCTGTGCGAAACTAAAGTTTGCATGCAGCAAAAGTTCAGCTGAAGATTTAGGTAGCCTGCAGCATTTATACTGTGGTCTTGCAACCCACGCAGGCTTCCGTTGGTCAACATCAGACTGTAATTTCAAGATTACTAAAAGTTGTAAGAAAAATCCCACACCCATCTCAAATGTCAATGAGGATATTGTATAACCAGTCAGCTGATGCATATTAATGAGGAAGGGGGTTCATTTCTTATCTGTTGTTTTATCTTTTATCTTTTGTTTTCCTTAACAAAGTTGCCCTAGCAATCAAATTCTGAATGCCCAGTTTATGAACAGCTGGTTCCTCTAGGAATTTCGAAAACACTTTTGATTTTGCTTTTCTTTTTTTTTTTTTTTGTATTATTTGTTTATGCCCCTTCTCCAGTCTAGCTTCCCACTCCTTGGTGGCCAAGCACCACTTCACTGCTCCTCACGACTGCCTTCTGCCCCTTATCATACCCACCCCTGGTCAACCTGGCGTATACCTTCACTGGGGGCTGCTCCTGTGAGGGGACCAGGAGGGAGACTTCTTCAGTGTCCATTGGCACCTTCCTTCAATCCTTGCCAGGTGGTGAGGGCATAGCATGGAGTGATCCTGGGCTTTGCAGCAATGGGAGGGCAGACAGCCATCATCTGGGCAGCTGGGTGGCCATTTTCCTTGTTCTGGCTTCCCTATCCCTGGGACGACTGCTATGGCATCTTGGTGTGATCGAGCATGCGATGTGTGGTCACCCATGCTGCAAAGTGTGATGCTGAAACCAGCTGCTAGAGGCGCCCAAGGGTGATGCATTCTTGGCCCCGGAGAGATAATCCAAAAGACACTCTGGAGCTCTCCCTGCAGCCTCTGCTCCTGTCATCCCGAGCGGGAGTGAACCCACATTGCTAGCATGGCAGTCAAACCCCTTCACCTGGCACTGCAGAGCCGGGCGAGTTGGCTTTTCTTAATAAGGTTGCCCTCTATCAATCAAATTCGGAAGCCCTGTTTATGAACAGTTGGCTTTCTGGGAATTTTGGAAACACTTTTGAAAACATTATATTTGGACACTTTATTTTCTTTATAACTAATTGTTTATTGAAATCTTAATACATACATTTCAGCATATGAACATCAGACACATGTAAAAAGGATTATTGTGTCAACAGAATAAATAAGCATTGAAATATTCCAGTTATAGGAAATGTATTAAACCTCTAAACATAACTACTAAAACGTATTTTAGCTAAAATAGTAAGAAATCAGAACCTTTCTGATACTGTTAAACAGTTTGAGGCACAGGCAAGAAAGGACACATGGAAAGAGGAGAGAAAGAGAAAAGAAAAGAAAGAAAAACAAACCAAGTGTGATGCTGACTAAGACGATAATGAGCAAGAACCATAAACGTACTCTCAGAAAGAAACACAACAAATGTTGTCCTTGGAATCCTGGTAGTGTAGTTTGTTCTAGTCTTAAATTAGTTGAGGAAGCATATCAATTATGCAGATGATTTTCCATAATTCTACACACGTTATCAAATTTGTTGCTGGAAACCAATAAATTACTTCCCATTCCATGAGAAAGTTTTCAAATACATTAGTTCTATGAGTTCTGATAGCCATACTCTGTCTGAACGTGTTCTGTCCTCCACCCATATTCTTAACATACAGTTCTTTAAAGCTGTTGAAATTAGGGCAATTGAAAATGTGGTTTTCATCCTTGCCAATCGGTTATCCCCAAAGTAGCCCAAAATGCGTGTTTTCATAGTCATATTAGAATATTGAGATCATTACATAATAGCGATAGGTATTATGGCGAGTGTATATCGAGAAAAGCAAATCGGTACTATCTAGGGTGACCCAACATCCGGACAAGGAAACAAATGTTTTTGTGGGGTGCCTCCCATCCCTCCCCTCACAGGGGCTTTAACCCTGCACTCACCTGAAAAAGGATTCGCAACTCCAGGGGGTGCATGTCAGGAGGGGCAATATCCCGCATTGGGATAGAATTAAGTGTTGCAGCCACAGTCAGTGGCAAACATTTTGCACCCAGTCCCGAACCCTGTACCTGCCACATCTGGAGATAGCCACCCACACCACCACACCACACCACATGGCTAGCTTGGCGCACCAGGTACAGCAGTCCCCAAAACCCATCCCTGTTCCTCCCATTCCCTCACTATCCCCTTACTGTCGCCCCTGCAGTACACTTGCAGTCACATAGTATTGCTATCCTTCCAGGGTAGCCCAGGAGGAAAGTGTTGAATATGAGTTACTGCTTTGACGGTCGCCATATTCAGTCGCCATCCTCACTGGATATCGACCAGAACATATGAATCAGGGTACCATTTGCTAAATTACATTTAGGGCATTTATTATCATTCCATAATCCCATTTTTCCATTTTGCTGTACTATATGTTATTTATTAATTTAAATTGCATAGTTGTAAGATTCACTACCGAATATGCTTTTTTTTGTAATTAATATTTTATTGATTAAAAAACAAATATACATACAAAAAATATATCACAGAGAAATCAGCTACATATATAATGAATAATAAGTCCAGAAAAGCCTAAAAAGTGAAACAGATAAGATAAGCATCACAACAAATTTGAATGATAAAAGAGTCTCAGAAATGCTGCAATCTGATAGGCTGTTAGAATTCCTACAGCCTTACATTAATGTCTGTTACACTGTCATGTACAGTCAGATCACCGTGGCGCATTAATTCTTCCTGTCAGCATTCTATCCTCTAGCACTGCTGAATGACTGGAATGATGCATTCTGATTCTGAACCAGCATTCTTAAACTGTTGGTGGAAGAATTATTTTATTTTAGAAAATGGGCTAAGAAATTCCGGGCTCTGATTGGCTGATACCCTGGCCAGGTGGGCATCTCTCAGACAACAGAGCCCAGCTAAAAATGTGCCAGTCCCAACCCACCTGATTACCAACATAATTGTGCCCATAGACTTTTCATTTTTAAATGCCACAATTTTTTTTTCTCTTCCAGCAGAGCTACAGCCCCTCCAACGCACTGAGTGCCAAGTGGCAGACAAAACAGCAATTAAATAAAACAGTAGAAGGAGCTGTTTATCCAGAGTCCTCCAACTTGCCCAAGATCACAGTATTCGATTCCCCACTGCAGATAAACTCAGGTATTACAATTGGTTTTAATTGAAAAAAAAAAGATTATGGCACACCTCATTTGAAAAGTATGTCACTGCTCTAACGATGGTAGGGTGGATGGGTGGTGGCATGAAACCCAAGCCAACTACAGTCAGGTCCTGCTCACATCATTGTGTTTCACTGTGCACACAATCAGACCATTTGAATGAAAACAGTAAACAGGCTGGGTTTTTCAGAGCCACCATATCTGCTGAATCCTCATTTCCATCTCTCTCCCTTTTAAATTAACCATGCTGCTACAGTTTCTGAACGCTAGTCTCCTGCCATACCAAAATGCCACTGCTGATTCTCCAGACATCCTAGAATGCACCACAGTAATATAAATAAAAAATTGAAAAAAGGGGAATGTTGTGGCCGTGCAGTGGGGTGAGGGTGAGGGATCAACGCAGGCACCACTGCTATTGTCCTGCTTGCAACACTGCATAATCAGTAATGAAAAATAAACACATGCCTCAAGTTAATGAAGACTCCCCTCTCTCAGTTCCTTTCTTGCAGCTTCAATTTAAAAAAAGAAACACTTTTACTCAGCATAGCGCTGTTAAAAAGCATTATCGATGTTCGTCAAGTCACTCGCTCATTGCGCCTAACTCATGAATCCCTGTTGTTAACTGAGTGCCTCCTCCACCTGCCGCAGTTAACGTGGTGACGAAGAAACAATACAGCTTAACAGTACCTAACCCCAAATATTCCCAAATGGTTCAGGAACTGTAGAAATCACAACCGTATATGTGTGTGTGTGTGTGTGTGTGTATCGATGCTGTGGTCAAGTCACTCACTTATTACTTTGTAACTGCCGCTGGAGATGCACTACATTTAAAACCTGATCGAAACTGTCCACCCATTTCTCCTTGCAAAAGTGGCTTCAACAATAAAACAGTATTTAAAACATTTATTTCAGGTCTAAATTAATATGTCCTACACAGACTACTCACTCTCACTGAAAATCCAGGAATCCACCTTATGATGTAGGAGGCCAGTACACACGATGCAGAATGGGTGCTCCTCAGCTCATGCAGCTCACCTTAACTGCAGTCCCTCTTGCAAAAAAACCGATCAGTCTCTTTTATGTGAAAAAAACACTACCTCAAGCAGCTTGTAGGTAGCAGAGGTACCGTGCCAACCGACTACGCAACCCCGTTCCAGATTGATTGGGCCACCTTGCATGCCATTTCTGAACACCAAAAAGAAAAAGATCAGAACGGCAGTGAACATCGTGAAGAGCTGTCAGTGAACAACTTTCTTTAAAGCTACCAAATGTGTTTACCTACCGCCAAGTCAGTTCTGACTTTTTTACAGCAGAGACAAAGGCAAGAGAAAAGTGTCTTAAAAATAGCAACACCTTTTACTGGTAATTGTACCAGTAGAGGCACTACTTTACAGGAACTCTTTTTTACCTTTTTTTATTACTTGTCACGTGGTTTTCTTTTATTTTAAATATTTAATATATTATTACACACCTGCCCATTTTCTAAGCACAATAATACCCTCCAGGGTTAGCGGTGGTGATGGGCTATGCACTGGACCTTCCGGAGCTATAAGGCCCTCCGCCTGCGGCGCGGGCCTATTATGCCCCTGTGTGGTCCAGTATAGCCCAACCGCCCCATCCTGTCAGGTTATTGATTACAAAAATCTCCTCTCAATGAGGAAAACATTCAAAAGTACACTTTTAACACTTTTCTTTTGGAATAATTTTTATATTAGCAATAAGGCACTGCCAAGACTCTGTGGAGGGATAAAATACAAGAACCCGGCACAAATTGGGCAACAATATAGGCCTAAAGGTCTCTTTCTGCCAGCTACTTCTTATGCCAGCTACTTCACTAAAATTACCACCAGCAGCTTAATCTGGTTCAAGGTCAGTTGGCATTCATCTGTATCCCCTCCCGGTCGTGCCTGAAAATAGGCAGGATTTGTCTAGTGCACTTACCCAGTCAACAAAAATAAATAAAAATAAATAAATATGTTCTTAAGTTCTTATTAACAGTCAGTTAATCACCCCTAGGGGCAGTATGACATTGGCAGCACCTCATGCAACATTACACCTCTGGGGAATAACAGACTGTTAATCTAACCTTGTTATGCTTTATTGCTTAATAAACTGTAGCAAGAATAATCTATCTGATAAATCAACAACTGAACTGACATTACATGGAATGACCAAAAGTATTTTGAAGTTTTCTTTCTTCCCCTTTCAAAAGGTAAGATTTATAAATAGAGACCAGGTTGCATTAAAGGTTTCATTTTGATTTATTCTGACCGTGGCAGATTCCTTCGCTGCATGCTAATGTGGTCACACAGTTGTACCACTCTTCCAAGGCTGGTGGATTTAACTCTTTCATTTGGAAAGGAACAACCTTTTCAAGGCCAGTGGGGCAGCTAAAACATAGTTAAGCTGCTGTTTTGACAGACAGTCCAGTTGAGAGGAGAGGGCCAGAATATATGTCACAGGTGAATATGAAATCTTCTTTCCAGTAACTCTTTCACAAATTTAATGAATGTTCCCACATAATGAAAGTCTGAGCAACTCCAGAGCATGTGCAGTTATCGCAGCTCGATTGAAAGTTGTTCTGTGTTTTACATTTTGTCTCACTGGGGATATTTGGCAAGTTAACTGTGCTTTTATGTAGAGATAGGAGAACAGTTTCAGATGGCTCCACAACCTTCAAGAACCTTTACCTTGTATGGTTACTGAATCTCAGCAAACTTTTTCAGGTTCTCATAAAGTTCTGATCATTTATAAAACCTTGATTATAATGGTCAGTACAACCCCCCACCATGAAGTCTTTAGCCAGAAAGAAGAAGTGGTGAAAAGATCCAAAATGATGTCTGGTGGCGGAGAAAGGACCCAGTCAGCCTGATCACAGTGCTGTTACACAAGAGGTACTGACTAGCTATATGACAGAAATTGTGTTTGCTGCAGTACCACTCCAAACCGTTTTACATTCCTTTCCATTTACTGATAAAAGCTGATTGGTGGAAATAATGGTTTGAGCTGTTTGTGTACTTTGAACTAAAAGTTGTCAAAATTCTGATAAGGCTTGGATAACTATCAGAACTCTTCATGTCTTTTAGAAACATTCAGAACCTCAGACCCTTTCTATGTTGGCTCCAGCATGTGCACTAACATATTTCTGTAATGTAGATTTGGAGGCGCTGTCACTGTTGGTCGAATGCAGGGCACGCATCAGTAGGTGCATCCTCTATTCCCCAATCAGCCTGCATGCTGGCGCTACACCACGAATACATAATGTGGTGAGCACATCTAACAAAGGTCGCTGCAATGACAGGAAAGCTCATCATATGCAGCGCACTCCGCTGATACTTGCCCTGTTGAAAATAAATTAAACATGGCAGCACACTGCCTTCCATAATGCCGACTTAAGGGGTGCCCAATCCCCTGTTGGTATCTTCCTACCAATGTATGTGCCGATGGGGAGCCCACTCCCGTCGGCATCACACCCAATTTGTTATGTGTGCTGAGGGGTGCCCAAATCCCCTCGACTCTTGGCCCCCATTTTTGTTGTGTGCCAATGGGGTGCCCAATTCCCACGTTGGCTAGCATCCCAAAATACTTAGTGGGCAGGCTGAGGCCCCCAACACCAAATCCCTGAAAAGAAAAACCGTCACTGCATGTAATCACCTTTCGGGACAAGTAACAAAATGACAGTGCCACTGTTCATGAGGGTCTCTCAAAAAGCCTATGTTGCAAATTTGGTGAAAAAATCCAGACAATGGCTGTTTTATGAGTGTGCATTGTGTTGTTTCCACGTGCGCTCTTAACTCCGTGAATTTGTAATATTTTCCTCCAGATTTTCAAAACTGCCATTTTCCACACCTCGTTATGAACAGTACAGCTGTCATTTACATATACTGTCGAAATGTGTTTTCACATGTCCGGCGCATTTAATAAGCATGATCGCTGTGCAAAATCAGTTTTAGGACAGTTTGAGAAAATGACGGTGACACTGTTCATGAAAAGAGGTCCTAAAATGCCTATGTTGAAAATTTGGTGCTGAAACTCCTGTGAATGACTGTGTTACAAGTGTGCATTTTGCAGTTTCCATGCACCCTTGTAACTTCTCAAACATGCAATATTTTCATGCCAAATTTTCAACACTGGCATTTTGTCACACCTTCTTATCAACAGTAGAGTTGTCATTTTCACAGCCTGCCCAAAATGTGTTTCTGCACCTGTGGCACACAATGGCTTGGTCGCTGTGGGAAATCAACTTTTGGGACAGATTAACAAAATCACAGTGCCACAGTTCATGAGGGAGGTCCCAAAATGCCTATGTTGAAAATGTGGCTAAAAACTTCTAAACATAATTGGGTTATGGGCGTGTGTTGCGCAGTTTCTATGCTTACTCATGACTTCACCAGTTTTTCATATTTTCACTCCAGATTTTCAATGTTGCCATTTTTATGCCTCCTCATGAACAATACAGATGTCATTTCCACATCCTGCCCAAATGTGTTTTCATTCCTGTGTCGCCAAATGACATAGCTCGCATGTACAAAACCACCTTTCAGCTAACAAACTGATAGTGCCGCTTTTCATGAGGTGGGCTCACAAACAACCCATGTTGAAAATTTGGAGTGAAAATACCAACACCGCCTATGGTGTTAGGGTTTCCAACTGTAACACCCCACCCTGTACAGACTGACAGGCATCAGGGGTATGACTTGGGATCATCAGCTGTAATGCTCATACCATTCCACCCCCCCACCCCCGCAGCCAGTGACAGGCATTGTGGTGTGCCTTGCACTGTTAAGCCACTCGTTCACCCCATTCTCCTATACTGCACCCACCTCAGCATATTTTCTTATGGAATGGGGTAAGTATAACTTAAAGACCCCAAAGCACACCACGACACTTGTCAGTGTCTACAGGGGTAAGGTGCAGTACAATGGCATGAGGTAATACCTAATGACCCAAAGGCACACCCCAATGCCTGTTGGTCTCTACAGGGTGGGGTTGGGGTTGGCGTCCTTCAATACTTCACTGCCATTCCTATTATGCATCTCTAGCTCCAGCATTACCAATGCCAATGCCAGCGAGACAACATTCAGCGTTGACAAATGCTTGTTTGGTTCTACCACCCCATACCTTCTTTGTCCCTTAGACTTCATCTGCTGTGAGTCTTATTTCCCACATGAGGTCATAATCTTTTCCTGTGACATCACAACTACTTCCCTGGCAGCAGACTGTGATGTCACAAAGATAAGAGTATGTCTTCATGTGAGAAGCGGTGAATATCAGGAGGAGGAGGGAAATCGAAGTGCAAGGACCCAGTATCCCGTGTCCTTAATAGTAAACACAAATGGACGGTATTCAGACTGTGCCAGGCAGGGCACAAGCCTGGATGCAGTGCAACTGGGATGTGCCAGGGCATGGCCTGGGTGATATTGAATGGTACTGCACAATGGCTCAGCACCATTGAATATGGCACCATGGCCTCCTGCATTGCATATGGCACAGTGGCACTGCACCAGTGCAAGTGGCAAAGAGGAGACGAGGATGCACCAGTGTAAGTGCAGTTGTGCTAGGTGCAGGAACCGCGATATTCAGCAGTGGGTATGCAAATGGGGCTATTATGCATGCAATGTGCAAATGGGGCAATTTGCATGTCATTATAGCCCCATTTGTATGCAGGCGCCAATCCCCAGCAACTTAGCCTGGTGCCCTGCCAGGCTGCAGCCATCGGGGACTGACACTCCTGCCCCTTGAGGCAAGCGCCCCAATGCCCAGTCATGGGCTTTGTAAATATGTAAATCCCTGGTGGTCCAGTGGATCAATCCCAGCCCATCGCGGCTTAGTAGATAAAAGCAGAATCCTGGTGGTCCAGTGGACTAAATCCCAGCCCGATCACGGGCTCCGTAAATGAAGATAAATCCCTGATGGTCCAGCGGTACCCCCTCCCCACCTGCCCTCAGACCTGCCACCCCTGCTCCCCGATCAGCGGCGGTGATGCAGCCCTCACCACAAGCTGCCCTGGCAGCCCGGCCGACTGTTGGGTGGCTTTTTCTGCCCACAAAGAAATCTGCAGCAGTCCCAACACAGGTCTGTGGAGTCTGCTGACTCCCCTCTCTCCTCACTCATTCCATGTCTGCCGGCGCTGCAGGCTGGCCTTTTGTACTGGGCTACTGCCTGCGTTGCCGCCTTTTCTGCCAACAAAGAAATCTGCAGCAGTCATGATAGGGCTCCATTGAGCTTGCTCACTCCCTCTCTCTCACTCGTTTGTTGTGTTTCTCCCGGTGCTGCAGGCTGCCCTCTTGTACTGGGCTCCTCCTGTATTTGCACCTTTTTCTGCCTACAAAGATCCATAGCTGTCCAGGCAGAGCTCCAGCTGGTCGCTCACTCCCCCTGTGTCACTCCACTCATTCTGTTTCTCATGGCGCTGCAGGCTGGCCTTTTGTACTGGGCTCCTGGCTCTGTTGGCGCCTTTTTCTGCTGAGGCACTGGACACCACACCTCACACCATGCCGGTGACCCCAGTTCAGGAATGAGCTTGGGCTGCCATGGGTCGACTGTGGGGAGGCGGAGGAGCTGGATTGAGCTGCCAAAATGCAGCTCTCCTCTCCTGGGGAGGGATCAGTAGCCTCCCGGGCTCTTGGCTGCCATGGAATGGAAGCTTGGTGGTAGCACCAAGCCCAAGGGGAGACTCGACATTTGGCCAGAGGGGGTAAGAGGCCATCACCAGAGCCATGGGTGTGTCCTCACCTCCATGGGTATGTACAGCCATGTTCTTGGGTCTAGGGGTTGGGAGGGAAAACAGTCCCTCACGGTCTCCCTGCCCCTCCACAACCTGGACCCACCCTCTCGCACCCTGCTTCCCCACTTCACCTCACACAGTACATACCTCCGAGTCCAGCACGCGATCTTCAGTGGACCAGGAACACGTCTGCACTCTTCAAAGCCGACCGCAAATTGAAGAAATGCCTATAAGCTGTATAATGGTATAAATAGGGTGTTTTCAACTTTGGTGCATATCTTGGTCATTTTGGAATTTTGCCCAAATTTTCAACATGGGGTTATCGGGACCCCTTCTCATGAATTCAGTCACTGTCATGGTGTTATTTGGTCCCGAAGGTGATTTCGATCACTGCGCTGAAATCACCTTTCAGGACCGAGTAATCTAAACGACACTGACACTGTTCATAAGGTGGGCTCATAAAAAGCCTATGTTGAAAATTTGGCGGAAAAATTCCAAAAAATGACTATTTTACTTAGCATGCATTGCGCTGTTCCTACGCACGCCGTAAAGTTCGCTAACGTTCATTATTTCACTCCAGATTTTCAACATTGCCATTTTAGCACACCTCCTTATGAGCAGTACAGCTGTCATTTTTCACATCTTGCCCAAAACGATGTTTCAGCCTATGTAGTGTGCACAATGTTGCAGTCGTTGTGTGAAATCAATGTATGGGAATACATTAAGAAAATCACAGTGATACTGTTAATGAGCAGGGTCTTAAAATGGCTATGTTGAAAATTTGGTGAAAAATTCCTAAAAATGACTTTTATGGCGTGCATTAGCGCAGTTCCTCGCCACGCTCGTAAGTTTGTGAATTTTCAATATTTTCACCAGATTTTCAACATTGACATTTTATTACACTTCCTTATGAGCAGTACAGCTGTCATTTTCACATCTTGCCCAAAACATGTTTCCGTCCATGTAGCGCACAATGGCGCAGTCGGTGTCTGAAATCAATGTGTGGGACACATTAAGAAAATCACAGTGGCACTGTTCATGAGCAGAGGTCTTAAAATGGCTATGTTGAAAATTTGGTGAAAAAATTCCTAAAAGGACTGCTTTCCGAGGGTGCGTTGCGCCAATTCCTACGTCATTTCGTAAGTTTCGCGAATTTCTATATTTTCACTCAGATTTTCCACATTGCCATTTTATTACACTTCCTTATGAAAAGTACAGCTGCTATTTTCCACATGTTGCCCCAAATGTGTTTCTGCACATGTAGCGCACAATGGTGCAGTTGGTGTGCAAAAGCAATGTTTGGGACAGATTAAGAAAATCACAGTTACACTGTTCATGAGCAGAGGTCTTAAAATGGCTATGTTGAAAATTTGGTAACAAAGTCCATAAAATGACTGTGTTATGAGTGAGCATTGCGCAGTTTCCACACACCCTCGTAAGTTCATGACTTTGTAATATTTTCAATCCAGATTTTCACCAGTGGCATTTTACCACACTTCCTTATGAACAGTACAGCTGTCATTTTCACAACATGGTGGAAATGTGTTTTCACACTTTCAGCACAGAGATGCATGGTCGCTGTGGGAAATCATTGTTCGACAGATAAAGAAAATCACAGTGACACTGTTCATGATCGGAGGTCCCAAAATGCCTGTGTTGACAAGCTGCTGTAAAAATCCCCAAACTAATTACATTCACGAGTAGTCGTTGCACAGTTTCTCTATGCACGCTCGTGACTTCACCAGTTTTTTTAATATTTTACTGCAGATTTGCAACATTGCCATTTTACACCTCCCATGAACAGTACAGCTGTCATTTTCACATCCTGTTCAGAATGTGTTTTTGCACCTGTGGTGCTAAATGCCGTAGTCGCTGTGCATAAGCAGCTTTCAGCTAACGAACTGATATTGCCACTGTTCATGAGGTGGGGTCTAAAAAAAAACATGTTGAAAATTTGGAGTGAAAATACCAACGAATGCCTGAGGTATTAGGGTTTCCAACCATAATGCCCCACCCTGTAGAGAATGACAGGCATCAGGGTGTGACTTCTGATTCTTGCCTGTAATGCTCATACCATTCCACACCCTGCAGCCAGTGAGAGGCACTGAGGGTATGCCTTGGACTCTTCACACCCAAAGTTCACCCTATTTTCTCTATACCGCACCCATCTCACCGTATATCCTGATGCAATGGGTGCGATAAGGCCAAAGACCCCAAGGCACACCGTGACACTTGTCAGTGTCTGCAGGGTGGGTGTGGGAAATGGCATGGCCGTTATGCCTGACGACCCAAAGGCACACCCCAATGCCTGTCACTCTCTGCACGGTGGTGGTGGGGTTGGCTTCAGCTCAATACTTCACTGCCATTTCTATTATGCAGCTCTGTAACTTCTACACTACCAATGCCAATGCCAGCAAGCAAACATTCGGCATTGACAAATGCTTGTTAGATCTGAAATAACTGAAAGAGAGCTTTAGTTTTTTTTCTGGGAGTTTGTCCTCATATCCTCGCTGTTCATGAGGTCAGGGAACAAGCCCGCTACTTGGTAGTTCAACTTAGTTATAAGAAGAGTTATGTCAAACATTGGGTTCTCAAACCCTGTAGCAGACATATTTAAAGGAGCTGAAAAGAAATGCTTATTTAATGCTATCACTTTCACCTAATGTAATACTCAAAGATTTGTAATGAGTAAGAAATCAAAATTTTCAAACACAAAATGACAGCTTGGATTCGGTTGCCCAATATGGATTCGGTATGAGGGAAAACATGGCACACAAATCTGATTATCATTTTTATTATGTTGATTGTGCGCATGCACAAGAAACATTGCGGCAGCTTTCACAGAAGCAGGCTGTGGAGGCACGGCACTGTTGTGGCCAATACCCCATAGCCTGTAAAGGCTCAGCCCACTTCCCCAATGCCGTTGGCATGCTGCTGCTGACACTAATTCCAGCCAGCGTGCCACAACCTTCTAACATTTTAGCCACTGCAATCAGAGGCTGCCTTGTCATTGCAGCGTCAGCCATTCCGCTGCAATGAGGGCGACCCGTCATTGCAGGGCGGAACCTGAAACACTGATATTGTTTGTGAACATGGCAGCAGCTTGCCACTGTGTTCACAAACAATGTCCTGCTGCCGAGGGGGTGCCCGATCCCTCGGCGGCATCTGCCCCTACCCCATGTTTGTTTGTCGTTAGACAGGTGCCCTAATCCCATTGGCTTCAGTGCTGTAATGTTTATGTTACTGACAGAAAGCCCACTCCGTCAGCATTATGTAACTCCACCCCGCTTATGTTGTCCGCCAACAGGGTGCCCAACCCCATCGGCATAATGTCACCCCTTTTGTTGTGTGTCAACGGGGTGCCCAATCTCCATCGGCATAATGTAACACTCCCGCCCCTTTTTCTTGTGTGTCAAGGTTGCCTCAATCCCCGTCGGCTACAGCTGTTCCCCAAACAGAAGACTCTGTTGGCATGCTGGGAGCCCACCACAGCATGCAACATGCCCTGTAAAGTAAAAAATGGTCCCGTGATGTCATTTTTTTTTACCTGTAAAGCGGAAGCGGTCCCTCATTGGTTTCCTACTTCCCACAACCGCACCCACCCACTGTGCACCTGCCTCCCCACACCCCTCACCCTCTTACCTCCAGAATCTGGCTCAGCGATCTTCATTGGACGGGAACACGTCTGCACTCTTTCATAGCCGACTCACGAACTGAGGAAATGTCAGTAAGCTGTATAATGGAATAAATAGGGTTTTCAACTTTGATGCATATCTCAGGCATTTTTGGAATTTTGGTACCAAATTTTCAACATGGGGTTCTTGGAGCCCCTCCTCATGAATCCTACACTGTCATGGCGTTATTCAGCCCGAAGGTGATTTTGCAGTCACTGCTCAGAATCCCTTCGGGACCGATTAACGAAACAACAGTGCCAGTGTTCATGAGGTGGGCTCTCAAAAGCCTATACTGCACATTTGGTGGGAAAAATCAAAAAATTACTGTTTAATGAGCATCGTTGCGCGAGTTGCTATATATCGGATCGTAACTTTGCTGATTTGCAATATTTTCACGCCAAATTTTCAACATTGGAATTTTTCAGACCTCCTTGTGAACAGTACAGTTGTCATTTTCCACATGCTGGAAGAAATGTGTTTCGCACTTCTGGCGCAGAATAGCACAGTCGCTGTGGGAAATCAGTGTTCAGGACAGATTAAGAAAATGACAGTGGCACTGTTCATGAGCAGAGGTCCTAAAATGCCTATGGTGAAAATTTGGTGATGATACTCCATAAAATGACTGTGTTAAAAGCATGCATTGCGCAGTTTGCACGCATGCTCGTCACTTCACGAATTTATAATATTTTCCTCCAGGTTTTCAACATTGCCATTGTTCTCGCCTCCTTATGAACAGTACAGCTGTCATTTTTCACATCCTGGCTGAAATGTGTTTTCACAGTTCCGGAGCAAATAGCATGGTTGCTGTGGAAATCCGTGTTTGGGACACATTATGAAAATGACAGTGACACTGTTCACTAGCAGATGTCCTAAAATGCCTATGTTGAAAATTTGGCAACGAATGTCCATAAAATGAGTGTGTTATGAATGTGCATTGTGCAGTTTCCAACTGCGCTCGTACCTTTGCAACTTTGCAATATTTTCACTCCAGATTTTCAGCATTGCCATTTTGCCACACCTCCTTATGAACAGTACAGCTGTCATTTTTCACATCCTGGCTGAAATGTGTTTTCACTCTTCTGGTGCACAATAGCGCGTCACTGTGGGAAATCAGTGTTTGGGACATATTAAGAAAATCACACTGACACTGTTCATGAGCAGAGGTCCTAAAGTGCCTATGTTGAAAATTTTGTGATGAAACTCCATAAAATGACTGTGTTACAGTATGTGTTGTGCAGGTTCCATGCACCCTTGTAAGTTTGCAAATTAGAAATATTTTCATGCCAGATTTTCAGCACTGGCATTTGTTCACACCTCATATAGAACAGTACAGCTGTCATTTTCACATCCTGGCGAAATGTGTTTCCATGCTTCCGGGCGCAGAATACCTCAGTCGCTGTCGGAAATCAATGTTTGGGACAGAGTAGCATTGAGAGACTTGGGGAGTGAGGTGCTCAACTGAGCTCTGTCAGGATTGCTGCAGATTTCTTTGTGGGCAGAAAAGGTGACAATGCAGGCAGGAGCTCAGTACAAAAAGCAGCCTGTAGCACAGGAGACATAGAATGAGCGAGTGAGGAGGGGAGTGAGTGAGGTCAATGGAGCTCTTTGGGACTGCTGTGGATTTCTTTGTGGGCAGGAAAGGCAGCAATGCAGGGCTGAGTACAAAGGCAGCCTGCAGCAGTGGGAGAAACAGAGCGAGCGAGTGACAGAGCGGGAGTGAGTGAGGCCAGACGAGCTCAGTCAGGACTGCTGCAGATTTCTTGTGGGCAGAAAAGATACTGACAGAGGCAGGAGCCCAGTACAAAGGGAAGCCTGCAGTGCCAGGAGAAACAGAATGAGCGAGTGAGGCAGGGGAGCGACCTCAGCGAGCTCTGTCAGGACAGCTGTGGATTTCTTTGAGGGCAGGAAAAGGTGCCAACAAAGGCAGGGCCCAGTACAAAGGACAGCCTGCAGCCGGCAGAAACGGAATGAGCGAGTGAGAGAGGGGAATGAGTGTGCTCAACAGAGCTGTGCCAGAACTGCTGCAGATGTCTTTGTGGCAGAAAAGCCAACAACGCAGCCAGGAACCCAGCACAAAGGGCAGCCTGCAGCAGCAGGAGACACAGAATGAGAGAGTGAGGGAGGGGAGTGAGTGAGCTCAATGGAGCTCAGTTGGGACTGCTGTGGATTTCTTTGTGGGCAGAAAAAGGCAGCAATGCACATAGGGCCCAGTACAAAGGGCAGCCTACAACGGTGGGAGAAACAGAATGAACAGTGAGAGAGGTGGAGGAAGTGAGTGAGCGAGGTCAATGGAGCTGTATATCGTGACTGCTGCAGACTTCTTTGTGGGCAGAAAGGGCAGCAAGCAGGCAGAAGCCCAGTACAAAGGCAGTCTGCAGCACCAGGAGAAACAGAATGAACGAGTAGAGATGGGGGGTGGCGACCTCAACGGAGCTCTGTCGAGACAGCTGCAGATTTCTTTGTGGACAGGAAAGGTGCCAATGCAGGCAGGAGCCCAGTACAAAAGGAGCCTACAGCATTGGGAGAAACAGAATGGGCGAGTGCGAGAGGGGTGTGCGAGGACTCAACAGAGTCTATCATGACTGCTATGGATTTCTTAGTGCAGGAAAAGGCAGCAAAGCAGGCAGGAGCCCAGTACAAAGGGCCAGCTTGCAGCCCGGCAGAAACGGAATGAGCGAGAGAGAGAGGGGAGTGAGCGACCTCAAAAGAGCTGTGTCAGGACTGCTGCACATGTCTTTGTGGACAGACAAAGCCGGCAATTCAGGCAGGAGCCCAGTACAAAGGGCAGCCTGCAGCGCTAGAAGAAACACAATGAGCGAGTGAGAGAGGGCAGTGAGTGAGCTCAACCGACCAATGCAATCAACATTCGGCATTGACAAATGCTTGTTTATAATAACTGGTAGCAATTAAGTAAGCAAAGCTCAAAGTCTTAGTATTACGTGCTTCCTGCATTGCTGATTTGACCTCTGTATGGGCTCCATGGCATGCTGGTTGTTATAGACAACAAGGTGAAGGTTCAATGACTTCTCCATTGTTTAAAGTTTAAAAAACCTGTGAGCAAGCTCAATTTTCAAATCAGTAAGTACCTTAGCGTGGTACACATAACCTGGTTCAAGACAATAAAACCATATCAACTCTTAGGTTGATATGACATTTTACAGGGTCTCAAAAAAATTGTTGATATCAGGGGTCAGCAGTTATTATACATGAATAAATAGCACTTTCTCTAAATCAGGTAACTGGGAGAAATTTTCTGAAATTGTGCTCAAAAAAGAGAGACCATGAGACATTGGTTCGTGGAACATTGCATGGTTTAGTTTTTGTTCACAGTTGGAGTACAGACTCACCCACCACCCAGCTCTGATGGACTCTTAGTGACACACAGTAGTAGCGACCATCAGTAGCCACAATGGGGCAATGTCAGGCCACAATGCATGCTGATATCCCATTCTACGTATTGGGTAACACAGAATAACAAAAGAATATTGCCTCATGGTGCACCATGATATCAATATCATTCGCCATGATGATGAGCTGCGAGTGTAATTTACTACATGGTGCTGGTCTTTCTTCAATATAGAAGCACAGACTTTGATGGCAGATAAGGACGCTTGGCCCCTAGTCTGCCCATTTCCCTACTACAGGATAAGCTGCAGATCCTAGTCAACCAACAGCCTATTTCTTCCTACCTCCACAGGAATTGCCTTATGTCTGTCCCATGCATTCTTGAATTCTTCCTACAATCACAGAGTTTGTCAGTGAAAAGGACTGCTTGACCCTCCCGGTCTGCCCTGATGGTCACTGCCTAGTCTGTCTCTGCAGACCCTAACTGTATGCAGTGACACTTTCCCTCTGTGCTATTTACAATTATCCACCTATACCTAGCCCATGCATGCTTGAACCCCCATTTTTGTCCCCATTATCTCTGGTGGCAGGCTGTTCCAGGCATTCACCACTCTTTGGTGAAGTAGTGTTTCCTCATGTCCATCTTAAATGTCCCCTTCCGATTTCATTGCATTCCTCTTGTTCTGTTGACCTTTCTCATTTGAAACAGATTCTGCACCTGTACCCTGCTCACCCCATGAGGTATTGCTAGGTGGTGTCATGTCCCTCCATCTCCGCTCCTCCATGGTGTACATGCAGAACATCCCTCAAGCCAAAAGTCAGATATGTCAAAGGGTTTCTGTATGTTAATTCTGAGAAAGAAAAGGAACTTTAGAAATGGAGATGGTTTAGAAACTGGGTTCTTACAAAGATGGGGGATGGGAAACAAGCAGTATGGTTATCTCAGAGCACAGTGGCATCATGTATTCATGGGAAATCCGAGGTCAGAAAAGCAAGACCTCACTGTGGAAAACAGTACTGTACAATGTGATCTTATGACACCTTCTCAGTAATGTAAATCATCTCGACACTTGCCCAGTATTGTCTAAACTGTATATGGATAGATAGATAGAAACTGATTTATATAGTGCTCCATCCGAAGGCTTGGAGCACTTAACATAATTTAAAAATAATTAAATATGGTACATAAAGATTTTAACAAACTGTAATGATCACCATAAATTTCTATCTATCATACATAACCAAGTTCACCAATAAAATATTAATTCAATAAAACAGCACAGTACATCGCATCAGTGGATCATCAGATCAGAAATAAATTACTAAATCTCTAAACCACTGAATCATTAAATCAACAGTCCGACCTTCTTTATATTAATTTAAATCAAAGCTGATTAAACAAAAGGTTTTTAATCCTCTTTTGAAGTTTCCTAACCAAGGGTACTCCTTAAGTATCTTGTGCAAAGAGTTCCACAGGGTTGGTGCAGCAACTGGGAATGCACAGTCCCCTGAATGCCTCAACCTAGCCCTGGAAACCCTAAGGAGGCAACCCTCAGAGGAGCGAGAGCCCTAGATGGGTGCTGAGGGACCCGAAGGACTTGCAGGTAGGCTGGTCCCGTATATACAGG
The DNA here is from genome assembly GCA_016271365.2 of Neoceratodus forsteri. Taxonomy (NCBI): domain Eukaryota; kingdom Metazoa; phylum Chordata; order Ceratodontiformes; family Ceratodontidae; genus Neoceratodus; species Neoceratodus forsteri. Next base: position 34,205,610 of record JADMNL010000033.1, read on the forward strand.
GCTTTATAGGTCAAGTCTGACCTTGAAGATAGTCATCCACCTAACTGGCAGCTCGTGGAGGACAGGTGCGATAAAAGGTGAGCACAATTACACAGTACAGATCCAGATTTAAAATCCTGTTTTTGCAAATGGTATACTTTCATTTATCAGCATTTGACTGTAGCATTTTGGTTTAGCACAAAATTGAATCTTGTGATCCAGCTGCAGTTTATTAATGCAGTGACTCAGTAGGTTAAACACTTGCCTCTGGGGCTAGAAGGCCATGGGTTCTAGCTCCCACCCAGTACTTGGGATAATACCCACAACTGACACGCAGTGCAGTACGAGGGGTGCTGCGCTGTTGAGGTGCTGTCCTTCGGATGACTTGCTCAGGTCCTTCTTCCCATCTCTGGACAATGTCTTGCAAGAAGTTAAATATCCCTGGACTTATCAAAGAAGAGTTAGGGTTTGTGGCCAACACCTCGCCATTCAGTCAAAATACATAGCACTGGAATTCTCGGTAATTCCGGCTGGTTAGAGAATTGGAAATTCCGTTCAGCTCCAGTTCCAACACAGGGCTGAGAGTCACGGAAGAAAACAGGTTTGTCCTGTGCTAGCTAGAGTTCATTTGCATATGAGGCCAACTCCTTGCCTGCAGGGTTCATGGTCAGAATGCCCTTTTCACATTACTGATATAATTTCCTATGATTTAGCCTTTAAACATTTCCATAGACTGCTAAGTGTAGTTTACATCCACTGAATGGAACATGTACCTCTTAGTATGTTAGGTTGTCTTTGCTTACTTCGGTTTTCTACAAGCTGTTTCCATAGCTTGTACAGTTTTTTGCTTCTAGAAATACATAATTATAACGTCAAATCCCTGTCATCTCTTTTAAGACAACATAACATTTCTAAGTTTTATCCTACAAGTAAGTGTATACTCACCAAAGTGTTCAATGTCATTATTGTGGCAGTCAGGGTGAACTGCGCTGTCTGCTTGTCTGATCTGTCTTTTAACTCTCAGCCAAGAAGGGCAGAGAAGGCTTCAGTCAATCAGCGAGGAACCGGACTCACATGACATGATGTCACTACATCTGTGTCCTGCTCTGTCAGGGCCATCTGTTGCTATGCCCTGGAGGGATGAGAACATATAGAGCACACTAGTGTGGTTGAACAAAAGCAGTCCCATTAATATAGATAGTTCCAAGAGTTCGACAGAGTGCACTGAGAACATATCATGCAAGAAAATGTTCTAGATCTCTCCTAGCACTTAATATGCTAGCTATAGAAATAGTGGTACAAGATATAATTTATAGAAGATTGTGAGTAGTGTAAACAATGGAGCGTTACAGATCTCCACAACTACAGATAGCACAAACAGACTGTTCAAGTGTATGACTAGCACAAGACACTTAAGAGTGCTTTTATAACCTTTCTAAACTCCGGGCTATCAACTATTGAAGGAATAAAATAGAAAAAGTTGCAGAAAGCTTCCCGTGGAGCTGTGGTACTTGGTGGCATAGCAACAGGTAGCTCTGACAACGACCCTACGAGAGTGACTGAGGATCTCAACATGTACACCATAGGAGAGAGGAAGGAGAGATAACATATAGATACCTACAAGTACTTCAAAGGGGTGAACAGGGTACAGGAGGAATCTATTTCAAATGAGGAGGTGTACCAGAACAAGAGGGCATGCAACAAAGCTGGAAGGGAGCACTTTAAGAGGGACATGAGGAAGTACTACTTCACTGAAAGAGTGATGGATGCCTGGAAATGTTCAGCAGAGGTGGTGGGAGCAAAACATTGGGGGGCCTTCAATTATGCATGGAAAGGCATATGGAAGAATTGGAAAATAGGCCAGGATGGGGGATAGTGAGCAGAGAACAGGTAGGGTCTGTGAAGATTGAATAGGCAGGGAAAATCTGGGCCAACTGGGTGTGCCAAGCGGTCCTTTTCTATGTTTCTAGGATAGATGCTAAACCTAATTTCCATCCAGGAACATGCAAATATTGGGCATGAACAGTTATTTTAACAAATAAAGCAGAACAAACTCAGTTTGGCTGCGTGTCTCTTTCCTAGTGCTCTAGAAAACTGGTTTGATGTGATTAATGAGTGTGCATGAGGGTCCTCCGGCAGTTTGCAGATGGCAACCATATGCGCATTATGGTGTGCCTCGGCACGTTGCTCAGCACATGCATGCTGCATGTTGTTGTCTGTCATGCAGCATATGATTACCAGTTCCTCAGTACACTCCCTGTAACCCACAATGGACTGCAGCAGCTGACTGTTTATCACTGCCTCCTGCTGTTGAGGTGGACTGTCCATTGGGACGGGTGAGCCTGCACTCATAGCAGGTGTCTGGCCCAAGTCTGCACTGTGGTCGGTGCTGTGATTCAGTGTGGTTGGGGTGGCACAGCAGTGGCTGGGCTGGGGGGATCGACCACGGGCAGGGCAATCACTGTCTGGTGACAGGGTCCTGGAGTGGCACAGCATTGGTTGGGTCAGTGTTGCTGGCCTGGGGAGGCAAGTTGTGGGCGTGTCATGTGTGGAGTTTTGGGTGGCACAACCTGTGGCTGTTCTAAGGGCGGTAGCCTGACACAACACAATGCTAGCCATTCAGTGATGGAGGCTGGGCCTTGTGCTTTGGGGAAGGAAGGGCAAGCAACACCTCCTGGTCCAAGCCAGACACCTCAGTCCTGCACTCCGTGCAAAGGTGCTGTCATCTTCAACAGCATCCTCCTCCTCCTCCTCCTTGCTCTCCTCATCTCCTTATGCCCAAGCATAGGTGGCCCTCAGAGATGCCACGTGGGGGATGGTGCGCCTATGTCTTTCAGGACTGTGTCCTCCACCATAGACTGGGCCAATGAGAGATGTGAAGAGAAATACTGCATATTCATGTAAATACCTGTGTTCCAACCATGGCAACATGCATGCACAGTGCACTGTGTCTTATAGACCATGCTGCACATGTGTGCAATAGCCATACCACACCATCCCCATTACCAGTGATCACACACAGATAAAACACACACGTGACATGGTGACCAGTACACAACCAATGGCCACCAAGCCAGACAAATGGACAGTACCATGCAGACTATACCCACTGTGCAACATATCCAGCAGTCAGGGTCTGGATATGTCTGATGCCTAACTACCATGTTGATAAGGCTGCCAACAGAGAACATCAATGGGGACCTGGTGCCATACACTTGCAAGTATGATAGCTAGATGTGATACATTAGCCCAGTGTGTGCCTCCTAAATAGACCAGAACTACCACAAATACTCTGTTGCATTAGACAAATGCTGGGAGATGCCAGGAGCTGTAGAGGGCAAAAGATGGTCATGAACCCAACAGAAGGTGTAGGCAATTTCATGGCATCCTGGGGTGCCTGGCAAACACTTCACACACGGTACATCTGCATGCAGCAGACTTCCATGTGCATGGTGTACCACAGCCCTACAGGACCCTGTATCTCACACACTTGTCCAGCCATGGCCCATGTCACCATCTCCCCAGCATGCAAAGCACATTAGCACTGTTGCATGTGACACACAGGCTCAATGTGATGGGTGTGACACAATTACTCCTACAGTTTGTCATGTTCTAACATGGTTCTCATAGTCACCTCCTGGTGTATCGGTCACCTGCAAAAAGTGTTGCACTGCTGACAGTTGGGGCCATTAGTGCCTGTGCAGGGTATAGATGCTCTTCCACACTGCTTCGTGTGGCCTGTCAGCTGGCCTTCACCTAGGTCATGATGTTATTTGTGTGCCTTCCAGGTCCCTTGCCCTCTTCTTTCCTGGAGCAGCCTCTGACACCCATAGCATAGAAGCTTCTGTAATTGTGCCCCATGGTTGATGTATCTCAGACCTCTGTTGGCTAAGTCTTCATGGTTCACATAAGCTTGGACCTCTTCCTTCAAGAACATACGCTTTCTCTTCCTCAGTGACTTATCCTCCATTTTTGTACCTGTATGAAACAGGGAGGACAAAACCACTGATCATTGTATATACATAGCTAAGCACAGATCCAAGGTGCAGTGGCATGCAGGCCCTTGTCCCTAGAACAGGGCATGAATGTGTTCCTGCATGTCCTGGTCAAACACACATCTAGCTGCTTGCCTATCACTGCACCTGGCCATGTGCAGATATTGCAATAATATTAGAGTTACCACCTGTCCCTATTTATGCAGGACAGTCCTGATTGGGCAGCTGTGTCCTGCAGAAAAACAAGAAAAATACTAAATGTCCTGACATTATAGTAGAAAAATATTTTCTGATTTTCCTCTAAATGTTGCAAAAAACTATGATACCTTAACTAAAATACCTTAAAATAATAAACAACAGTAGAAACAACTAAAAAACTACATCACTTAGTGTTAATTCTGATTATTTAGAGAAAACATGTCTGTTGCATTGGTCAGAGATGACATATTGTCCTGAAACATCCAGTTTCAGTAAGAAATGTCCACTTTGGGCTTCTGAAAGGAGGTGGTAACCCTAAATAATATAGTCCTGATACCACATATATACATTGCTCTGACCAGCTATGTCCTTATGGTCAGCCTTGCCACAAAGCAGTTGCTTCAGCCAGCTGAAGTTCTGCTGTGGAATCATGGTGAGGGCAAGGTGGTGTACTTTGCTCCATTTATATGCTGCAGATGCAATTAGGCATGCTGATGAGTGTGGAGCTCTGCCCATGGAGCCATAAAAAAATAGCTATTTACTGTACCCACAATCCCTCACTATGTAAATTAGTATACAGACTGCTACGTTTCTGTATTCACTACAGAAATAGGAGACTACATCTCTCAGTAAAGAAATATGCTATATAGCTATATAGTGTATGCACAATGCTTCATTTTGAAAATAAATGTCTGAGATCTTATGTTGTTGTAACCACTACATAAAATAGGAGACTGTACCTCCAAGTAAGGAAAATGGAAGACAGCTTCGTATTGTACCCATAATGCCTTGCTGCATCCATCTACATATTAGGTGCTGTACTGCATTCACCACTACCAAAATAATAGATTCCACTGCTGAATAAGGAAAATGTAAGTTACCTTTATAATCTACCCAGAATTAGATTTGGCACCTGCCCTGAGGTATTTAATGCATGGTCAGTTGACATCTTTGACCAATGAAGTTTCTTTATTTTGTCTTGCTATTTTAAAGGATTCCCAGTTCTTCACAATTCAGCTGAGTGTTAAACTCCTAACATACTATTCACTAAAACACACACACTGCTTACAAAACAAAGGCTGTATGTGTAGCAGCTCCTCAATTTTTGTCTCAGGTTAAGATAAGCACAGAGATTTCCGTGCTAAGCAGGTAAAGAGAGGAGGATGATTTTCATTGTCAGCAAAAGAGCGCCAGTAATGTAACCTGTGAGCAGTACTTAATTTATTTCGATTTACTTGGATTTAAAGAGACAGCAAAGAGCCTAGGCCCATATAAGCTGTTCCTTTTCAATGGTAATAGTTGACTAAGCCCTCAAATGATAAATACCTGTCTAATTTATTGTTAAAATGTTAGAAATCACACTATTCACCACATCTATTAGTAAACTGTTCCATATATTCACTATTCTTTGTGTATAATACATCTTGCATTTTCTGTTTTAAAGGTTTCTGTTTGTAAATGCATGCTGTTGTCCTGCTAAATTGTTACTTGGTTTATATTTAAGATTCATTGTCTGCATTAACTCAATGTTATGTATTAGAAGGTCTCACTGTCCAATTTGTTTATATGCTTAAGAAAGTGTAATGATCAGAGAAACAAAATTTAAATGATTTTTTTTTTATTTAAGGTAGTTTTATTTTTAGGGGCTGGTTAAAAATGTTTGTACAGTAAGTTAAAAGGGCAGCCATGTTTGTGATACAAGGTCTGTTCTTGGTGTAGAGAGGATTGATTTGCTCATTGTGTGATATGGCTATTAATAAATCTTGTAACATGGCACAAAAAGAAGAAGTAGTCAAAGCACCAGATAAGGTGCAAACACACCAACTGGTACAGTACAAACCATGGTTTTAATACCACGTAGATCATGGTAGACACCTGCGTGCAAAAATAAGTAGAACAGATTTTGGATCAGCATGGCATACTGTCAGGAGATATGAGCCAGCTGAAGAGCGTCTGCACAACACAGTGAAACCAGTGGCGCTGAGGTAGTCAGTAGAAACTGCGATCCAGTTAGGTCACGGAAAACAAACTGCACAGTGGGAAAGGCAGAAGGTTGCAGAAGGAGGAATAGCATAGTTGTGTCGAAGCCAATCTACTCTGTGGCGAACAGCAATGCAGTGAGCTGGGCGGAAACTTGCACAGTCGGAAACTCGCCAGAAGATAACTGAAGTAGTGGACTATAAATAAGCAGAAGTGGGTGGCATGCACAAGAAGAGGGGCATAGAAATGTGTGTTGAGAATTAGCTGTCACACCCACAATACACAGAAGGAGAGCACAAGCAGCCTGTGAGGAAGAGATGCTGATCTGCAGAGAGAGAGGGCAGCCGAAGCGGTAGCGGGTTGTCAAAGCAATGATGCAAATCAGCAGACACACCAGAGTGCAACAGGACACGGTCAGCGAACCACGCACAGCGGATGTGATACAAGACAAGAGAAGCCATAGGAAAAAAAGTAGCGACAGGCAGCAGGATGCATGAGTAGTGCTGCAGATTTTAGCCACCTCGGTTCAATTTCACAAACAGCGAGATAAGTATACAAATGGATGTTAGATGTGCAAGCGTGCATCACGCCCGTTTGAAGAGTAATTCAGCCTTGTAGAGATTAGTGAAGATAGGACGTGATGTTTTCAGCACAGTTAACAAGTCATATCCATGTATGTTCTTAATAATAACACATATGAAGTTGCTACAGTCCTTGCCATGTTACAAGCGGATTAAGCCACTCGAAAGGATGGGTCTACAGTGGAATTAATCCATGGTTGGTTGGTTGGACCCACTCGGCCTTGACCTCGTGGTCCAACCCCCAACCATGGATTAATTCACAGTAGACCCCATCCTTTCGTCAACAATCCTCTAATCAGTTTAGGACTAGGATGGTCATACTTTACACTGTACTAATGCACTTCATCTGATTGGATTTACCTAATTAAGTTTCTTTGATTTTAGACCCATTTTATAAGCAGTTTTATTGTTACACTGCACAAACATTGTGCATAGGTGTGCACTATATGTTACACTCCCAGGAAAGGATTTATTTATTCATTCTTTGGTAACCAGGTAAGGCCCACTAGGCACAAGTGCCTGTTTTCAGGAGTGACCGGGAGCACTGGGAAGGTTACGTGACTTGCTCAGAGTCACACAGTATGCAAGAAGAGACTATGGGAATGAAATCCAGGTCTGCTGGATGTACCAAGTCCATTCACAACACATTATGCAAACCTCTAGATTACACTGCCAGCCTAAAAACTGACAATTCAGTCTCTGTTAAAAGCAATATCTATAACATTGTGATGTGAAAGAAAACAATACAGTACGTTTGGTTCATCGTTAAGTTTTACTGAATTACTGATACAAGAGGAATACACAGAGTACTGAAATCATATAACATTCCATGACTTTAAAAAAAGTGACTGCTTTAAATTCATAATACTGTTACAACATTCCAAACAACCCACTACAGAAAACAATCTTATTAAATGATAATAAAATTATCAAAGTCAAACACCATGGCCCAGATATTCAAACTGCGCCATTCTGAGGCATAAGCCCTGCGCTGCTCAAAATAGTTCGCGGGGGTGGTGGCGGCGATATTCAAAGGAGTTGCGCTATTGAGCAACTCGCAGAATATCACCCCAACCACAACTGCGCGAGTGGAACTTGGCGCCACACAAGTTGCCAGAGTTGAGCATTAAACTTGGCGGTAGCGCAAAGTACCATTAAGCCATCGCGCCAAATTCCGATATTCAAAGGTGACATGCAAATGGGGCTATAATTTATACAAGGTGCAGGGGGCCATTTGCATCTATTTATCAGCAATTTGCATGCCATTAGCATGTAGGTGCGCCGATCCCGAGACTTGCGCCTGGCCGCCCTGCCAGGCAGCAGCCGTCGAGACCTACGCACCCTGAGCTGATTATGGGCAGCATCAGTGTATCATCCCCACACACACAGCTCCCAAAGCCGATCAGCGGACATACAGTAACGCTGCCCCCACATATCTCCCGAAGCCCGATCGCTGAACGCCAACCTGTATCAACCCCATCTCCCGAAACCGATCGCGGGCATAACCTGTATGAACCCCCACCAGTGCCCGATCGTGGGCAGAATGTAAAGTCCCCCAACCTGAATATCTCCCTGGTGGTCAGTGGACCGTAATGCCCGATCGCGGGCAGAATGTCAATTACAACCCCAAACATCTCCCTGGTGTCTAGTGTCCCCCCCACCCACCCATGAAGCCCCTCCACCCTCTCCCCGGCAGGACGGCAGCATCCACCCGCCTGCTGCCCGCGCCCGCCGACTGACTGTCCAGTAGGGCTGCCGCCCAGTGGCTGTAGCTCTGCACCAATGGGCGTGCAGCCACCGGACTGATCAGTCGAAGCAACGAAGTAATAAGCGGGTGGGATGCTACCGCCCGCCAGCGCGGGGAGCGGGTGGAGGAGGCGTGGGTGGGTGGGGGACACCAGACACCAGGGAGATGTTTGGGAGGTTGTCCTGACATTCTGCCCGCGATCGCATTATGGTCTACTGACCACCAGGAGATATTCGGGTTGGGGGGCTTTACATCCTGCCCGCGATCGGGCACTGGTGGGGGGTCCACAGGTTATGCCCAGCGATCGGCTTCGGGAGATGTGGGGGTTGATACACCTTATGCCCGCGATCGGGCTTCGAGATGTGGGAGGTTGATACACCTATGCCCACAATCGGGCTTCGAGATGGGGAGGTTGATAATCTTATGCCCGCGATCGGGTTTCGGGAGATGTGTGGGGTTGATATAATCTTATGCCCGCGATCGGGCTTCGGGAGATGGGGGTTGATACACCTTGATGCCCACGATCGGGCTTGGAGATATGTGTGTGTGTGGGGCATGTTACCATGTCTTGATCGGGCTTAGAGATGTGGAGGGGGTATAGCATTGTATGCCCGCGATCGGGCTTTTGGGAGATGTGGGCGGGGTCATAAGATACTGTATGCCCGCAACCGGGCTTTGGGAGATGTGGGTGGGGGTTGTTTTCGTTCTGCCCGCGATCGGGCTGGTGAGGGGGCACAGGGACCGAGGTTGGGGGCCAGCCAGGCGTGGCAGCTGCTGTGTTGCGCCTGCAATACAGCAGCTCACTTGGTAGGCCCTCAACTTGATCCTTTTATTTTGGCTCAAGGTTGTGCACAAGCAGGTTGGGGTTTGCGATGCACAACTGTGTACAACCCGACTGAATATCGGGTTGCGAGGTATATGCATGGTTCCTTCCCTCCTGTTGAGCATGCATTCATTTGCATTGCTCTTTTATGCAACCTGTTGTCAGTGGCATAACTGCCTCCTGCAAGTGATATAGCGCAGAATGGCGCAATTTTGGACTGCATGCACTAACCCTGGTTCGCGCGCCAAAACAACCTTTATGATCTGGGCCCATAGATAAAACAGGATTTTACTAACACTATACATTTTGTCTCTTCTCTAGTATATCTATATATCTCTATCTCTAGTGCTATCTCTATCTCTGGCTGTGTCTATATCTATATTGTGCCTTCTATTTCAGAATTATTACAATGAGAAGAGTAAATGGTGAGGAGAAGAAATGATGCAAATCTTTACATGGAAATGGAGAAAAGAACAATAAGAGCAATAACAAGCAGAAGAGAGTAATCAAAATCATGACTTAATGCCTGGAAATTGATATAAAGACTCTCCCTTTATTTCAAAACATATTTTTATTTTTTATTTTATTTAAACTTTTGTTTACCTAGTGGACAATATGAGCCAAGAGCCCTTTTTCTAATGCAACCCAGGACCATAATCTATGTTACAGTCAAGATGTAATACAAAATGTTTATATAATACAATAGACAAAACATAACATGAAAACACGATACAATAAATTAGAAACAATTGCACATCACTAAACCTTAAAAAATGTTGTCTCACTGATGCTGCAATAAGCATTTTTTCCAGACAATCGCTATATACGCATGGACTCTTATTCCGGTGTACTGGAGCATAATTAGAGAATGCCTGCTGACCTAATCTAGATTTTGTTTTGGAATCGTTAATATAACAGAAGCACTGGATCGTAGATCCCTACTAGATATCTTAATGTTTAACAGTGAAGACAGAGAGAGACTGTACCCAAAGCAAGAGTGTTATAAACTAAACAACTTAAACTATATTGAGAATATAGAGACGGGAAGCCAAGATGTTGCTGAATATAAGTTGCAATGATGTGTTCTATATGGAAGCTTTAATGCAAATCTGCATATAGCATGAAATGTTGTTGTTAACGATGAAGCATCAGACTTAGCCAAATTCATAAATAGGAATGCATTGTAATTCAAGACTGAAACATAGAATTTGACAGCAGATAAGGACCACTTGGTCACCAGTCTGCCATTTCCCTATCTAATGGATAAGCTGCAGATCCTAGTTGCAACAGCCTACTTCTTCTACCCCACCCCTAGAATTGCCTGATGACTGTCCCTTAATTCTTGAAATCTACCACTGTTTTTGACTCCACAACCTCCTCAGGAAGGCTGTTCCATGCTTCCACAACCCTCTCCGTGAAAAAATACTTCCTCACATTACCTCTTGAGCTGTCCCCTCAATCTTCAAATTATGCCCCTTGTTCTTGCACACCTCTTTTTCTGAAAGATGCTACCCTCTTGGACTTTGTTGATTCCTTGAGGTACTTGAAAGTTTCTACCATGTCTCCCTCTCCCTCCTTTCCTCGAGGCTATACAGATTAAGCTCCTTAAATCTATATTAATATGTCTACTGGTGCGGATCTGCACCATTTTAATTCAGCTCCTCTGTACTGCCTCCATCCTGTCTATGTCTTTCTTGGAGACTGGGTCTCCAGAACTGCATGCAGTACTCCAGATGGGGTCTCACCCAGCTGTCTGTACAGAGGGATAATAACTTCCTGTTTTCTACTGGTGATGCCTCTCCCTATGCATCCAAGTATCCCCTCATCCCTCCTTACTGCCTTTCACATTGCTTGCCCACCTTTAGGTAATCTGATGTGACTACCCCCAGGTCCCGTTCCATTTTGTTGTTGTTAGTATCTCACCCCATTGTGTACTCTTCTCCTGGGTTTTGTTTCCCAGGTGCATTACCTGCACTTCTTAGCATTGAATCTAAGCTGCCATACATTTGACCATTCATCCAGCCTTGCCAAGTCCCTTCTCATCCTTTCCACCCCACCTTGTTCATCAACTCTGTTGCAGATCTTTGTGTCATCTGCAAAGATACATACTTTTCCTTCAATCCCTCTGCAATGTTGCTTATAAAAGACATTAAGAGGACCGGTCAAATACTGAAACCTGCGGTACCCACTAGTAACCCGCTTTTCTTCAGAGTGGACTCCGTTTACTATTACCCTCTGTGTCCTATTCTCCAGCCAATGTTTACCCAGGCTACCATCTTGGGAACCACTCCCAGGATGGCCAGCTTGTATATTAATCTTTGTGTGGGACTGGGTCAAATGCCTTGCTAAAGTCTAGGTAGGCCATGTCCACACCTCTCCTTGATCTATTCCTTTGGTCACCCAGTCAAGAAATCTATTAGATTCATCTGACATGACCTTCCGCTGTGAATCCATGCTGCCTTGGGTCTTGTGCCCCTCTGGCCTCTAGGTACCCAACAATTCTTTCCTTCAGAAGTGATTCCATCATTTTCCCAATCACTGAGGCTAAACTAACAGGTCTGTAATTTCCTGCTTCTGCCTGCTCCAACTTTTGTGAAGTGGAATAAAATCTGCCCTCCTCCAGTCCTTAGGTACCACCCCATCCTCCCATGATTTGTTAAAGGGGGTAGTCAGTGGTGTCACTAGTTCTACCCTTAGTTCTTTTAGAATTCTGGGATGAATCCCATCAGCCCCATTGCTTTGTCCACCTTTAGTTTTAAGAGTTCTTCAGAACCCTTTCTTCTGTGAATGGGCTAGTATCAACCCCAAATCTAGAGTGTTTCTGTTGTTTGGTTTGGTACTTCCCTTCTTCATTTGTGAATATTGGGCAAAACTATTTGTTTAGTATCTCTGCCTTTTCACAGTCACCTCTGCAACCCTTCCCCTTTAGTAAGCCTCACTATCCCTCCTTTGTCTTCTACGCTCCCTGATGTACATATAAAAGGTTTTATCCCCTTCTTAACAGAGTTGGCTATTTTTTCTCCTCTGTTTGGGCCTTTGCTGTTCTGACTGCCTTCCCACTTCCTTTTGCTTTAATTGATGCAAATCTGTCATTCTCCTTCTGTGATTCCTTGTAATTCCTGAATGCTTTCTTTTTCTCCCTAACCTTCCCTCCACCTCCTTTGAGAACCGTAGTGGTTTCTTACATCATTTTGTTTGTTTATTTGCTTCACACAAAGGCTTGTTGCCTCTGTGATGGCAGTTCTGATTATTCCCATTGTTCTTCCACCCCTACTTCCTGCCCATTTGCTAGTACATTCCTTAGGGCACTGACCCATTCTGGAAAAGTCAGCCCTCCTGAAGTCCAGTACCTTTGCCTTCGTATGGCTTGACTCTACTGCTGTGTTTATTGTGAACCATACTGTTCAATGGTCACTAGTTCCCAGATGGCTACCCACTTAAATCTGTGATCCTCTCGTTATCTCCATTTGAGAGTACCAGGTCTAAGATTGCTCCCTCTCAAGTGGGTTCCAGTACAAGTTGTCTAAGGCAAGCCCCTGTAGAGCATCTAATGACCCCACCTTAGAAGTGGCTGCTGCAAATGCACTCCAGTTAACATCTGACATATTCAGATCCCCATCAGCAATATCTCCCTTTTCTGCCATTCTAAGTATACTTTCTATCATGTCCTTGTCCCTGTCCTCCCCTGAGATGGGGTCTGTATACAACCCCTGTGCAGAATGTGGTGCCATTGCCTGCCTCCAAATTGATACACAGTGCTTCCTCTCCTCCCTGTTTACCCTTTTGTTATGTTGCTTTGATTCCTTGCCTTATGTAGACAGCTACTCCTCCTCTTTTACCTCTCTGTCCCACCTGTACAGTAGATAGTGTATCCTGGTATGTTTATGTCCCAGTCATGGTTCTGTGTGTACCATGTTTCTGTGACTGCCACGATATCCAGATGTTCCTCCTCCATCAAGGCCACTAATTCAGGAAGCTTGTTACCCAGACTATGGACATTAGTACTCATTGTTCTCCATTTTTGATGGATTTACCTCTTGTAGCACCATCCCTGTCCATACTGACTTTGCTTTCTTCATTCACCCTGTCATGCTCCCTACTGACCTTTCTACCTTGGTCTTTACCTCATTTAGTACTCTGTTATGTAGGGGAGGCGGGGAATTCTCAGTTGCTTATCAGTGCCTCTCCCTTGACTAGTTTAAAAGCTTGCCAATGAGCATTTGAACCCACCACTCAGAAGACTTGTTCCCTTCCTGGACAGATGCAGCCCATCCTGCCAGCATAGGCTGGTATCCTCCAGGTGGAACCCCAGTCCCAGTGAAGCCAAACACCTGTGCTCTGCACCAGTTTTCAACCATCCATTTAACTGCATGATGTGAAGTACCCTCACCTCACCCTTGCCATAGACTGGCAGCACCTCTGAGAAGGATACCATGTGCTACTTGCCTTAGCCCCCTCCCCAACTCCACAAACCCTCCTGCACTGCTTTAATCTCTTGTTGAGCAAGTCATTCTTCCCTAGGTGGACAATGATGTCCAGCTCAGTCTCCTGTGCAGCTGTTCTCGTGATCCTGAGGATGCGCTTCCTGTCCCTCAAGCCATGGAGCCAGGCAGGCACCTTGCTTCAGTTTTCCCAGCTCCCCAGTTCCATCCCCTATGATTGAGTCCCTCACCAGGAGCTGCTTCCTTTCCTGTGGTGTCCTCTGCCTCCCTTCCTGTGGGCCTCCTTTGCGACTGTTGTCCACAACCTCTTTAGTCTCCTCTGCAGGTGTATCCATGGGGAACTATGCTCCCCAGAATGGTGTATGGATTGTGGAGTGGTACAACTGACTTGGTGTGCCTCTGTTCCACCACCCTCACTCTCCCTGAGCCCACTGTGGTCCAACTGCTGTGCTTTCTTCGCAATCTCTGAGGTAGTGGTGGTGGCTCTGGTGCTCCCTGGGGGGGAGGTTCCCTTACTACTGTCCAGTGTGGCGGAAGATGGGCAACCTCCTCCCTCAAGGCAGAGAGTTGCCTGCAAATAGGGTAGCATCTCAACCTCCAGAAAGACTCCAGGAAGATTGCTGCCCTGCAGCCAGAACATTGCATTGCTCCTCACATGTCTGTCTACCTTCCTGTTTATCCTGTATGTTTTTTCAGTGATTGTTTTGTTATATATAAATATATATACAGTATGTATATTATATAATGTGTATGCTTATATTGTCAGTGCAGTGTAGTAGAAAGGATATGACAGTGGTATGCATCTTGTTCTCTTGAGAAATAATGTCAGAACCCTGGTATAAAAGAAATGGTATCAGGGTGGGTGGGATAAGGGGAAGGGGTTTGGGCCCAAACTGTGCCCTCATGAAACAAGCAGCTAAAGCTCTGACCCACCGCTATGATGAGTGATGACATTCCTGCCAGCAAGATGACCTACACAACAATTTAACAGAGAAAATATCCTGCTAATCAAACAGAAAAAAACAAACAGCTGAGTCAGGCACAGGTAGACCTCCCAGCCCCAATACAGCCTGGTGATGTGTGCTCTGAAAGCAATCAGCCCCAAAACAAGTCAGCTGTGCACAAGGACAGACACAGTAAACAGTATTTCAATCCTCTGGGTTTAAACCCCAATCTCCAAAGCAGTAATGCAAGCCCTTTCACTGAAAGAATAATAACAATTGTAATATGTAAAGTATAGTACACCTCCCACTGCTGTGGGCAAACTGTCTTCCTGATACTTAAGTTCAGTATTTTACCTTTCAGTTAAAAGTAGCCTCCATCTGAAGAATATTAGCTTTTCTGATGAATCTGCTACAAACCAAAGTACAATAACAATTGTAAAATGGAAACTAAGGTACACCTCCATCTGCTGTGAGCAGGACTATCTTCCTTGCAGATTCTAAGTTCAGTATTTCAGCTTTCAGCCAGAGGTAGCTTCCATCTGAAGAATATTAACAATACACTTTGACACTGCAAATCTGGCTTCCTAGACAGTAGATCTTGCAGCTTAAACAAAGCCCCAACCTTTGATTAATATTTCTACAAACTGTTTTAATATATAATGAATAAGATAAACAGGGATCTAAAATAAATGTTAAGTACCTAAATTGAAAGATCTGCTCCAATATAACACCCTCACAACTTACGATCTCCAAAGTATTGAATCTATTTAACCTTTACTTAGAGCCAAAAGCATATTCTTTGTCTTCTTTGTGTTTAAAAGAAGGCAATGAGAACGTAACTACAAATCAAATGCCTGAAAACTAGAGGTCAGATTTAATTTTATTTCATAGAAACATAGACATTGACGGCAGATAAGGACCACTTGGTCCACCCAGTCTGCCCATTTCCCTACCTACTGGATAAGCTGCAGATTTTAGTTAACCAACAGCCTACTTCCTGCCACCCCCACTATAATTGCCTTATGTCTGTCCCATGCATGTTAGAATTTCTCCACTGTTTTAGACCCCACAGCCACTCCAGGAAGGCAGTTCCATGCGTCCATCACTCTTACCATGAAAAAAATGTCCTCACATTAACCCTGAACCGTCCCCTCTATCTTTAAATTGTGCTCCTTGTTCTTGCACATCTCTTTTCTGAAAGATGCTACCCTCCTGGACTTTGTTGATTCCTTGAGGTACTTGAACATTTCTATCATGTCCCCTGTCCCTCCTTTCATCAAGGGTATACATATTAAGCCTCTCAGTCTCTCTTCATATGGTTTCTGATGCAGACCCTGCACCATTTTAGATGCCCTCCTCTGGACTGCTTCCATCCTGTCTATGTCCTTGTGTAGATGAGGTCTCCAAAACTGTACACAGTACTCAGATGGGGTCTCACCAACTGTCTGTACAGAGGGATAACCACTTCCCTTTTTCTACTTGTAATGCCCTTTCTATACATCCCAGTATCCCCTGGCTCTCCTTACTGATTTCTCACATTGCTTACCAACCTTTAGATCATCTGATATGACTGCCCCAGGTCCCTTCCCATTTTAGTTGTTGTTAGTACCTCCCTGCTATTGTGTACTCTTCTCCTGGGGTTTTGTTTCCCAGGTGCATTACTTGCACTCTTGCGTTGAATCTAAGTTGCCATATGTCTGACCATTCCTCCAACCTTGACAAGTCCCTTCTCATCCTTTCTACCCGGCCCTTGTGTATCAACTCTGTTACAGATCTTTGTGTCATCTGCAAAGAGGCATAACTTTCCTTCCAGACCCTCTGCAATGTCACCTATAAAGATGTTAAAGAGGACTGGACCTAGTACTGAGCCCTGAGGTACCCACTAGTGATCCCCTTTATTCAGAATGTGTTCCATTCACTATTACCTTCTGTGTCCTGTTGTACAGCCAGTTTGCTACCAAGCTACCACCCTGGGACCCACTCCCAGGCTGACTAACTTGATTATCAATCTTTGTGGGACTGTGTCAAATGCCTTGCTTAAGTCTCAGTAGGCCATATCCACAGCCCTCCTGGTCTATTACTTTGGTCACCCAGTCAAAGAAATCTATTAGATTCATCTGACATGACCTTCCTGCTGTAAATCCATGCTGCTTTCGGTCCTGTGCCCCGCTGGCCTCAAGGTACTCAACAATTCTTTCTTTCAGAAGTGATTCCATCATTTTTCCTACCACTGAGGTCAAACTTACAGGTCTGTAGTTTTCTGCTTCTGCCTTTGCTCCCACTTTTGTGAAGGGAATCACATCTGCCCTCCTCCAGTCCTCAGGTACCACCCCATCCTCCCTTGATTTGTTAAAAGTGTGGTCAGTGGTGTCACTAGGTCCTCCTTTAGTTCTGTCAGCCCCATTGCTTTGTCCACCTTGAGTTTAGAGTTATTTCAGGACTCTTTCTTCTGTAAATGGACTGGTGTCAACCCCTACCCAGAGTGCTTCTATTGTTCTGGTTTAGGTAACTCCTTCTCATCTTTTGTGAATACTGAGCAAAAGTATTCATTCAGTAACTCTGCCTTTTCACTGTCTCCCTCTGCCCACCTCCCTCTCCTTATTAATCTTCACTATTCCTCCTTAACCTTTCTATGCTCCCTAATGTACCTATAAAGGTTTTATCCCTTCTTAACTGAATTGGCTATTTTTTCCTTGGTTTGGGCTTTTGCTATTCTGACTGCCTTCCCCACTTCTTTCTGCTTTAATTGATACAGTTCCCTGTTGTGTTCCTTCTGTGATGCCTTATATACTTTTGAATGCAGCCTTTTTCTCCTTAACCTTCCTGCCACCTCTTTTGAGAACCATAGTGATTTTTACTCCGCTTTGTTTTCTTTTATTTGTTTCACACAAGGCTTGTTGTCTCTATGATGGCAGTTTTCTTATTTTCTCCATTGTTCTTCCACCCCTCCTTTTGGCCATTTGCTAGTGTAGTCCTCAGGTATTCACCCATTTTACCAAAGTCAGCCCTTCTAAAGTCCAGTATGCTTGTTTTTGTATGGCTCATCTCCATGGTTGTGCTTATTGTGAAGCACACTGTGCAGTGTCGCTTGTTTCCAGATGTCTACTGACTTCTAAATTTGTGATCCTCTCTTCATTTGAGAGTAGCAGGTCTAGTATTTCTCCCTCCCGATGGTGCACTAATATAAAGAATAATATAATCATGCTACATCAAAACCTCAGTAGAGACTAGATAATTTGGAATTATCTATAAACACAGTAAAAGTTATTTCCTTTTATTTTATTTATTTATTTAGTTAGTTTTGTTGACCGGGTAAGTGCACTAGACAAATCCTGCCTATTTTCAGGCATGACCGGGAGGGATACAGATGAATGCCAACTGACCCTTGAACCAGATTAAGCTGCTGGTGGTATTTTTTAGTGAATGAGAGAAATTTAGTCAGGACACTGGGAAATTCCTACTGCTTGCTGGCAGTAGGGGAGCTGCTGCCATTGGTCTGTGTCTGGTCAGTGTGCTTCACATCAGCAATGGAGCAGGATGCTGTTTCATGCTCTGCTGAGAATAGTATGGAAGTAGAAGATGTTGGTGAGATTGTTTACCAGAGGTCTCGAATGAACAACGGAGTGTTCCGATTATTCAGGCTGTGTGTCGGTCTGTACCGGAGTTTACTGGTGCGAAGCCAGTATTAGAGATCGCAACCTTTGCTTTCCCTAATGTGGCGGTTGGTTCTCTGGAACCTTTGTTGCAGCAGCCAGTTGCTGGTTGTGGTGAAACAAGTGGCCCACTGTTGGATTGCAAGTTAGGGGAGGGCGGAATGAACTTCGGGTTCGTGACAACAAGGACTACAGGATGGAGTGGCTACAGACGTTTTACTGGTGGATAGTGCTTCGTAGATGGTATGGAGGCAGTTTGGCTTACCTCTAGACTTCAACAAGTTTTCCTACTACAGGATTGGTCAGTGGAGGATGCTCTTTGCGATTCCGGATGGCTGCGGCCTTCAACAGGGCAATGGATTCCTGATCCGACTGGAAAGAAGTCTCCACAGAGAATGGGACTTCCACAAAGCATGCCAATGGTGTTAAATTCCTGGGCTCAGGTATGGACTTGAATGGGGTTTGGGGTCATGGAAAAGCTGTGCAGCATTCAGATGAATGTACTTTGACCTTGTCTAGGACGAGTATGTCCTCAACAGGGAAGGTCCTTATTCTTCTCAGCAGGCAGGATTTAGTCAGATAAGCTTGATAGTGGAGCAAGTCAGCACAAAACCTAGGGTGCCTATGTCTGATCTTTTAAAAAATAAGTTAGAACAAGCCCCAAGAAAGAATGCGGTTAGATTACATTATAGAGTTGGGTTATCTGAACATCCAGACAGATATTACCTTGCTAATATTTTATTGAAGGGTTCCATGAATTTCTTGCCTGCAGACATTTTTGCTTTAATTCATATTTCTGGAGAGGATTCTTTGATATTAGTTTTAAAATGACACATAATCTAGAGAAATTTTGGGACAAATACTCTACTTTAAAATCCACTCCGCTTTGGACCCTCTTTTATGCAATTCCACTTACTAAACCCCAGATTAGATATATCACCATTATGTTCAGGAATGAAGGGTTAGTGTCAGTAATATCTATCATTGATTACAGAACCATTGTGATATTTTGGGTCCCCTGAAGCTATTTTAGATTTGGAAGGCATATGGACAGGAAGTTGGAGGTTTAAGGTGAAATTATTTCATGTAAATAGTGATGTCATACATCTTCTAACAGTTTTTTTTGGGGAAAGACAGAGGAGTTTGTTTTATGGGGGCCAGCTCTGGGCCTGTTATAAATGCGGGCAAAACTCATATAAGCAGCTCCTGTGATTTATTAAAATGTTCCTTATGTGGTGGATATGGGCATTTGGTGGATAGATGTGAGAATATATTTCAGTGTAATTTGTGTGGCAAAAAGGGCATGCTTTTCACCAATGCCCTTGGGCTAAGCATAATAGGATGGGAGGTTGGGATCAGGAGGACTTAGTGAATAAAGCTCAGGAATAAAGAAGGATCATACTCCTTCCACCTCTACTCACACTCCAGAACTGGGAGTAGTTCAGGAAGGAGAGGTAGGTTTGAACCCTGTTGGAGCAGATGTGTCCCTTTAGTTACTGACCCTGTGTCTACTGTTCAACAGGACTCTGATTCCCCTGCTATTATGGTTACAACTCAGGCACAGAGGCCTGTCCTTTCTCTATGCCTCCTCCTTTGAAGCTGTTAAAATTGACGGTTTACCAGGGCCTCTGTTAAACAAACAGTAGTTAGCCCTGTCCCAGTAGAAATTTTTTCTCCTTTACAGAGTGAAGGGGAGACTCAGATTTGGAATCTGATACCTGCATCACTCTGAGTTAGTCTCTGAGGATGAGGAAAGCAGGGCTACTGAACTGGCTAAAGAAAAAAAGGGAAAAAGGAAAAAAAAGAAAGGCGGTTTTAGTCAAAAGGGTGGGCTTTGACACTAACTTTTCTTTTCATGCTACCTTAAAATAGTTTCCTACAACGTGTGTAGTCTTAAAATTTCAAGAAAAGGCTTCTCTCTTTCCTTTTTAGCACCCTGCAGGTTGATATTATCCTTCTTCAGGAAACTAGATTATCTTCTCTTGCTCAAATTGATCAGGCAAAAAGATGGGTCTGGGGCCTTCCTTTTGGACATTTGGCCCTGACTTGGCAGATGGGATAGGGATTTTGTTTAAGTACACCTTATTTAGAATCTCAAAATTAGTAGATCTTAGTCCTGGTCGTGCTTTACTTTTGGATTGTTGTCATCAAGATTTTGACTTTTGTATTATTAACATTTATGCTCCACAGGTCAAAACTGCTCAAATAGAGTTATTTGAGGACATTAAACCTTTCCTCTATACCAGGAAGCATATAATTTGGGGTAGATATTAATTGTGACATTGATTTGAAATTTGTAGGAGAGGTTCAGAGGAAAATGTATTGTGATTCACAGGCTTTAAAACAGATTGTTAGAGATGCAAGCCCTCTGATGCTTATAGGGCCTACATAGTAAAGGGGTGCTACTTATCATAGACATATTTTTCCACTAGTATAGATTTAATTTTTGTTTCCAAATATTTGAAGCCTTATTGGGGTATAGTAAACCAACTGAATTTTCAGATCGCCATATCTTATTTTGTCATTTTAGTTTAGCAGGGGTTCCACCTAAGGTATTTTCAACCTGTCCAAGATGGAGGCTGAATTTGTCTCTTTTGGAGTCCTTTGATTGTGTACATGGCTTAGAGTATTATTTGAAGCTAGGCATTCTACTATCTGCCTTTATGAGAATTTATATAATTGGTGGAAGGATACTAAAACTGAGATTAGGTCCTTTCTGCTCACAATAGGAGACAAAATCTAATTCTCAGTATTTAAAATATTTACAATATCAGAATCAGTTGTATAAATTAATGTCTTTCACTCTCGGATCAAATGCTATTTAAATCACAAATTTCTGAAATTAAGAAACAAATGTCCTTTTCCAATATGATAGAGTAAAATCTTTGGATATGGAGTTTAGCTATGGGTTACAATCGTAGCCTGCTTCTGATCCATATAAAGCTTGTAAACAACAATTGGATAAAACCCTTATGAGTGGGTTAATGCCACTACTGGTAAATTGTGTCCACTGATTTGGAGATGTTACCTGTGGTGCAGAGGTTTGTCTCTGATTTTTAGTAAGGATCAGGGCCTACTGAAGTGTTGCCAGCTGAATTTATGGTTCGGCTTCTTTTAGTGGATAACACACTTAGAAAACTTCTAATGGTGCCTATTTCATCTCAAGAAGTGGAAAGAGTGATAAATGCTTTAAATAGTAAAACATCTTCAGGCTTAGATGGTATACCAAATGAGTTTTATAAAAGTTCCTTCCTATATGAGTTATTTTTGCCACTAGTTTTAATTTCATGTTAAGGTCAGATTTAGGATTTCCAGACTTTAGTACTTCATTACTGAAATTTATTCATAAAAGATGACCCATCCTTATTGACAAATTAGAGACCCATTAGCTTACTCAATAGTGATTATAAAATTCTCTCAAAATTATCACAAAGAGACTATTACAGGTTTCAGATTTTCTTATTCATCCAGCCCAGACTTGTGCAATTCCTACTCGTAGGATTCAACATAATCTTTATCTTTTGTGGGAATTATTTGAAAGTAGTAATTTCGGACATGGCTCTGGTTTTGTAATTGCACTGGATCAAGTGAATGCCTTTGATCGAGTTAGACATCATTATTTGTTTGATTTATTAATTTGGTATGGTATCCCACGTCCATTTGTGAAATGGATTGCTATGTTATATTCTGACTCAAAGTACTTCCAATGGTGACTGGCCTATTGGGGTCTGAGATTCAGTTTGCTAAGGACGTAGGCAGGGATGTCCTTTAAGTCCCCTTTTATACACCTATGTTTTAGATCCAGTAATTAGATATATCCATGGGAATCACTGTATCATAGGGCTTGCCGATCCTTCTTTACCCGTCAGAGAAAATTGCAGCATATGCTGATGATTTTACTTTATTAATGAAAGATGAGAATTCACTTAAGACTGCTTTACATAGTTTTAAAACATGGGGTCGATATTCAGGGTGCAGATAAATATGGCTAAGAGTTTTATTTTTTCCTTGGATCCTGACCATGTTGTTAATTTGGAGGTTATGGGTACTCTCTGGTCTCTACACCTCAAATAATTTTGGGTGTATGGTTTGAGCCAGGTGACTTGGCTAGCTTTAATTGGGAACAGCAGTTAAAAATAGGAGAAGTTAAAGTTAACACTTGGAAACAATGGAAATTTGGGAAGAAAAATGTATTTTCATTATTAAAAGTTTTGTTGCCTGTTTTTGTATTTGAGTTATCTTTATCCACCTCCAGTTAATTTAGAAACTAGGTTATACAGTGTTTTTTCAAATGTTATGGGGTAACAGACTGAATCCAGTAAGAAGGAGATTACTTATTTGCCTGTGAAGCAGGGTGGCTTAGCTATGATAAATCGGATTGTATTTTATCATTCAATTTTTTTGTTTAATTCCTTCGTTATTTATGGGGGAGACGGTTACTTTACCATGGCAAGTTTGGTCGCATTTTGCTTGGGCTCGTTTGTTTCAAACTGGAATTTTTGCCCCTAAAATTTTAGTTCAGGATCATTTACCAGCTTATGGGATTTCAACTCTGAAAAATGCCACCAGTGGAAGTTATTATTTCAAAATTTTATTTCTCATACTAGAAAGTCCTTTTATGCATGTATAGTTTTGAAGTGCAGAGCATTGTGTTACTTTTTCCAGAATGTGTCCCATCTAAAATGACCCTTGCTCTTCATAAATTAACTGACTTTAGACTTCCTGCCTTTGTGTGGGACATAGTATGGATGTCAGCTCAGGGACGGTTAGGGTTCGAGGAAATCTTAAATATAAGCCATTAAGAGATAGATATTGTCCAAGGCTTTCATGTACTAATGAGGAGGAGAGTTTATTACACCTTTTTAGTACTTGTTCCTTTAGTAAAATTTTCTGAAATGAGGCAGCATTCATTGGAATATGCCCTTACTCTACATATATTACTTATAATGCATTAATTTTAGGGATTATTCTGGGCCTGGAGTATTTATCATAGTAGCACATTGAATGTGTTTTTGCTTTTCTTCGTTTTATTTATGGCAACAACGTTGTCAGTTTATTTTCAATAACAACAAGAATTAAATTCTACTATAATGTCTCAGATAGAAGATGGATTGTTGAATGTTAAAAATAAAGATAGTCAGAGATTTCCACAACTCAAGTTTTGTTCTTTTGGAATCATTTCTTTTCGTAAATATTTGCTTATATGAAACCTTTTGTTTTATACACGAATAGAATCTCTGTTATTGATGCTATGCTGTATGATATCTGCTCTTATTATGGTGATGTTATGTTTTTGTTCAATAAACTTCCCCTACTTTTTCGATAAGTGCCATGGGATCTTTAACATCTGCCTGAACTACCACTAATCCAGGCAGATGGGACCTTGGTTTAATGTCTCATCTGAAAGATGGCACCTCAAGTGTAGCACCTCTCATGCTGCACTACTGTGTCGAGTACTGGGATATTAACCCAAGTGCCAGATGTGGAACTGAACCCACAGCCCTCTAATCTCCTGGCCTCAGAGGTGAGTGTGCTACCTACTGAGCCTCTGACACTGATAAAAATCAGTGTACCAACTGTTCTAGCTGGATGGCCTCTAAGAATTTTGCTTTTCATTTGATAGTGTTGGGGTTCTGTATTCAATCCACAAGGTGCGACACTAAGGCTAAAGTGTGTTTTATTTCTTTGTTAGATGTGAGATGATAAAGGTGGCTAATTACACATGGTTAAACATTTATTAGTATTAATAAAGGTATTAATACTAATCTGTCTTTTGGATGAGATGTTAAACTGAGGACTCATCTGCCTGCTCTGGTGGTAGTTCAGGTCGATATTAAAGATCCCATGGCACTTCTCGAAAAGAGTAGGGAATTTTATTGAAAAGGACTTCAAACAAATAAAGATGAACAAATAGCCAAAAACTGTACATACAGATATGTTACATATGTGAAATTAGTCTAAATTAAATACAACTATTGTTGCAAAGGTATAACTCATGGTGGTTTAGTCCATTGTTCACAGTTAATCCACAATAATTATTATTTCTTTATTATTTATTAAGAGAATCAGATACGCCTTTGAGTCAGGAGCTCTTTTACAAAGGTTCCACATCAGGTTACTTGAGACATTAGGACTGGCAGTGGTATTACACAAAGAAAAATAAACATAGCAGCTGGAGGGCTTTGTGAATTACCAAAACATCACAATTGTGCAAATCACTTCTATAACAATTTAAGCAATATAGATTCATAGGAAGCCATCTGACAGAGGGAGGGAGGCAGAGGCTGTTATAAAGAGGAGAAAGAGAGGAGTGAGGGGTCAGGGGAAGGGTCAGTGAGGAGGTATATGGAGGAGAAGAGGAGGAGGAAGGAGTAGGGAGAGAGCGTGGGGTATGGGGTGGGGAAAACCATTTAGGTGTAGCAGTCGCAGGAGGCACAGGAGATGAAGGTATTTATGCAGGCTGAGCTTAAAGACACCCAGGGTTGCTTTGCTGGTAACTTCTGCTGGCAGGGTGTTGAACCAGGAGGAGGCTCTGAAAGAAGGATCATTGGCCTTGAGTAGTCCTGCAAAGGGGAAAAGTGAAGGAGAGGTTGTTTGAATTCTGGTTTGTCGTGGGGTCGTTATATGTCTCAGCAGTGCCTGTGATCCAGGGGTCGAGGTCCAATGTTTGCTTTTTGCTAGGATGCAGGTTTGATATTTCATTCTGTCAGATAGTTGGAGCCAGTTTGCATGTTTGTAGATCTTGCAGGTGTGTGTAAGGTGGTTTGCAGATGTTTTGAGACGACATGCCTTGTTTAGTGCTGTGGCGATGCATTGTAGAGCTGTGCCAGTGGCAGTCCAGTAGATCACAAGCCCATAGTCTATTATAGAGATTACTGAACTGTGAATGGCAGTGCTATCATTACTGTTTACTGTCCATACACCTACCTTCTGAATAGAGATTTGGATATTCTTCAAGATTTCAACATAACTAATACATCTTTGTTGAGTTACTCAAACACAGCGTGATTGCCATATGTAATATCTAATTATTGCAAATATAATATATAAAGTTTCCACATAATATTCACCCCACCATCCACTAGTGATACCATATGTCAGAATTGGGTATGTCAAATCACTAAAAGTGACCCATTCCATTCATTTGCAATGTATGACCAAAATTGTTGAACATAGGTGCATTCTAAGAATTAATGTCCTTGTGTTTCCAGTGTTTGGACACAGGTATTTTTATACAATATCTGTCTTGCAACTGTTTATGCTTATTGTTGTTTCTTACAATTAATCTACCATATTATCTTAACCACACAGAGTCCCAAACAAATTCGGACTTCTTTGGATGATAACATATTAATATGCAGTTGGACTAGATATTGAGGGCACACAACAAAGGAAATAGTTTCCTCCTTCCTTCCTTTCCTGATGGATAATGTGTGTATAGATACTTTTCCTATCCTGTGTCTGTATTAGTACGCTGGTAATACCCCATCTAATAAAGTTCTTTATTTGTTCGAGTCCATATCTCGGGAGGTGAGGGATTCTGTGTAGTGCACCTGTTTTGCTTTGTGCCCAGGCTGTCAAGCAAGGTGCAACCCAGGATGTAAAGAAGCTGGCATATAACCCCAACCTTGCACTTATGTCCTGGGCCTATTTTGTCCTATGCACTGTGTATAACTGTATAATTGTGATATACATCCTCTGTTGTTTACAGCTCTTACTACTGTGCTAACTTACCTTGTCTACTGCTTCTAGTCACAAAAATTGTTATTTGATACTATAATATCCTAAGCATTCAGTGTGCGCTGCTTGTATATTCATGTAATCATGTATCCTTATGCTGCTTTTTATTTGTTTCTGTTAACTGTTCACTTGATAACCTGTGTGTTATCATATCCATGTTCCCACCAGGTCGCACTGGGAGATGAGCATCTTGTTGCTCAGTGTGCCTTCCTGGTGAAACAATTGCAATATATAAATAAATAAATATGACCTGTGATTTCCAAATTTTATCCTGGTTTTATAGCATGCCCAAGGTAGCATGAGATAAATATGGTACAACAGAAGGTGACCGGTTTATCATGTCCAAATCCCTTCTTTTATCTTCCTGTAGATTAATTCCTTTAACATGATTCAACTGATTGTCCCACAGGGCCTGAAAGAAAGTGCTATATAAGGAGACAAACAGGATTTTGGGTGGGGACATAACTTAAATACAAAAACTGGAATAAGGAGTGTCTTAATTAAAATGACTTTCTTTTTGCAATCTGTTGCCCTTTCCATGTGCCTCACTAATCTGTTAACTTTTCTGCAGATGTAAGTCCCAGTTCTGTTTACCCATCTCATCCCTCCTAAATGTAATACCTAGTATGGTTATTGTCCCTCTGGTAATGGGTATCCCTGTGAAGGATGCATGACCTGGAATGGGGGTATTCCTAGCACAACCCCTGAACTTTTATTATAGTTAATTTTGGACCCCAAGCACTAAGCAGAATTATTACACATTTCTATTAAAGCCTCAGTATTCATGGTGGATTCTAAGCAAAGAACCAAGTCATCACGTAAACTAGTGTCTTTACAGGTGGAGAGGCTGGATTCAGTACTAGTCCTTGAATTGAATTATGCTGATCTATTATTCTAAGAAAACATCAATACAACATACATAAAGGATAGGGCTAAGACAGCAACCCTGTCTAACTCCTATTTCTAGTTTAATCTCTCCCTATCCACCAATTAATTTTAGGAATAAGTCTGTCATCCTTATACATAGTTTGTATCCAACCAATAAAGCTAATGGGAATGCCAAAAGCCTTAAGTATGCTGATCAAGTATTCATGGGATACCCTGCCGAAAGCTTTTTCCTGGTCAATACTCAATATGTTGCTTTGTAATTCCTCACTTGCCATCTTATGCAATACTTCCCTAAGCATGATTAGGTTATTATATTTATTTATTAGGTATTGCACAGGTCTGGTATGGACAAATCAATGTATCTGCTACTGTAAGGAGCCTTTCAACAAAATTTTACTTAATATTTTTGATCTTTACTAAGGAGGCTTGGGTCTTCAGTTTCTTAGATCCTCTCAGGCTCCTTTTAAAAGCACTCTCAAAGATGCTTGATTCATAGTTTTGACAAGCTCTTCTTTTTTAACATATAATTGAATACAATTTCTAGTGCTGGCGATGTCATCCATACAATTTTTATACAAATCTGTGTTTATCCCATCAGTGCCTGGTGCTGAATCACTTTGATGGATGCAATATCTATTTTATTTCTTCACTGGAAATAGGGCAGACAAAAATTCATTATCTTCAACCTCTATTTGTGGGAGATTTTGTTTACTAAAGTTCTCATTTTTCATCCAAGGTGTTCCACCAGATAAGGATTTTAAATATTTATCTGCCTCTTCTAGTATCCCTCAGGAGAGGAAAAGCTCTGACCTGTGTCTGTGGATATTTTTGTAATTATTCTATGGTCAGCCTCTTTGTATTCTTAAATGGGTCCGTAGAACCCTTTTTCATGTTTTTCCAAATCTGAGTTCCTGTGCAAGTGACTTGGCTCTATTATATTATATATCAAATATGTTCTTTTTGATAACCATGATTTGGGGTCCATAGTTCAATCTATTGGTGTCCGGGAGGGATATTGACTTCTGCAGTTGGCCCTAAGTTGAAGATATGTGACTTTGTGAGGTAATCCTTATTTGCAGCTGTTTTGGCCTTATTCTGAAAACAATCTCTCCATGTTAATTTTGTTTCTTCACACCGGTGGCAACATTGTCATGCATTACTGCTACTGATAGCCTTGCCTGCCATTCCTTTCTCCAGGCCATCTTAATATTTTCATTTGTTAAGAGGGAGCTATTTAGACATCATGTATTCTTACTACATCTTGGGTATGATTCCAATGCACCCTTACAGTAAGAGACTTATGATCTGAAAACTCCCAAACTTGCAACTTAATCTCTGAAAGTTCTAGAACATCATAAACAAAAATGAAATCAATTCTTATAGAGAGGGCCTCTAAAATATGTACTACCCTCATGTTGAATGATTGCCTCTATGAATCAATTAAGTTAACAGTTGCAATAATATTCTTATGGGCAGCAGTGTCCCAAAATGTTTTGTCCATCTTGCTGCCTCTGTCAGTTTTCTCCAGGCCACAGTCAAAATCACCAGCCCAGACCACCAATCTAGATGTATGTAGATATGGTTGAATTTGCTTTGAATAAGGAAACTCTAAGAGCTTTGGTCTGTGGGGCTATATATACTAATGATCCTACACCTTTCTGTGCAAAGTGTAATGTCCAGAAGTAGAGCTCTGCCAGGAGCTATGTCCACTAATCTGCAGACTCTTATGTCTGGTTATTAAATAAAGTACCTACACCATCACAAAGTTCTTCTCCTACAGACCAGGAAGAGGGACCTTTATTCCAATACTTTGTTGCTTGTTGAATTTCTACCTGGGTCTTAATTCTAGTGTCCAGTATGCATGTGATGTTGTTTCTTTCCTTTTGTAATGCCCCAGAACTGCCTTTTAATGCTGGTTGCATTTATAGAGATGGGGAATTTTTATTCAAGAAATGCATCACAACACATGAAATCAACAAACATAAATATACAATACATCCAACGTATGTACAATAATTAGTGAACAAAAAAATGTGTGTAGTAAGATTTCAATAAATGTGAGAAAACAATCTTTGATGGTGGAGGAGGAGAGAGAAACTAAAAGGGAGAACAAAGGAATATCTCAGTTCTTATATGCAACTATTTATATGAAGAAAGCATTCAATAATTATCTTAATCCATTATACACAGACTGAAATTTATTTAACTTTTATCAGAAGGTAAACTCTCCACAATCTTGCTACTTTTCCTGAAGTGTGAAGATTCTCATCTTTCATATGTACAGAACACATAGCTTTTTCAACTAGCATACATAATGTTTCATAAAGCATTATTTTCTGATACAAAACCCATTGGCATCTACTGTAGCTTGCCAAATGTAACATTTTAAACAACAAAGAAAAATCATTAATGTTCCTTCATCATATCTTTTCAGGTTATGTGGAATTAAACCTAAAATAAAAAAAAACTCATAATTCACATTTAATGTCCATGACAATTTCCACTTTTCTTTCAAATATAGCCAAAGGTGTCTAATGTAGGAACAATCAAATAAAAAGTATGTGATGGATTCCTCAACTGCTTGACAAGCACTATGGGGCAATTTCACTCTTCCTGGGCCTCAGGCTTATTATTACCCCATATGTTTAGTCTCCTGTACACTGTAAGTCATAATATTTCCCATGTATGAAAAGATATCCTAGGCTTATTAAGTTGGGATAAGATGTGTTTATTCATTTCAAGCGGGACAATTTTAAAATTGGGAAACATCTGGGGTATATTTGGGA
Organism: Neoceratodus forsteri; assembly: GCA_016271365.2. Classification (NCBI taxonomy): domain Eukaryota; kingdom Metazoa; phylum Chordata; order Ceratodontiformes; family Ceratodontidae; genus Neoceratodus; species Neoceratodus forsteri. The sequence goes on from JADMNL010000033.1 coordinate 34,235,366, forward strand.
GATCATAAAGGAGTAGAGGAGACCCTGATTTGCTACAAATCAGAGAGGTAGTTATCCCCATTTGTATAATTTGGCTGCTGCTGGTCTGACAAAAACAGGAATACTTAGTCTGGTAGTTAGTTTTGGAGGAGACTTTACCCACTGTGCCATGAAAGGACCAAGGTGTTTGATGTCCATTTGGCCCATAAGGAATCTGGCCTTGACATCCAGCTTTAATATTTAAGGAGATAAATAGTGTATTATAAAGGTTACAGGGTCAATCATCCCCAGGCCACCCATTTTGGGGAGGTATAGAGTAGGAGAATTTCGGTGCCCTGGCCAAATTTCCCAATTCACTAAAATACCACCAACAGCTTAATCTGGTTCTAAGGTCAGTAGGCATTCATCTTTATCCCTCATTGGGTCATGCCTGAAAATAGGCAGAATGTGTCTAGTGCACTTACCCAGTCAATTGAAAACTAAATAAATAAATCAATAAATAAAATATACCTGCAAAAAAGTTCAAATCTGAATCTAGCCATCATGAATGTGTTTGCCTTCCCAAAACAGGTGCATGTGTCCCACTTGTATGCTTACATACTGTATGACACAGTTCCAATTTTGTTGTATACATATTTTTTCATCTGCACTAAAGTGCAGTACTGTATAAGCAATGTTTATTATTTTTATGATTTAAACAAGCAAATGCCTTTGATGCAACCTCCACAATTCATTAGCAAATCTGTAGGTGTGTTACTCAAACAGTATGATTGCCATTTCATGTTTAATAAAGATTGCATAAGAGCTTGGGTAATATTTCTTAAAAGGCTATCTACCTAATTGTTGCCAACTGGAGCTGAAGGCACCTTTTCTGTCTTTGGGTAATTCTTATTTGAAACTGCAGAGTCATTTAAACCTGGATTTTGTTGACCTGATTTTGTGCATGAGACTGGGTAGAAACGCAAATGGTGCAACAATTTCACATTATTTGTCCCACATAGAGAATCTTGCTGATTTTACATAATGTGCAGAGGATTGGTATTAAAGCATCTACAACCGAGTCATTACAGCTGGGGGATGTTGTCCCACACGGCTCGGTTATACTGGTGAACAAAGTCTTCTATACAGTCCCATACAAACTGGCTGTGGTCGGTGAACCCAAACACACCATCATTGATATATTTGGAGTTTTGTCTCAGCACAAAGTTTTCCTCCAGAATTGCTTTTGTGGATATGTAATCAGTGCCGAGAAATACTCCTCCATAGTTCCATGCCAGTGCAAGCTGGAAGGCAAGGGATGTGAATTTTTCCAATATTTGTTCTTGTAGGTCACCTGCAAATTCAATGGTGATGGTCATCAATCTGAATTAATTTTTTGAATTGCTGAGTTCTTAACATAAAATCATGATGTAATGAGTTTGTGTCATAAATAACAGGCGTGTAGGCTGTAGATTGGAGGACCAGGCTGTGAACCTGATAACCCAGAAAATCTACAACTGAAACCCATAACCACCACTTGGATACTGTGTGACACTGAACACATCACTTAACCTAACTGAGCTACTGGTCAGTGCTGCTTTCCTAGCCAAGATATTCAAAATATAAGCAAAATATAACAGAAAATAAATGCATACTTTGAGATTTGAACAAACATGCTGATATTTGTGAGTAGTTTCTTTTGTCGGTCTTTTGTTTCTGTCTATGGGTAAGGGCAGACAGAACTAATCAACAGTTCTGTCTCTAACAGCAGCTACAGTGTAAGATTTAAGCAGAGAATCAATCCTAAATCTGAAAGAGGGACTGCAGTCAAAATTTCTGGCACCAGTAAATTCAGAATTTGGATCAGTATAACCCCAATCAGCCACATGCCAAAAATAAGATTGCTACATTACTTTGTTTAAACGTTACAAGTCATTTCACAACCCTAAATTCACTGCCTGTTCAAAAAGCCAGTTTTAGTGAAGTGCTGCTGATGATGTCATCTCCTGAACTCACAGTCAAGTCCTCCCTGTCAGCAAGCTTACAGGATCTGTGTCGCCAAAAGTTTAAAGATCATTGCAGTGGTTTTCCACAAGTAAAACAGGCAGCACCTTTCAATAAACATCGCTTTAATAACTAGTTGTGTTTCAGGTTTTGTAACAAAGTTGATAAATTCATATTTTTGGGTGCCTGTTTGTTGTCCATTTCCAGGGTTGCTGGATGCTGAGTCATAGCACATTGCTGTGAGTTTTGCAGATTGGATAACTTTGATGTGGTGAAAGACTGTGATCATTCATACCTGTCATTTAATTGAGGTGATTTCCAGGATAGCACCTAAAAACAATTATACAATGGCAAGAAAGAATGCTGGACTCTGATTGGTCAATCAGGGACTGACCTGTAATGTTATCCCAGCATAACATCAAGGATCTAGTTTCAGCACACATGACCAAATGTCATCAGTAGGGAAATAAACTGTGGTCAGAGCTGATACAGCTGCTCAAAGTGGCAAAAGGAAGGAAAATATGCTTCCTTCTGACCAGCACCACTTCTCTGTCACTGCACCGAGTCTGCCATGCTGCAGATGGCAGCACTGATGGAACTGCACATGCACAATACTTGCGCATCCACAGTTGAGTTCTATGCTGCCATCTTGGGCATGGCAGCCACTGCCTCCTGCAGTTGCAGAAGAAAATGTAGAGCACTGGCAAGAGGGGGGCTGTTTATGCAGCCCATGAATGGGAAGGGCTGCATAAACAGCACCACTGGACATTTGCTAGTGCACTGAGGAAGCACACCAGACAGTGGTCTGGTCACTTGCTTCCACAGTGCTCTATTAAAGCTACAGTGCAGGCATAATGTCTTCAGAGCTTCCACCCACAGAGCCATAAAAAATAGCTCTGTATTGTACCCACAATTCCTCATTATGTAAATTAGTATACAGACTACTATATTTCTGTATTCATTACAGAACTGAGAGACTACATCTCTCAGTAAAGAAATCTTGTCAGCTATATAGTGTATGCATAATGCTTCATTTTGAAAATAAACATCTGAGATTTGATGTTGTAACTACTACACAAAAATAAGAGACTGTACCTCCAAGTAAGAAAAATGGAAGACAGCTTCATATTGTACCCACAATGCCTTGCTGCATGCATCTACATATTAGGTGCTATACTACATTCACCACTACCAAAATAAGAGACTGCACTGCTGGGTAAGGAAATGTAAGTTACCTTTGTAATCTACCCAGAATTTCTTGTTGTTGTATGTAAATCAGCATATTAGCTGTCATACTGTCTCTAACCATTGTTCTAATGTTAAAATGTGTTTTAATAATATACTCCTGGGTATGTGTCATGCTGGGATAATGTCACTTCTCAGGTGTTGACCACATTTGGCCTTATTTCAGTATGACACATACCCTGTCTGTGCAGTATTCCTTTATTAAAATGGTCATTTTACTAGAGCTAACACTTCCAGCCCTAGTAGGAATTAACACATTAAGACCCCATTAAAACTTATTGTAAAGCAGACAGTTACAAACAGCAATGAAGTTACCAACATTACAGTACTAGTAGCAATACAGCTTCTTAACAGGCACAGTAGAGTAACATCCCAAATGATATCAGCAGCTTGAGGCATGATGACTCAGCATCCAGCAACCTTAGAGAAATGGACCACATCAAAAAGCATTAAACAGTATGCATTTGTCTACTTTGTTACAAAATTTGAAACACACATAGTTTTATGGTAATGTTTATTGAATGATGCTGCCTGTTTTACTTGTGAAAACCATTGCACACAATCTTTAAACTTTAGAGGAACAGGTCCTATATGCTTGCTGACAGGGAGGACTAGACAGTGAGTTCAGGAGATGACATCAGCAGCAGCTCTTCAATGAGACTGGCTTTTTGAATATGTAGTGAAACCAGGGTTACAAAATAACCATAACTTATGAAGAAACCTAATTTTGGTCTGAGATTTATTGGGGTATGCTTATTTTAATGCTGCAATGTAACACATTTGGCCTGAGTCCCTCTTTAAAGTAATCACTTTGGCTAACTCCTAAAAGGCACCACAAATGTGGTAGCTGAAAGTATTGCACAGTGGTATGAAAACAGATTTATTTCCAAAATGGGATGTACTTAGCACATTAATTAATCACCTGTGACTCTAACACTATTTTATACTTAGCCACTTGTCTGTGTGGCATGTTTTATATTTTAGAGTCAGAGAAAATTCAAAGAAAGGTTTGGAGAACATATGAGGGCAATTTCTCCAAAAGCAACAGATCTGCATTGAGTACACATGTAGAAATGATGTGGAAGCGGAAAGACATATGCTTATGTTTACAGGAATTGAGAAGTTATCCCTAGCTCACAGAGTAGGGATATGTAAAGGAAACTGGCATACAGGGAGGCATACTGATATACCAGTTGGGGCACTATCTTGTCCAGGTATAAATGACCAGATTAAAACAGATCCTGTGCTGTGAATGTTCATATTATTTTATATGGCAATAATTCTGTTTATATTTTACAGCTGTACCTGCCCAGATGGAAAGTCTGAGAAAAGAACAGGAATGGTATTGAATGTGGCTCATACCTGAATATATGCATTTAATATATGGATCTTGAATTTAATCTGTCTCTAAATCATACAAAAACTTGGTAATACTCTCAAAGGTTCAGTGATAATACTAATGTCAATCACTTTAATAGTATTGTTTCAATGTGATAATACTATCATTGAGGAGTGCAGCGACAGTATTGACTGACACCAAACAGCATAAGTACTTACAAAATGCCTTCTCCCTGTCATCCTAAGTGTTCCTCCTGATTGGCCACTTTCATGTGTGGGTGGGCAGAACATTTAAAAACATGGCGGCTCACTTTCTCACTTAGCGAGACCGCATTGCCTCTGAACATTTAATTTATTTTTCCTCTCAGAAAATGAAAATGGAAGGCAGCCAAAACAAGGAAAAAGGTAGAACTACCGGCCAGTTCTTTTCATACAGTGAACGGAGGCATATGAGTGTGTGAAAGCGAGCGGATTGCAAAGACAGCAACAAGAGAAGTCAGAATTGGCTATGACACAGTATCCATTACTGAAACTGCTGTCTGCTAGCCACAAAATAAGGAAAAAAATCTCATCCATATATTAAAAAATAACGAACAGGTGCCCGTACATTACCAGCAGCAAGTGATACCATCTTGAGGTTCTGGACACGGGAACCTCTCTAGCTTCGCTCTTGAGGATCCTACATGTTCAGAACCTCTCGATGGTATTACTCGCTGGTAATGAACTGGCACCTATTCATTATTCTATTTTAATATGCAGCTTATGATGCATTTTCAGGCCTTCCTAGATTAATCTAAGTTAGATGATTTTCTGCTTGAACAATTTTTGTTACTTTTTTTGTTTATTTTGAGATATCTTATATGCGTAGTAGCTTGAGATGTATGATTTTAGCACAGTGGTAGTAATAACATTTGTAGTTTATGTATCCCTTTAAATTGCTGCATATAAAAATCACATAAGCAGCAGGGCATCACCACCTTAAAAATATGACAGGAATGGCTGGCCCAGTGGCACAGAGGACTAAGGTACTATGTGCCTTACCTCTTACTATGTCGGTGACCCAAGTTCAGAAACGAGCCTGGACTGCTGAAGATTGGCTGGGAGAGCATTAAGTGTCTGATGGACTGCTCTCGTCTCCTGTGGATGGGGAGGGATGCTGTCTGGCTCCTTGGTGGCCTGGTGGAAGCCAGGAAGCAGTGCCAGAGTCTGAGCACCAGGTTAAGGGAAGGGGCCATGGTTCTTCAGCAGGCCTTCATGTGCGCATGCTTATATGCCACTGTAGTAAGGGGTAAGGGAAAAATGGAAAAAGGGAAGGCGCCGCTTCATGAAGCCCTCCTTGTTTTCCTCATTCTCTTGCCACCGACCACTGCCCCAATTCTGGATGAGAGTCTCTAGTGGGGAAGATGGTTCTCCACTTCCTGGCCCTGCAATGGGGGGCAATCCGTGGGGAATCTTGGATTGATTTGGTTGGGGTGGGTGCTAGATGTGGGTGGTGGGGACAGGGCTGATAGCCCACCAAAAGCAGTCCCATGGGAAAAAATCTTTATGGAAAAAAAACATGCGTGGAGCTAACAGGCACAACATGCTGGGGCTTCAGTGGGTCCACTTGTACACTGGTATGGGCTGTGCTGTGTGTTGGGACTGCAATTTGTTTTGTGTTGTGAATACATGACACTTCAGCACTACATTATGTGTGTATCATCTGTTGGGAAGAGTACTGGATCCCCTCCGGCTATGTCTTGCAGTGTGCAAACCACAGATACAAATCCACAAAGATAACACATCAGTGCTACTGCATTTGTGTCATCTGGAAACAGTTATATGCTATTTGTCTTAGCTCATGATGGCTATCTGTGGTTGCCTATGTGGTCTTTTACTTTTTACTGCTTGAGGGGTGGGGCATTAGGGTTGAAACCTTAACACCATAGTTCCCTACTTTTGTGGTGGTATGTTGAACCATACCGATTGATTAATGCAGTTTTGCAATTAATTTCCTATCTTCTTGAGATAGTAGAATCATATCTTCATTCATGCAGGTCCCTTTGGTAGCTGTGTGAACAGATGCAGACATGCAGAACCCTCTCGCCCTGCATTAGGGAAGAGTCCATCTTCCTGTAGATGTAAAGGTACCTCCCAGGTCTGCACTTCTGTGTGATAATGGATGTCAAGAATCCGTGGGGCTGGCTGCTGTGCTGCAGGGCCTTCTGGGGCCTGTGCTTCCACGTGGCTACAGATACAGATATGCCACAAAATTAGTCCATATGTTTGCAGAAGCACAGGGCCCTCTGACAGCCATGGGAACAGAAGTGAGTGTTCTATGCCAAGAGCAATGTTCTCATGGCTAAATGGTATTTGCCTGTGCATGCAATCCTGCACCTTCCCAGGATGGGGCATGGCCTAACAGCACCATTCTCCCAATCACAGCCCATGTAATTGGCTCACTGAGATGGTCCCTCAACTCAGCTCACCAGCATGGGATCACAAAGCACTACTCACTGCATTGAAGGCTGGCCCTACTTGTAACATTTCTTACTGTCTTTTTTTGTTTTGACCTAAATTTTCAACAGAGTCATTTTATGACTCCCCTTATAAACGTGACATGTGGCATATCTAGAATACTATCCAAAATGTCATTTTGTAAAATAAGTGCAAAACACGTTTTGGCCAGGATTTAAAAAAAAACAACTCCTGATGAGGTGGTGTCAAAAAGACTGTTTTGAAAGTTTGAAGTCAAAATATTGAAAATCAACGGCTATGAGCAAACATAGAAAATGTTCAATATACATTCATAACTTTGTTTTTTTTGTTTTTATATATATTTGACCCCAAACCCTAATTTTGAACATAGACTTATGGCCCATAGTCATCAACCAAGTAGGTGTCTTTTTCAAATCCACTGTAACAGTGATTTTGTGGAATGAATTCAAAATCAACTTTTGAGATGGATTTGAAAACTTTTATCTGCCTTGTTCATGAGCTGGGGGGGTCCCTAAAAGGCCATGTTGAAAGAATGGTGGAAAAAATATTGAAAATAAGTGATGTTATGAAAGAGTGTTGAACTATTTCAATGTTCATTCATGACATTGTAATTTTAATATTTTTCCACCAAATTTTCAACACAGTCTTCTTATGTCACCAATTCATGAACCTGGTAGGTGACATTTTCAAATCCTGCCTGAAAGGTTATTTCAACTGTGAAATCCTTTCAACATGGATATGAACAATTTCACCACCCTTGTTCATCCATTGTGGTCCCCAAAAAGCTCATGTTGAAAATTTGGTGTGAAAATATTTAAAAATGACAAAGTTATGTGTAAAAAGCATAAAGCAATCAAGTGGTTTGGAACATCGCTCACCATCTGCTATCAGAAATAGTATGTCCAGGCTATTGTTCAAAATTATGTTTCTCCCCTCAAACAGGGCTTTATCAGAGCTAATTCAACACTGGCTACTGGGTGTAATACAGTATATACCCCTTTAGTGGATTCAAATACACCAATCACAGTGCTAAAAATACTTACTATGTTATAATTGCTTAATTTAGCTATTTCTTTAATCACTTAGTTTACTGCACTGCTTAAAACACATTGCATAATTTCAATAGTGCAAAATGCATTTGGTACCATGATGTCCCACCACCAAATGACTAAATAACAATAACAATTTCATTAAGCTTCCTGAGTCCTTTCACTGGCAGACAGAAATTTTCAGGAGGACCTAAAGGATAAAACATAATAATAAGACATGAAAAAAACAGTAAAAACTGTTTGTCAACCTCTTATGTAGGTGTCTCAGGTAATAGGTGGCCAGTGGTTCAGTTATATATTCATTGTATAAATGCATTAAGATCACTAAAGTAATCAAGACCAATTGCATATGTACTGCACACACCAAAACATGTGTGCAGTACACATCTTTAGGTCCTCCTGATTATTTTTAAAGGGTCTGCACCAGAAGCCGTCTGAAGAGAGACTAAAGGAGTTTAATATGTATACCCTTGAGAAAGGAGGGGACTAGAAACTTTCAAGTACCTCAAGGAATCAGCAAAGTCCAAGAGGGTAGCATCTTTCAGAAAAGAGATCTGCAAGGACAAGGAGCACAATTTGAAGGTAGAAGAGAGATGGTGACAGAGGTAATGTGAGAAAGTATTTTTCAATGAGACAGTTGTGGATGCATGGAACAGCATTTCTGTGGAGATTGTGGAGTCAAAAACAGTGTGAGAATTCAAGAATGCATGGGACAGACATAAAGCAATTCTGGTGGGGGTAGGAGGAAGTAGGCTGTTGGTTAACTAGGATCTGCAGCTTATCCATTAGGTAGGGAAATGGGCAGACTAGGTGGGCCAAGCAGTCCTTATCTGCCATCAAATTCTATGTTTCTAGGAATGGGATCTGGGGTTGTTGATAATGAAGAACAATTTTCACAATGTAGTATGGTTGTAGATAAGGCAAATAGATTCTAGGGTGAACAGGAGAGAGAGAAAGAGAGAGATCACTAGCAGAAGGAGGCAGATAATTCAGCCCCTGTATAGATCATTGGTTTGCCTTCACTTGGAGCACTGTGTGCAGTTTGTAGCCACATTAGAGGAAGGCCTGAGAGGGACTGGCTAGAGGTGGTGCAGATGAACAACTAAAATGACACAGTTGCAACAGGGTATGTCCTATGAGTGGAGCTTGATGGATCTCAACGTGTACACACGGAAGACAGGAGAAGGAGGGTGACATGACTGAAACATTTATGTACCTCTGTGGATTCAACAAGGAGGACAGCAGTGAGCTGTTAACAGTGAGTGGTAACATGGGACCCAGGAGTAACTCAGTTACGCCTGAGGGGAGTTTCAAGTAGGATGTCAAGAAATACTTTTTGCAGATAGTGTTGTGATGAACTGGAACAGATCTCTGAATGTAGACATCAAGGCTACAACAGTGGGAGGGTTCAAAAGGAGATGAGTCAGGCACATGTGAACAGTGTGTAAGAGAACAAATTGGGGGAGTAGGGATGATTGACAGGAGGACAGTCCCATAATTCAACCAGCTTGAACAGAGTGGATGGGCAGCTAAGCTTTTAGCTGCTCTCATTTTCTGTGGTTCTGTGTTTCTGTATGGAGCCTGTACATCTTTATTGGTAACTTATTGTGTGGCTTTAGATGAATATGGAACCTGTTCACTCAATATAGAGTTGCTCATATCTTATTGAATGGTTTGGATTAGGGTGTGTGAAAAATATTCCACGGTAGAATTTCGCAAAAATCAGATTTTGCTTCCATGAAAGTTGGAAATCATTTTGCCAATTTTGCAGAAATTCGTGAAAACTACCAGAATAAATGTAAGAAATGTGGGTTAATATAATAAACTGTGGAAATAAAACTATGTAGAACTGATCAGTTCTGAGGTTTAAGTATTAAACTGCAGGGAGAAAACCCTGCCAAGTAATGTAAACCGTGAATAATTATATGATATATGGTGAAATACTAAGCAAGGGACTTTATTTCTGCATGTCATGTAAAAAGTCTGCAGTTCATAATTAAATGCCACAGTACTAGGAGGAAATCCATAATTATTTGGCCAATGTTAGAATTCAACACAGAAGAAAAGAGCAGAAAATTCTGTGAAATTTTGAAATTTCATGGAGCTTCCATGATGGCAGAAATCTCAGTTTCACGCACCCCTAGTTTGATACAAATGGAGGTTGTATACCCAGTCTAGTGTTACTGTTTACTTATTGAATGGCTTAGATACATATGAAGCCTGAACACTCAGTCTATTGTTGATGGTAATTTACTGCATGGTTTAAATACAGATGGAGTCTATTAACCAGGGATACTGTTATTTGTAATATATTGGATGGCTTAGATACTGTACATACAGCACTGAGACTGTACATCTAGTATAGTGTTTTGGTAACTTATTAAACTGTGTAGATACATAAGGAACCTGTGTAACCAATATAGTGTAACTGATAAATTATTGAATAGCATATATATATATATATATATATATATATATATATATATATATATATATATATATATATATATATATATATATTGAGACTGTAACTGGTAACTAGTGTTGCTCACTGAGTGCTTTTGACTAATTTAATGGGATCCGATGGATAGCCCATCTATTCAACTGTTGATCCAAGGTTTTATCTGACTCCTTTCAGATTTGGATCCAAGGTGGGATAATAGGATATGAGGTCAGCTGTCTGCTTCAGTACTCAAATTGTCACACATCCAGAAGCAAATGGTTTGTAACCATTTACTGGACCAACATCGATGTTAAAAAAGAACAAGGGTCTAAGCTTTGGGATCAACCAAGTCCTTCTCGGAAGATTATGGCCATAAGGACTTGGTTGGTCTGAACCTTTGCTTCTCAATCTGTTCTTACAAGGACCAATACGGCAGCTAAACTAAATCTTTATGTCAAATAATCACATCAGATAGTTAGTATCCAATTGCATCGTACATGATAGGATCTAGTAGTAAAAAAAAGTATCCAGTGCCATCCAATAGACAGGAAATTCAGTGGTATAGGATCGTCCAAATCCATTGTATACTATCAGAGTAACACTGCTTGTAACTTATTGAATGGCTTAGATACATGTAGAGCCTGCACACTCACTATATAGGTTTATTGTTGGTAACTTACTGAACACTATTAGGAACTGCTCAGAGAGGGACTGCCTATTAAGGGTAACAGTCAGCACCAAGGGCCCCATACTCAAGTCTTGAGGTTGATCCCAATGTGCATGTTATGAGCAAAACATTTTTGTTTACTTACTGTTCACTGTAGTATAGTAGATTGTATTAGATTAATTTTGCTTAGCTCTAGTCTGACATCTTCTATTACTACAAATCTCAGAATCCCTGCAGCTGACATCAGAACAGCAGGCAGTAGTGGGAGGTTCTATAGGCTGAAGAGCATGTTTGGGTTTATATAAGTTCTGCTCTTTTGTTTGCTGGTCCAGCTGTCCTCCCTGGGCTATATACAGTCACAGAAAAAAGTACTTAGTTCCCAGAGAAAAGCAGAACTAGAAACCATCTAATCAGAGATTATAAAAGCTCTAAGATGCATTGCAGGCTATTGAATCTAACAGTGCTGTCTGCTGCTCTGATGTCTACTACAGAGGATTCTGGATTAGTGTAGCAGAAGAATAGCATAGAAGTAAACAAAACGAGTCTGACACAATCTTCCATACTGCAGTAAACAATAAATAAAACATGTTTTTGCCCACAAAGTGTACATTGGGACTAGTCCCATATTCTGAATGTGGGGCCCTTTTGCTGACTGTTCCACTTTAAGAGTAAGAATAGAATAAAGTGCCTGATTCTGAAAAATATAGAACAATAAAACTGTGTACTATGTTTATTTACATGGTTGAACTGAACACAGCAGGGTGATTTCTTACATCTGTGATGATAATGAGTACCTTAGTTATTCCCTGGACATCTTATTATTTTTAACGAGTAATGTAACATTTCTTTCCAACTGTGTTCCTGTGTTTTGTTCCCTTAGCACAACAACTTACCTTTGTGTACCAAGACACAAGAGGGGTGTTTTGGAGGATGGATGCAGGGTCCAGAGGAGAAATTATTATATTTTCTAACTCAGATAAGAGATTCAATGCCAGGAATTCAGATTTGTGATCACCGGAGTCACCTCCTTTGAAGGATTTAATGTAGACTCGAATTGTTTGGTTCCGATATATCCTTGCTGCTGACTCGACAGCACATGCTGCTATAAATGATGACTTTAATGAGCCTTGTGCATCTACAAAGACTACTTCTGGTTTGTGCTGTACTGAAGCATTCACTGCACCAACAGAGTCAGTCCACCTTTGGAAGCACAAAGCTTCTTATGTTGCCACCAAGCATGTATGCAAATGGAAAACCCAGAATCAAAATTAATAGTGGAATCCGATATCTCCTATCCATATTTTCTGTTCAGCTTCTAAAACCTAAAATGAAAAGAAAACATGTATCATACAGAAATCAATAAAGATACACTGAGTTTATACTTTATTCTGTCCTTTAAGCATGGATATTTAATTAGAATTATGATTATTAGAAAAATGGTACAGGCAATAATTTGAATTTAAATTCATCATAGGTGTGTTCAGATTCAACGGCAGTCACTTGGATGATGGGAGAATGACCAGTGGAATACCACAAGAAACGGCACTGAGCCTGTCCTCTTTATCATCTTCATAAGGGATATTTTGGAGGAACTGCAGGGTAAGGTGTGTCTCTTTGCAGATGACACAAAAATCTGCAACTGGGTAGACACCCAGGAGGGGTTGAAAGAATGCAAAGAGATCTGGGTAAACTAGAGAGTGGTCTAGGAAGTGGCAGTTGGTTTCAGTTCCAAAACGTGCAAAGTGATGCACATAGAGCGGGAAACAGGGAGCTGGGTATAAGTTGGAGGTGAGATACTTACAGTTAACAAGCAAGACAGGGACCTTTGGGTGATCATATCTGATGATTTCAAAGTGGCAGTGCAGTGCAACTGGGCAGCACAGGGGGGGGATCTCTTGCAGAAGAAGAGGTGGGGTTGCCTCTGTATTGCTTACTTGTGAGACCTCACCTAGCATACTGTCTCCAGTTCTAGAGGTCACATCTCAGCAACTCCTTGTGTGAGTAAGAGAATATGCTACCTATTTTAGAACTTCAAAACACAGACACATACAGTACACTAGTAGCCATCGCCATGCATAACAGTTTTGCATCATGGCACCAGTCATCACACTTGAGAGGCCATTTATTTTCCCATTCCACTTGGACATTGTAATTTTTTGGTGCCGTAGTTCCTGGAGCAGCCAGCAGATGTCACTATACTGCATTCATACATCGCATGAGTCACTCTCAGCACAGTCAGATGCAGCAATGCACAGATGAGCCAGGTCATAGGTTGCCTAGTGTAATAAACACTCCAATATACACTCAATATATCTTTAGAACATGAACTTCTTATTTCCTGCTTTCTGATTGGCTGGTACCTCTGCCGGGGGTATATTAACTTCCAACAGAGGACCAGGAAATAAAAAGTGCTAGCTCAGCCTGCCACAGTACGAAAATGGTAACACTCTGTCATGCTGGACTTTCAAACCTCAAATTTTTTTCCTCTTGCTTACCTAGTCAGCCCCTCTCATTTAAGCACCTCCATGCCCACCACCACCAACTATCATTTATTTTGCACTTTTTTAAAAATAATTTTTTGTATGAACTTGTAGTGCTAGTACATTGTGTGCTCTGCCTATTGAGCTGGATCTGAGTTGTAGAAGAAGAACCAAAAAAATCCTTGTCTTTTTTTTACTTGTTTTCTTTCTGTTCATAATTTAAAAAGGCAGTATTCCTTAAAACTGCCTCTTAGAGCCGCCACCATTTCAGCCTTCTCCCAGAAATTGTTTCCCCATCCTCCAGCCACCCCCAACTGTCCACATAATGGCAAGCCAACACAGAGCCTCCATTTGCTGGAGCTGAACCAGAGAGCATCACTGGCCTCATCATTGAGCCATCGGTACAGAAATGGATCATGGGCCACAAACATCGTGAGTGAGGAGCACCAGGCAACAAAACATGTTGCAGAGAACTCACAACAAAAACACTACCTAAACAGGCAAGCAACACATAAAAACATGGTAGTGCCCTCTACTGGCTAACAGCTACCAGTAGAGGGACTGCTTACCTAAAACTACTAAAAATTCATTTCTAGTCATTTTATACCATCACTTTAATTTTTGGTAATCCTATAACAATGACACATGTAGCCCATTTTCTAAGTGCAATAATACCCAACAGGGTGGGTGGTATTGGGCAAAACTGGACCTTTCAGGGCAATAAGACCCTCGCCTGTGGTGTCATGCCTCATTATGACCCTGGGTGGTATGGTATGAACAATATGGCCCACCCTGTCAAGTTTATTGCTTTCATATTACCCAACAGGGTGGGTGGTGTTGGGCAAAATTGGACCTTTCAGGGGCAATAAGACTCTCACCTGTGGTGTCATGCCTCGTTATGCCCCTGGGTAGTCTGGTATTGAACAATATGGCCCACCCTGTCGAAATATTACTTTCATATAATACCCAACAGGGTGGGTGGTATTGGGAAAAACTGGACCTTTCAGGGCAATAAGACCCTCACCTGTGGTGTCATGCCTCATTATGCCCCTGGTAGTCTGGTATTGAACAATACGGCCCACCCTGTCAAGTACTATTGCTTTCATATTGTCCTTTATTTTGTAGTTCTAGTGTTTATCCAGGGGTTATTTGCCTCGCTCTCCTGCCACATTTCCTACCTTAATGCCTTAGGCCCTTTGCTCTGTCAGGGTTGTGTTTCCATTTTCTTCACTAGAAAGCTATGTTATCAATGTCCAGTGTATAGCACTGACTCTATGAAGGCAGCATCTTATCCTTTTTATCTGTCACATTCTTTTATTTATACACATGATACAACCATTTATCACCTCATTGTAACATGGGGAAGAGAAAGGGTTGTGCAGGATCAGTCCAACGGCATCTGGTGACCATTAATTCTCAAGTAATCCATGGTTGCCCTGAGAATTAATCAATGCCAAGTGCACTCACATTTCTGTTCCTCATGTTAGTTTCCTGTCCCAAAACAGTCTTAGCCTGCAATTCACAGTCAACCAATAGATGGCTGTCAAACAAGAATAGATATGCTTAAGTGAAATTTATTGTAGTTCCATCATAAGTAGCTTGAAAACATCTATATGACTACATAATATTTTTGTTGTTGTTTGTTTTACTTGGTCTGTTGGCTAAGAACACATACCCTTTCAGTAACTACACAGTAATGTATGCCACATATGATTTTCCGCATTGTCTCCATGTCTTTTATTAAATATTTAAAAACTACTGTATCAGTAGAACCTAAAACAACAAAAGCACACACCTTGGACCAATGTCTATCAAACTAGAAAGTTTCAGGTTTCAGACTCTCCTATTTTTTAGTTATTGGGTGGCAAAAAAGGTTTAACATTTAAAATAAAATGAGACTTCTGCATTTCTTTGCATCTCTGTAACTTTGCCTCCCTGAACAGATCTATATGTAATTTATAGGATCAAGAGTTCCTGACACAGAGGGTGTGCTTTCTAAATTTCATGTAAATCAGTTGAAAGGAGGCAAAGTTATTAATGTGCAATTCTGAGTGTAAAATCACAGCTAAAGATGTAAGCCTCAGTGTACTACCATCTGTAGGTTGACAAGGAATGTACAACAACTTGAACCACTGTTGGATGTGTGCACTGACCGCTAATAAGGCCTGAGTTCTGTGCCCTCTGAGGTAAGAATGAACGACCAATGGATGTGTCACTGTCCACTAATAATGCCTGAGTTCTGTGCCCTCTGAGGTAGGATGAATAACTGTTGGATGTGCACTGACCTCTAATAATGCCTGAGTTCTGTGCCCTCTGAGGTAAGAATGAACCACCAATGGATGTGCACTGTCCACTAATAATGCCTGAGTTCTGTGCCCTCTGAGTTAAGGATGAATCACTGATGGATGTGTGCACTGTCTACTAATAATGCCTGAGTTCTGTGCCCTCTGAGTTAAGGATGAATCACTGATGGATGTGTGCACTGACCACTAATAATGCCTGAGTTCTGTGCCCTCTGAGTTAAGGATGAATCACTGATGGATGTGTACTGACCACTAATAATGCCTGCGTTCTGTGCCCTTTGAGGTGAGGAGGAACCATTGATGCATGTGTGCACTGTCTACTAATAATGCCTGAGTTCTGTCTCCTAGAGCACGGACTGGGTACATGCGGTTAATGCCCTCTACCTGGATTTCAGCAGGCCTTTAACTTGGTGTCACATGGTAGGCTGACCTGCAAGTTGAAGAGTCTGGGAGCAGGAGGAAACTGGTCAGATGGGTTGAAAACTGGCTGCAGGGTTGACAGCAGAAAGGTAGTAGTGGGAGGGGTGCATCTGAACCAGAGACAATGCTAACATGCACCAAAAGGGCTATAGTTGCATCCTTTCCAAAACTGACCCCTCTTTCCTTTGCCAGTGGGTCCAAACTGATGCACCTACTCTAACAATATCTATAGGAAGGGAATGAATGGTTCAAAACCTGCCAGTGACTGGTTTTCACCCAAGTGCGTTCCTGTTTAGACCCACATTTTTACATTAGTGGATCCAGTTCAACCCATGTTTTAAACTATCCAGTGCTGTCACTGATCTGAACCCAGGACAGTAACAAGTGGTGTACCATAGGGCCCAGTGCTGGGACCAGTTCTGTTTAACATTTTCATAGCCACATTGCAGTAGGGATTAAGAGCAACATCAGTCTCTTTTGGATGACAAAGATTTGTGCCAAGGTAGATGGGGAGGCGAGGAACAAAAGTACTTCAGGAGGATTTGGCAAAACTGGAGGAATGGTCTCACATTTGGCAGCTTGGTTTCAATGCCAAGAAGTGTAAAGTGATGCAGTCAGGAGGCACGAACCCAGGACACAATTACTGGCTGGTGTGTGTCTGGTTAACAAAATCAAGGGAAGAAGGATCTGGGAATGCTGGTAACCGAGGAGATAAACCACTCTGCTCTCAGTGCAGGAAGGCAGTAGTGAGGAAAACAGGATGCTAGGGTGCATAGCAAAGGGACTACTTCTAGGAGTGGGGTCATATTGCCCTTGTACAGGTCCCTGGTGAGACCGCACCTAGAGTGGTACATCAAACTACTGGAGGGTACAGCGCAGGGCAACAAAAATGATCCTGGGGTTGGGGACAGACCATGTGAGGAGAGACCGAGAGCTCAATATGTATACCCTAGGGGAAAAAAGGAGAGAGGATATGATTGAGACCTTCATCAAGTACCTGAAGGGTTTAAACAAAGAGCACCAGATGTATGTTCAATCTGAAGGGCAGAAGAAACCAGGAGACACTCTATGAAGTTGGAAGGTGGCAGGTTCAAGAGGAACTGTGGAGGCAATATTTCACAGAAAGAGTGGTGGCAGGGTGGAACGCCTCTGCCAGAGGAAGTCATGTCACTGCAGAGTGTTGGGGGCTTCAAGAGGAAGTGGGACAGATTCAAGGGCGGTACAAACTGAGATGGGGTGCCAGAGGGAGGGCCTATGTGGGGGGACAGCTGCAGTCTAATGGACTAAACTGCTGGACTCTCAAGCAGACTAGATTGACCAAATGGCCTGTATCTGCTGGCAATTTCATATGTTAGATATGTCCTCTGAGGTGAGGATGAACTACTGATGATGTGTGCACTGACCACTAATAATGCATGAGTTCTTTGTCCTCTGAAACTTTGCCTCCCCTAAACTGATCTACATGGAATTTGCAGGATCAAGAGTTCCTGACACAGAGGATTTGTTTTCTAAATTTCATGTAAATCAGTTGAAAGAGAGCAAAGTTATTAATAATGCAATGCTGGGTGTACAATTCACAGATAAAAAGAATGTGTAAGACTCAGTGTACAACCATCTGTAGGTCAGCAAAGGAATTGCGGCAACAACTAACAGAGTTCAAATCTCCTCTGCATTTAAATATATGCATTTCCATAATGCACAGTAGCCAAATCTGAAACATCAAATATAGCAGAAAAATGGAGATAATAATAAGATAATTTATAAAGTGCCTTTCATTTGTCAATGCACTGTACATATTAAAACAGTAAAATCAAACATTAAAATTCAATAATAAATACAGATAAAACCACAACATAGTTAATAACTTCAATACAATCAGCCATCCAGAAAGGGCATTTGCCAAAAGTGGGTTTTCAGACCCTTCTTTAATTCCTCCATGGAGGTGCACTCCCATAACTGGCGGGTAGAGAATTCCAAAGAGTGGGTGCAGCATAAGAAAATGCTCTAAAAGCCTGAAGATTTAAGACTCGCTCTTGGAATCTCTAGCTACCCTCATCAGCCAAGTAGAGTGATCGGCCAGGCAGTAGGGGACCATAAGTTCTTTCAGATAGGCTGGATCCTGACCATAAAGTCGTTAAAAGTCAATAAACTGACTTTAAAGGTGATCCTCCACTGTATAGAAGCCAGTGCAGTTCACGCAGCACTGGGGTAATATGACAGGACCTACTTGTCCCAGTCAAGACCCAGGCTGCTGTGTTCTGCACTAGCTGTAGGTGTGGATTTCAACCCTGGAAAGCCCAAAGCACAGGGGTTGCAGTAGTCCAGCGAGGACACAAAGGCGTGGACCAACGTTCATAAGGAGTCACGCAAGGAACAAGGAGCTTAACTCTGGCGATATTCCTAAAATGGTAAAGAAGTCATGCAACACATAAAGATAAGGAGCACCAGGATATGTCGGTGCTATTGAAAATCACGACAAATGTAAATCAAGGTAAATCTAAGCACCCGCACAGCATACTCAGAAAACGTCCGATGGATAAAAAATCACATTTATTATAGACCAAATAAAGCGCACACTACACAGACTGACGTTTCACTTGGCCTCCTGCCAAGCTTCTTCAGAGTAAAGACATCTTTCAAGTATTATACTTAAGTACTTTGTTCAACATACCATGTGATTTCTATTGCACCAATACAAATCCAATAACAATTATATACCAATTGTTTGAGAAAACAGTTCTTAAAGACACACAACATATAAATCCATTTATCCCATATAACTAATAAGAACTACTTCAAAAACATCACTCCAATATATAGAATTATCTTACAAAATTTAAATTAATTTATATAACATTAGAATAACCATAATTATTATATACACAAAAAATCCCTTATATTGAAAATACATAGAAAAGTGCAAACAATAAAAATGCAAATATTGAAAGGAAAAATTATTTAAATCAACTCTGCTGTTCAATAAATATGTTATGTGTTTATTAATTTACTTTATGCCGGCATCTAATATAAGTTTATGGGCCTATAACCATACTTATTTTATTTTTGCTATTTTAAAGGTTTTCCCAAATTCATATTTTAAAGGTTCCATACATTATTTATATTTTTCAAAAATGCAGCTAACTCAAAATTGTCATTAAGGCCCTTATTTTCACAAGCTCTAGCGTATATATCCAAAGCTTTCTCTCTGGCCTATTTTCTTATTTAAATCTCCACTCCTTGGTCCCAATGTGACCTGCTCTAAACCCAAAAGCTAAACTTATGGTTTGTTTGACCATACTTCAAAACATGTTTCACTATAGCATATGAATCATCTCTCTTTCAATTGCTCTAACATGTTCACCTATTCTCACTTTTAGTTTATGTATGGTATGCCTAACATAATAAGCCCCACACTCACAGGTTAATAGATATACAACATTCATACTATTACATGTAACAAAATCTCGTAGCTCCACGATCTTCCCAGTAACCCGGATGTGTAAAGGCTTTGCAACTATTAATGTACTTGCAATATATACAATTCCACAACTGTGTGTTCCCTTTGGTCTTGTAGTAAGCAATGTTTGTCTAGCTTTTAAATTAGAGCCTGCCACATTGGATACCACAAAGTCCTTAATGCTTTTGTTCTTCCTATATACTACATTAGGACCTTCTTTTATTATCTCTCTCAATTTTGGCTCCAACTTTAAAATCGACCAGTTGCCTTTAGAATTTGTTTTATATCATTTGCCTGGTTTGAAAAACTAGTAACAAAGGACAGTCCACCTTGGATTTAGAAACTCCTTTGTAATTTAATACTTCTTTCCTATCTAATTTATCTACTTTTCTAATAGCTGTTGCTATGCTACAATTACTATACCCTCTGTCTTTAAACGTTGCCTTTGACCCCGTTTAATCTTAAATTCAGAGGATTGAGCAGTTTCTAAATGTTCTAATTAGTTGACTTTTCGGTATATTGAATTTAGTATGAAAAGGATGACAACTATCATATCTCAATATAGTATTTCTATCTGTAAATTTTTGGAACAAAGTAGTGCATACTCCTTCAAGACCGTCCTTATATATTTTCAAATCCAAAAATTAATGTTTGTCTGATGTATTTGTCGTCAGACAACTACTAGTTGTCTCCATCCATTTGATGAAATGTCCAAATTCATCCACTGAACCTTTCCATATTATTAAAATGTCATCAATAAACGCAGCCATAAATCAACTTTATCAATAAATGGATTAGTATCCGATTCATACAAAAATCAATTTCCCATTTGCCTACAAATAGATTAGCATAACTTGGGGCCATTGTGGTGCCCATAGCCGTGCCTCGGTTTGATGGTATAAAATCCCTTCAAACATAAAATGTTCATGGTGAGTACCAATTCAGCCAACTGCAACAAAAATTCTGTAGGGACTTTAACTAGATTTTCCTCAGTTCTAGTATTTAAAAATATTTCATGGCTTCCAAACCTTCATCATGGGGTATAACTGCATATAGTGAGTTAACATCTACCACTGAAAAATACCATGTCTTATCCATATATAAATCTTCGGCAATCTGTACTACCTGAGTTGAATCTCTCAGATAGGACGTCAAATTCTGTACTAGTGGTTGTAAAAACCATCCAAGTACATAGAGATGGGTTCTCAACCACCCTTTACCAGAAACAATTGGTCTCCCTGGAGGATTTTTTAAGTCCTTATGAATTTTGAAGTGCATAAATAACGGAATGACAGGGTATGCTACTGTTAAAGTTTTGTATTCCAGGTCTGAAATATAACCTTTAATAAAACCCTCATTCAAACATTTATCTATTTTTGTTTGAAGATATCTATAGTTCGATGAGTTGTTTTAACATAAAATGTTTCGTCTTTAATAAGTCTTGTGACCTCCCCAATATAATCCGAGTATTGAGCACCACAATTGCCCCACCTTTATCTGCCGGCTTAATTGTAATAGCTTTGTTGGCTCTTAAGCATTTTAAAGCCTCCATTTCATTTTACTACAATTGGAATTAAATCTCCCAGTCTTCTCTTGTAAAGATTTCAAATCAAATTCGCATTTCTTAATAAAACTGACACAATGGGATTAATTGGCGGACAATACTCTGATCTCGGTTGTAACCTCAAACAACCTGAGTTCCTGTCCACATCGTCCTGATTGTAAATACACTTTAAGGTCAAATTTCTCCCAAATTTATGCAGATCTACAAAGTATTAAAGAAGTCAATTCCTTTTCCGGACAAAGGATAAACCTTTACTCAAAACCTTTAATTCATGTTGAGTTAATGTATGATCAGATAAATTAATGACAGGTGCTGATTCATTTATAGAACTACTACTTACATCCTTGTCTACCTGAATAAATGTTGCATTAGATGTTATTTGCCCAAAAGTTTGAATAATATTATTAGTTGTAACATTTGAATCAGTTGTTAACGACTCGTCATCAACATTATTA
Source organism: Neoceratodus forsteri (assembly GCA_016271365.2). NCBI lineage: Eukaryota > Metazoa > Chordata > Ceratodontiformes > Ceratodontidae > Neoceratodus > Neoceratodus forsteri. The sequence continues at coordinate 34,257,227 of JADMNL010000033.1, forward strand.
CCACTTAAAACATTTTGGTCCACATTTCAAGAATCAATATTATTCAGTGATACAAAACATTTCTGGCCTCATATACTTTATTTACAAATATGCTTCATTTAAATTGTCTTTCCCACCAATGTCACATAAACAGTTCATAATTAATATTTTGTCCTGTTTTTTTCTTCCAAGCTATGTGCCCCGTCCTCTTTGTTGAAAATGCACACTTTGAGTTCGTATAGGCGCTGTCTTTGACTTCAATCGTATCTCTTGATGTTGGGGGAGGAATGTCAGGTGGGATTCCCCATAAGACCTTCTGAATATGTATCCAATCATCAGTATCTGAGGACCAGTAGTATAATCTAAAAGCGGTCTTATTTGTAGTAGCCAAATTAGTACTTTTTCAAAATCGATTTTGGTGTAAATTCTTTATGTTCACTCTGATCATAAACTCTATTGTGTAGGTAATCATTTTCATCTGTGTAAATTTCCTTTGTTTTTGTTTCTTGATAGTCACATCATACCGCGTAACTTTGTCTAATAATATCTGATTCAGTCTTTCCCATTCTATAGTGTCCACCGACTCTTTAAGCTGACTTTCTATGTGAATTTCTTTGGATAAACTCTCTCTAATGGGTTTAGCAAATTGTAAGATAAACTCAATATTCTTAATGGACAGCGTCATGCATGTTATTCGCCATTGGATCATAAAGTCTAAATTATCAGTTCCATAAGCCGGTTTTGAGTTATCTGAAGCCTCCTTGGGACTCGGTTCACTTGTAAATATGCTTGTAATGTAGTCTTGTGCCAAAACATTCTCCTGCCCTTAAGTACTAGCTTTTCAAACTCGAAATAATGTTTTGGGGTTTAACTCACCAGCAACATTTGTAGAACCTTCACCTGTTGTCAATAGCAGACTGTCCCCTCTTGCGCTCAAAATACAAAGTTGGCAAAACTCATACCATGTGTGCAGCCACATTCATCCCTTCAGAGCCCGTTGCACCGTCGGATCTCTTCCTGGTTTTGTGACATCACAGCATGTGGTGTAGCTTCCAAATTCATCCCCAGGAGACGTATCTTAATCTCGACAGTGCTGCTCTCTGAATATGTACTTATAGCATCAAGGACATATATCTCTAAGTATCACGCACTCTTCAATATTTGCATTTTTATTGTTTGCACTTTTCTATGTATTTTTCAATATAAGGTTTTTTGGTGTATATAATAATTATGGTTATTCTAATGTTATATAAATTAAATTTAAATATTGGTAAGATAATTCTATATATTGAGTGATGTTTTTGAAGTAGTTCTTATTAGTTATATAGGATAAATGGATTTATATGTTGTGTGTCTTTAAGAACTGTTTTTCAAACAATTGGTATATAATTGTTATTGGATTTGTATTGGTGCAATAGAAATCACATGGTATAGTGAACAAAGTATCTAAGTATAATACTTGAAAGATGTCTTTACTCTGAAGAAGCTTGGCAGGAGGCCAAGTGAAACGTCAGTCTGTGTAGTGTAGCTTTTATTTGGTCTATAATAAATGTGATTTTTATCCATCGGACGTTTTCTGAGTATGCTGTGCGGGTGCTTAGATTTACCTTGATTTACATTTGTCGTGATTTTCAATAGCACCGCATATATCCTGGTGCTTCTTATCTTTTATGTGTTGCTGTACTTTGTTTTTGGAGCACAGGTTGGCTACTAAGTAAGCCGTAAAAGCATGTTAACGTCCAAGTAAAATTAACAGTATTGAACTGTCTTTTGACCAAAATAGCCACATATAAACGCTTGATTATATGGGTGATGTCGTGAAGACTTAGAGATATATGTCCTTGATGCTATAAGCACATATTCAGAAAGCCGCACTGTCGAGATTAAAGATCGTCTCCTGGGGATGAATTTGGAAGCTACACCACATGCTGTGATGTCACAAAACTAGGAAGAGATCTGACGGTGCAACGGGCCTCTGAAGGTGATGAATGTGCGGCGCACATGGTATGAGTTTGCCAACTTTGTATTTCGAGCGCAAGAGGGGACAGTCTGCTATTGACAACAGGTGAAGGTTCTACAAATGTTGCTGGTGAGTTAAACCCAAAACATTATTTCGCAAGTTTGAAAAGCTAGTACTTAGGGCAGGAGAATGTTTTGGCACAAGACTACATTAGAAGCATATTTACAAGTGAACCGAGTCCCGAGGGGGCTCGTGATAACCCAAAACCGGCTTATGGAACTGATAATTTAGACTTTATGATCCAATGGCGAATAACATGCATGACGCGTCCATTAAGAATATTGAGCTTATCTTACAATTTGCTAAACCCATTAGAGAGAGTTTATCCAAAAATCTCCGACATAGAAAGTCAACTAAAGAGTCGGTGGACACTATAGAATGGGAAAGACTGAATCAGATATTATTAGACAAAGTTACACGGTATGATGGGACTATCAAGAAATAAAACAAAGGAAATTTACACGAGATGAAAATGATTACCTACACAATAGAGTTTATGATTGAGTGAACATAAAGAATTTACACCAAAATCGATTTTGAAAAAAGTACTAATTTGGCTACTACAAATAAGACCGTTTTAGATTATACTACTGGTCCCTCAGATACTGATGATTCGGATACATATTCAGAAGGTCTTATGGGGAATCCCACCTGGACATTCCCCTCCAACATCAAGAGATACGACGAAGTCAAAGACAGCACCCTATACGAACTCAAAGTGTGCATTTTCAACAAAGAGGATGGGGGGCAGCGTGGAAGAAAAACAGGGCAAAATATTAATTATGAACTGTTTATGTGACATTGGTGGAAAGACAATTCTAAATGAAGCATATTTGTAAATAAAGTATGAGGGCCAGAAATGTTTTGTATCACTGAATAATATTGATTCTTGAAATGTGGACCAAAATGTTTTAAGTGGTAATAATGTTGATGATGAGTCATTAACAACTGATTCAAATGTTACAACTAATAATATTATTCAAACTTTGGGCAAATAACATCTAATGCAACATTTATTCAGGTAGACAAGGATGTAAGTAGTAGTTCTATAAATGAATCAGCACCTGTCATTAATTTATCTGATCATACATTAACTCAACATGAATTAAAGGTTTTGAGTAAAGATTTATCCTTTGTCCGGAAAAGGAATTGACTTCTTTAATACTTTTGTAGATCTGCATAAATTTGGGAGAAATTTGACCTTAAAGTGTATTCATGATCAGGACGATGTGGACAGGAACTCAGGTTGTTTGAGGTTACAACCGAGATCAGAGTATTGTCCGCCAATTAATCCCATTGTGTCAGTTTTATTAAGAAATGCGAATTGGATTTGAAATCTTTACAAGAAGACTGGGAGATTTAATTCAATTGTAGTAAAATGAAATGGAGGCTTTAAAATGCTTAAGAGCCAACAAAGCTATTACAATTAAGCCATGGCGGATAAAAGTGGGGCAATTGTGGTGCTCAATACTCGGATTATATTGGGGAGGTCACAAGACTTATTAAAGATGAAACATTTATGTTAAAACAACTCATCAAACTATAGATATCTTCAAACAAAAATAGATAAATGTTTGAATGAGGTTTTATTAAAGGTTATATTTCAGACCTGGAATACAAAACTTTAACAGTAGCATACCCTGTCATTCCCATTATTTATGCACTTCGAAAATTCATAAGGACTTAAAAAATTCTCCAGGGAGACCAATTGTTTCTGGTAAAGGGTGGTTGACAGAACCCATCTCTATGTACTTGGATGGTTTTACATCCACTAGTACAGAATTTGAGGTCCTATCTGAGAGATTCAACTCAGGTAGTACAGATTGTTGAAGATTTATATATGGATAAGACATGGTATTTTTCAGTGGTAGATGTTAACTCACTATATGCAGTTATACCCCATGATGAAGGTTTGGAAGCCTTGAAATATTTTTAAATACTAGAACTGAGGAAAATCTAGTTAAAGTCCCTACAAATTTTTGTTGCAGTTGGCTGAATTGGTACTCACCATGAACATTTTATGTTTGAAGGATTTTATACCATCAAATCCGAGGCATGGCTATGGGCACCACAATGGCCCCAAGTTATGCTAATCTATTTGTAAGCAAATGGGAAATTGATTTTTGTATGAATGGATACTAATCCATTTATTGATAAAGTTGATTTATAGCGTCGTTTATTGCGACATTTTAATAATATGGAAAGGTTCAGTGGATGAATTTGGACATTTCATCAAATGGACGGAGACACGAGTAGTTGTCTGATGTACAAATATGACGTACATCAGACAAACATTAATTTTTGGATTTGAAAATATATAAGGACGGTCTTGAAGGAGTATGCACTACTTTGTTCCAAAAATTTACAGATAGAAATACTATATTGAGATATGATAGTTGTCATCCTTTTCATACTAAATTCAATATACCGAATAGTCAACTAATTAGAACATTTAGAAACTGCTCTGAATCCTCTGAATTTAAGATTAAACGGGTCAGCAAGTACAACGTTTTAAAGACAGAGGGTATAGTAATAGTAGCATAGCAACAGCTATTAGAAAAGTAGATAAATTAGATAGGAAAGAAGTATTAAATTACAAAGGAGTTTCTAAATCCAAGGTGGACTGTCCTTTTGTTACTAGTTTTCAAACCAGGCAAATGATATAAAACAAATTCTAAAAAGGCAACTGGTCGATTTTAAAGTTGGAGCCAAAATTGAGAGATAATAAAAGAAGGTCCTAATGTAGTATATAGGAAGAACAAAAGTATTAAGGACTTTGTGGTATCCAATGTGGCAGGCTCTAATTTAAAAGCTAGACAAACATTGCTTACTACAAGACCAAAGGAACACACAGATGTGGGAATTGTATATATTGCAAGTACATTAATAGTTGCAAAGCCTTTACACATCCGGTTACTGGGAAGATCTTGGAGCTACGAAGTTTTGTTACATGTAATAGTATGAATGTTGTATATCTATTAACCTGTGAGTGTGGGGCTTATTATGTTGGGCGTACATATGCAAACTAAAAGTGAGACTAGGTGAACATGTTAGAGCAATTGAAAGAGAGATGATTCATATGCTATAGTGAAACATGTTTTGAAGTATGGTCAAACAAAACCATAAGTTTAGCTTTTTGGGTTTAGAGCAGGTCACATTGGGACCAAGGAGTGGAGATTTAAATAAGAAAATAGGCCAGAGAGAAAGCTTCTGGATATATACGCTAGAGCTTGTGAAAATAAGACCTTAATGACAATTTTGAGTTGGCTGCATTTTGAAAAATATAAATAATGTATGGGACCTTTAAAATATGAATTTGGGAAAACCTTTAAAATAGCAAAATAAAATAAGTATGGTTATAGGCCCATAAACTTATATTAGATGCTGGCATAAAGTAAATTAATAAACACATAACATATTTATTGAACAGCAGAGTTGATTTAAATAACTTGTCCCCTTTCAATATTTGCATTTTTATTGTTTGCACTTTTCTATGTATTTTCAATATAAGGGATTTTTGGTGTATATAATAATTATGGTTATTCTAATGTTATATAAATTAAATTTAAATATTGGTAAGATAATTCTATATATTGAGTGATGTTTCTGAAGTAGTTCTTATTAGTTATATGGGATAAATGGATTTATATGTTGTGTGTCTTTAAGAACTGTTTTCTCAAACAATTGGTATATAATTGTTATTGGATTTGTATTGGTGCAATAGAAATCACATGGTATGGTAAACAAAGTATTTATGTATAATACTTGAAAGATGTCTTTTACTCTGAAGAAGCTTGGCAGGAGGCAAAAGTGAAACGTCAGTCTGTGTAGTGTGCGCTTTTATTTGGTCTATAATAAATGTGATTTTTATCCATCGGACGTTTTCTGAGTATGCTGTGTGGGTGCTTAGATTTACCTTGATTTACATTAAAAGGAAGTCATGATGACTGCTGACACTTGTGACTGCAGTATCAGCCCTGTCATCCAAGATGACACCCAGGTTATGCACCCGTTCAGAGGTTAGAAGTGGAACGCCACCAAATAAAATTCCTGAGGGCGTACCAACAAACGACCCTCTATCTGATGACCCAGGTCCACAATCAAAACCTCTGTCTTTTCTGAGTTCAACTTGAACCGACTAGAATCCATCCAATCCTAGATTTCTTTCAGACAGTTGTTAAACACCGAAAGAGCTCCATCCTGGTTGGGTGCAAAACAGGTATAGCTGGGTATCATCTACATAGCAGTGAAACCTCAGCCCATACCATCTTATAATGTCTCCGAGGGCAGCATATACACTACGAATAACACGGGAGATAGCACTGAACCTGAGGCACCCCACACAACAAAGAAGCTGGCCTTGAGCGAAAACCCCAGACACAACTCTTTGTGATCTCCCAGTGAGGAATGAGGTGAACCATTGAAGGGCGATGCCCGATATTCCACAAATCTGCCTCAAGCGTGCTAGCAACAACAAAAGCGATCCACAGTGTCAAAGGCTGATGAGATCAAGGAGAACCAAGATGGAGCATCTCTTCGGATCTCTTGCCCTCAGAAGATCATTAAGCATCCGAACCAGCGCAGTCTCAGTGCTATGTCTTTATGAAAACTGGATTGGAAGAGTTCATAGATGTCATGGATGGTTAAATGTTCTTCCAATTGAGCTGCCACCACCTTCTCAATCACCTTCTCAATAAAGGGAAGGTTTGAGATAGGTCTATAGTTTGTGAAACAGTCTGAGTCCGAGGTAGCTTTCTTCAAGAGAGTGTTACCACTGCCTCTTTCAGGAAGCTAGAGAACTCACCCAGCTCCAAGGAGCACCAGACTATTCACACAAGGACTGGACTGATGATATCACTACAACCCAAAATTAGGGAGGTCAGTCCAGGATCCAAAATTACAGCCTGTAGGGCACACACTATGGATAATCCTCATGACATCCATGAAATCAGGTCGACTAAAGGAACTCCAGAAAAACTGAGGTACTATGAACTGACACTGTTCAACAGCATCACCCTTAGAGATTGTTGGACACAGATCCGCCCTGAAGTCAGCCACCTTAGTTGCAAAGAATCGAGCAAGCTCCTCACACTCTAATTACAAAAGACTTTTCAAACTTGCAGACAAGCTGGGTTGCACAGTCTTTCTACAGTTCAAAAAGCTGAGCCGGTCGATTCCAAGCAACTGCAATCTCCCTGGACAGGAATTCTGCCTTCTTACGGGTGATTGCAGATTGACAGAACAAATAATGGTCCATCAATCTAAGATGATTCCACACTTTACAGAACTAAGTCAGTTAAAATGAGAACATATTCTGAAATGTTGATCACATCTGCATGTAATCAGTAAATTGTTCACCATTGCAGTCACAATATAAAAAGTTAAGCATGAGTTTCTCCAATCAAGTGCAACCCCTTTCTCTTTCCCAATGGTAGCAACCTAATATCCTCCTGGAACCTTTCTAATTTTGCACTTTAAAATTACTTTTACGCAAATATAACATGGGGAGAGAAACATTTAAAAAGTGCTGAACCCTTCCCCATGTTACAAGAGAATTAACCCACTCCTGAGCGTGGATCTGTCAGGGATTAATGTATGGCTAGGTGGTTGGACCCCCAGCTATACATTAATCCCTGAGAGACCCATGCTCTGTCATGGATTAAGCCTTACTTGAATCACATGTTCTCTTTCTCATTCAGTGTTTAGTGACCGATGTTGATTTACAGTTTTGTATCTCACCCCTGGTAGCTAGAACTAATGGTTGACATTTTCTTTTAGCTGGCTTCTTTGGCCAGTCACATCCTGTTTTGTTTGCATTTCTATCTCTGTTTAATGATAATCACTTCTATTGAAAAGTGCACTGCTATGGTTTTGCTGCTTAAAATTTATAGCTTAAGAAATGATTCATTGCTTTTACCCATGGGAGCTATAAAAGTGTTGTTCTTATCTGGCAGAGATCCATGACTGGATGAAGGCTAGATGGTTGAAATTGAATTCCGGAAGACTGAGGTGTTGGTAGTGGATCCGGGGCACTGGATAGAGAGGCAGGTTGTGGGTTTACCATCTGAGCTTTGGCTTGATGGTGTACAACTGTCTGCCTCTGAAAGGATGCGTGCTCTGTGGATGGTTCTTGACGATGGGCTAGCAGTGCGTGCACAAGTGTCGGCAGTCATCAAGTCCTCCTTTTAACACCTTAGGAACATCACAAGAATTAAGCACCTTATTCTGTCCGATGATTTGTCCGCACTGATCCATGCCTTTGTGACCTCATGCCTTGATTACTGTAACTCCTTTTACCTGGGGCTTCAGGGGTTGATATCTGCCACTTGCAGCTGGTGCAGAACACAGCGGCTTGGTTGTTGACTGAGTCGTTGTGCTCTAGTCATATTACTCCTGTGCTGCGTGTTCTGCACTGGCTGCCTATACAGTGGCGGATCACCTTTAAGGTCAGCTTACTGACCTATAAAGCCCTGTATGGACAGGGACTGAGTTATCTGCAAGAGCTCCTGGTTCCCTACAGCCCTGGCCATCCTCTCCACTCGTCTGACAAGGGGTTGTTAAAGGTTCCCAGGTGCGTTTAAAACATCTGGGGCCTGGGCATTTATGTTTGTGGCACCGTTCCTGTGGAACTCTCTACATCATTAGATTAGAGGTGTAGGACCGTGGAGAGCTTTAAAACCAGCCTGAAAAACATCCTTTCCAACAGGCTTTTAGTGATTGATATTTATGAATGGGGAAAGTTTTAAATTGAAGCTGAATTTGTGTAAGACTTTTAAATTATTTGTGATGTGTTTTATGTGCAGTGCTTTGATACTAGAAATGCACAACATAAAAAAATATAATTATAATATTATTAATTATTACTAGACCTCCCCATGCTAACACACAGCCCTACCTAGGCTGCAAAGTTAGGGGTGCCTGCTTGCTCTACTGTTTAAACAGAACAATATCCTGGCTTTCTTGTAATTGTCTCCTCCTCCACACACACACACACACACACACACACACACATATATCCTGTCTTCCTAATGTGTTTTCACAACTACTGGTTCAATACAGTTCATCTTTAAATCATTATGCTGGTGTTCCACCTCTACATTATCTATGCATGCTTTTCTGTTAAATTGTTTGAGTAGGTTTTTCTGATTAACATTTTTCAGGCAACAATCCACTCATAACTGCATCATGTAGCTTATGTGTCTTGTTCTGCTCTTGTGCTTGGGGCATAAACTACATCATACAGTTTTAAAATGGTGCTGACTTCATGCCCACCCAAGACATCTCATTTTATGAAGTAATCTCTCCTGTGTGGTACGGAATCAAACGCCTTCTTAAGGTCGAGGGTATCGCGGCGTCCACCAACCCTCACCCATCCACTACCCTGGTGACCCAGTGAAAGAACTCCATCAAGTTCATTTGACATGACCTTCCCTCAGTGAGCCTGTGTTGCCATTGGTCCTGTATGGCCATTGGCTTCCAGGTAGCTACTGATTCTTTTCTTTAGCAGTTTGTCCATGAGCTTGCCTACCACAGATGTTAAACTCACTGGTCTATAATTGCCTGCCTCCTCCTTGTCCCGCCTTGTGACTGCCCTTCTCCAGTCAAAGGGACATTAATATTGTCAATCATATCTCTTAAACAAGTTAAACAGGTTCTAACTGTGCTGTCAGTGGCTACATGCATGTGTTTTAGTCAGTTTTAGCCTGTCTGTTTGTCATAGCCATCAGCCATGGAAAATACAGTCCAACCCTGTTTATCCTACCCCCTACAAACTGAACCTCCCTATCTAATGAACTGACTGCTTGTCCCCAGTTTTTTCATTGAAATTCACAGCAGTATTCTCACTGTGTAACTAGCCATTATTAAAGCTGTTGATCGTTTCCATTATGATTGCATGCTCTGCTACCAGCCATTAACAAGGCTGAGTGCAGCGACCTACAATCACAATGGGATGATCAACAGCTTTTAACAACATTATAACAACAGCTAATTACAGCTAAATACAGTATAGCAGTTTGTAGTTTTCTGCTTACTTCACAGGAGAACCTGGAGCTGCAATCGGACAGCATTAGGAATCCATCAACATCACGGCACTCAGAACTGAAAAAATTAAGTAGTACTGAGCCCGCTTATGGTGACACGGGGCTAAGTCACCAACTAGAAAGAACATCAGCTGGCTAACACACCGACAGGAAGAACATTCTGACATGCCAGGTACACAACACATTAAACCTTAGTGAGCCCTGTTTATAATGACACAGTGCTGTGGTGTAAATTTAGATGGAATGATAGCTGTTTGTCCTATAGAGTTCTGGGATCAGGACTGGAACTGTGACTGTGGGTAATTACCGTACCTATGTTGTATTAGACGTTTTGACCTGATGTAATGCTGTTGACTTGAGCATTGCCTGTACAATTCAAAGAAATAAAATAATTTTTAAAAGTATTTTCTGCTATTTAAACTACAGCACTGCAGTTTGATTCAGTAATGGTGCACAGACACTTTATAGTGAAGCAGCTTTGCATGTACGTGTACAATACATAGTCACTCTTGATTTTCATAGTTCCCATTTATCTGAACCAATTGGATGTCCACCCCGCAGTTCGGATAAGTGGTGTTGGCTGTAGCTTAAATACTTCAGTACTGGCAGCATTTGATATATTGGTATGTTTTATAAGTCTAACACATTCAGTATTGGCAAAAGTGAGCACGAAGTTTAAAAAGGGCATTTTGCTAAGTGGCTGGATTGATTTCAGTACAATGTGGGTTGCATTCATGTGAGATATCAAAGTGTGTGTGTGTGTGTGTGTGTGTGTGTAGGCTTGATCCCAGTACAGTGACCCCAAAAGTATGACAAGTTTTTGTCCAAAATAACATTTGAACAACTACCAATTAAACTCATTTTATTTCTTTTACTTCATTTGTATACTTTTCAGTTCTTGTATAATCAAGGTGTAAGTAGATGTGTGCAGTCCAAAGACGATGTAATGATCATTGCAGAAAAACGTGAATACAAGAAAATTAAAATGTGTCCTCCATAGTTTAATGCATCATGTGCGGAGAATGCTGATATAAAAACATAATATAGCTCTAAAATTCAAAATTATTGCTATAGTTGTGCCCATGAGCAGCACAGATTGGTTTCAAAATTAAATGTCTTTAAAAACTCCACGAGAGTACAACCCCAGTTGAGTAATGTATTGCCATGCAAGCAGCTGAAATTGTGTAATATAATCCTTATCAAAGTGAGTTGGCTGGCTTTCCTAACTCAGAGCAAATAAAAATCCAGAGTTCAATTAATAATCCTAGAATCCCCACAAGTAAACTGAACATCAAACTAATATGAAACATTCCCTTTAAAATGCACTTTCTATATATAAAATAAAAGAGAACAGGAAACCCCAGAGGAGCTCAAACTTTATCATTTGTAGTTAACGGTATAAGTAGGAGAAGCACGCCCTCATATGATTTAAATTTTGCTTCCAAGTCAACAGACAACTGCTTTCCTGCAGCTGTTAGGGCTATATGTGTTAGGTTTAGTTTGTTTTCGCTGCTCGTGGTAGTCACTTTGACTGCCCTGGCTGTCTCCATTTCATGGTTGTCGAAATCTCATTGTCCATGAGAACTGCATTAGCATATGAGAACATGATGTCACATCATCCATTTATGCCATCTATCTATATGCTGAAAGAACAAATACCCTGGAAAACTCTCTGAAACTCATAAACTGAATGAAGTTTAAAGGAAAAAAGCTGCATCATAACTCGAATAGTTTGCAAAGCTCACCGGAGGTAAATGTGGTATTTTACACCTTCATACATCTTGTTTCTTTAAAAACTAATTAAGCAGACAGGCATACTGGGAGTTTAAAGGTGATTATGCATCATGTTCTCATATGTTAATGCAGCTCTGGGACAATGAGATTTCCAACAACCATGAAATGGAACCTCCCAGGACAGTAAAAGGGCCCAGTATGAACTGTGAAAACAAACTAAAGCATTTGCATACATCCTTAACAGCTACATGAAAAGAGTTGTCTGTTGACATGGAAACAAATAACATTTAAAAGATATGAGGGTGTAGCTTCCCTTTACAGATAATTAACCTCATTGTGAATGAGTCTATTCTCAATCGAGTCTATCCTTATTCATATGATTGGGATGAATAAATATATTTTACTACTCACTATTCTCAATATCTGAAGAGAATGAAGTAACTTAAGAAAGGGAATATCCCCAACACTGGAAACCAACATATCAATTAAACAAACAAACTGATTACTGGACTATTAAAAAGCGAGGATTAGAGTAAAGACCTACGGTGCCAAATGCAATTAATACAGCGCCCATGCCAGAGTGTTAAAGCACATGAATGTTATGGCCCAGGGCAGTAGGTGAAGCAAAAAATTATACTGGCTGAATCCAACAATCAGGTGTTCTCCTCATCTACGGCCTCAGGATGTAGGCACCATGCAGCTGTTGCTCTTCTGAGACCCAAGCAGCCAGCCTTACTGTTAGATCTGAATAAATCAACAACTTGCAAACACGCATAATTTATAGATGAGCTGGAAAGACAATCATGCGAAGTTATACTGAGTAGCAAAGTGCTGCTCACACCCCTCAAATTTCTTGTGTTTCTTCCTTGTGGCATAACTGATATCAGGAAAGAGGTGCACCAGATGGCCATCTGGTGAAAGAGGCTCATTGTGCCTCACCAGGCTCAAAATATTATCCTGGTCTCCGATACCTGCCATCACCACCAGCAACGTCCATGGTTCAGCAGATGACTCAGGTTGCCCATGAGGCATACTGTGATAAACCTTTGGATATGGAAACCTCTGAACCCCTCCAGCTGCAGGTGTTCTGTCAGCCATTCCTTTACAAACATATCCGGGTGGTCTCCTTCAATCCCTTAGGTAGACCAATACTATGGACATTAGAAGATCTGATTTGATTTTCCATGGTCTCCAGCCAAGCTGGAAAATTATGCATCTCCTTCATCACCAAGGCAATGGCACTTGTTGAAGCTGATGTCTGTTTCTGGATTTCCAGCATTTCTTTCTTTATGCAATCACCGTGGTCTCCACCATGGTGACCTGAGAATTGAAAGAGTCCACTCACTGGCTCAGGTCAGTAACGGAGGAGATTAGACACTGCAGTTTATGTCCCAACGTTTGTGAAGTCTTGATCCCTAAACTCAGAGCAACCACAGAGTCTAGAGTAGCTGCCAATAACACAGATGGACCTGCAGCTAAGCTCAGGCTCCACATCACCCTCCCAATAAATTTACTTTACACTAAGCAAAATAAATTATTCCTAGTCAAACAAATACAGTAAACGAATAATAAAATCTCTGGGGCCCCATATTCCAGAATTCATGCATGGTGCATCCATGGATGCCATGCATCTCTAATTTCACAGGTCATTGGAAGCATGGCCATATTCAAAGGACACCAATGTGCCCCACACCCCTAACTGCGCTGCCATGCACAATATTGTGATGCCCTATGCAAGTGAGGGTCAATCATGCATATGCCATGCATTACAATATTGAAACCACCCAAGCATAACTATGGCCGACTGTGACAATGTGTAGTTACACTTTTGTAACCCTACTTTAACTATCGTGGGGTTTGGTGGTGCCCTGTGCACCATCTGGGGCCAGGTACATGGTCCCCCAGCTGCAATCACTGTAGTAATGAAATAACTAATCCCCAATCCCTTTTTCCATAGTGTAGGAACCCCTCCCAGCCCCAGGCACAGTAATAAATAAAGCTCAATCCCTATTTCCATGAGTAGGGACCCCCATTTTACAGCTCACAGTTTTCACTGTTTCCTGCCACTTTGGAAGGACTTGGAAAGGAAAATGAGAAAAACACAGCAGACTACAGATACAGAGTTTGGGGTGGGGTGGAGGTGAGGGGTTGTGCAGGTGGCCAGCCTGATAGAACTAGGAAGAAAGATAGGATAGTACAGTACATTACAGGATAGAGATATAGCACTGTTGCAACAGACATTTGAAGAAAAAGGTGACAGTACAGAATACTTCCAAATCAGATAGGGTTTAACCCTATCATAAGTAGTTAAAAGAAAAGTATCACGTTGCTAAGCCAATGCCAGTAAAGATGCTTCACCCAACCATGCATCTTACATCACTCTCTTTCTCTCTCTCCTCTCAAATCTTGATAATCTTATTTTTGAATCTGTGCCATGTATTTTCAGGAAAATGCAGAATTTCAGAAGTTTTTGCAATTACATATTTTAGGCACTATTCAGCCTTAACTTACTTGATTTGCAAATTCAGCATGCATATTCAAGACTGACATTTTAAAATGATGGAATATTTAAACATTTAATTTTGAAAAATGTGCAATTTCAAAATGTGGTCCTATTTGTAAGAAGCAATAATAAAATTATGCTATAGTGTGGTACTAGTTTGAGAAAAGTATTTGAATGTGAACTTGGCAATTAAGTGATATATCTCTAGCATAATTAAAACATTTCATTCTCCAGTACCCACGTAGCGGAGTGTTCCCACCATACATTTCTTATGAAGGTTTTGGGGAACGTGTCCAGTAAAGTGAAGTTCTGCACTACTCTTCACAACTCATCTTCATCAGAGCACTCCGTAAGAGTAGTAAGCGGGTTTCTAAACTTTGCATAATGGTCACACTTCACTACCTTCACCATGCACTTCCTTCAGTTACGTTGCTGCTCTTGGATCTTTATGGTTTTTCCTCAGTCTGGCTCTCCACTTGCCTCTTCCCATTCCTGAACCTGGCTCCCTATCATTAGGATCAACAAGCTGCATCACGTCAGGCTAGAAAAATGAGTTTAACGTGACAAGTAAGAACTGGGGCTGGCGGTATAGCCTAAATGTCAGAGTAATTAGCTGTCAATGAGCTTGATAAATCCAGCAGAGCAGGGACTGATTCCCACAACCCCTACCTTCATATTCTGTGCCTCTGAACCGTCACGCTACTACCCCAGTGCTCGTGCATTGTCACTCAACCGGCACATCTGTCTAGTGGGCCTTTCCAGTTATGAAAGAATAAGAACATTCCTTCCTGTTCACACCATTGATTGCATTATTTTGTGTTTTATGAAACTATCAGTGAAAACAATGAATGCCTGTTTAATTCTTCTTATTTTCCTGCTGGAGTATTAGTCATACTTTCCAATACTTGGATGTTATTTTTGCATACAGAGTGTTTGTACAATAGTTCTTACATGTTCTTCATTTACATTCAACATGTTGTTGGGTTATATCTGGTTTGACTTCTTTTCATAACTTCCTTGATCTGTTGTCATGAGAATATTACACAGACCCTTCTGGGTGTTAAGCAATGACTGTTACAGCATTTCTAATTACTAAACAGTTTTGTTTTCCGCTGACACTGGATTGGCCTTAAAACCTTTATTTGTTGGCAGATTATATGTTTCTAGTTCTCAATGTTTCATACTGTACTTATTTTTCCCTGCCTCACTGCTAGTAACGTAACTTCAGCAACCTTATCTACAGCCACTAACAGTTTACTGATTACTTAAATTTTTCTTTAAAGGGACACTATCAACTTTTTGCAACATACTATTTCTAGATTAAAGCGCACATTTTTAATTGCTTTCCTCCTCTAAAATTCATTGATTTTGGTTTGTTTTATTGTATATGCTTCCTCTCTTAATAGAGCTGAAATACATGGTAATGAGTGCAGTATATCCAATCCAAATCCTTGATCAGCTCTTAGTTCATACTTTCTGAGCATTACAAACACCCCAAACAGTGCAGCCACTCATGATGCAGTCATTTCTTCTCCTCACTGCATGATAAATTGCTAGACTATATTGAAGGGGGTTCCCAAGTCCAGGAAAGATGCAGTGTAAGTTAATCAAAGAATGTTAATAAACATTTTTTGTGTGGTAACACCAATATGGTGAGCAGACTGTTTTCTGTGGTAACATCAATATGGTGGGCAGACTGTTTTTCTGTGGTAACACCAATATGGTGGGCAGACTGTTTTTCTGTGGTAACACCAATATGGTGGGCAGACTGTTTTCTGTGGTAACACCAATATGGTGAGCAGACTGTTTTTCTGGTAACACCAATATGGTGGGCAGACTTTTTTTCTGTGGTAACACCAATATGGTGGGCAGACTGTTTTCTGTGGTAACACCAATATGGTGGGCAGACTGTTTTGTGTGGTAACATCAATATGGTGGGCAGACTGTTTTCTGTGGTAACACCAATATGTGGGCAGACTGTTTTTGTGTGGTAACACCAATATGGTGAGCAGACTGTTTTGTGTGGTAACACCAATATGGTGGGCAGACTGTTTTTCTGTGGTAACACCAATATGGTGGGCAGACTGTTTTTCTGTGGTAACACCAATATGGTGGGCAGACTGTTTTATGTGTAACATCAATATGGTGGGCAGACTGTTTTTATGTGGTAACACCAATATGGTGGGCAGACTGTTTTCTGTGGTAACACCAATATGGTGGGCAGACTGTTTTTGTGTGGTAACACACCAATATGGTGGAGCAGACTGTTTTGTGTGGTAACACCAGTATAGGTGGGCAGACTGTTTTTGTGTGGTAACACCAATATGGTGAGCAGACTGTTTTGTGTGGTAACATCAATATGGTGGGCAGACTGTTTTGTGTGGTAACACCAATATGGTGGGCAGACTGTTTTTCCTCTTTTAAAAGAAAGTTAGAATCAGAATCAAACAACCAGATGCATCAGCAATCTTTTCAGACTGTGAGTAAGCATAAAATGTTTTTATCTTAGGGACACTTTGGGGCCTAAGGGGTTGACAGTGTCCCTTAAAAATCAAATTAAGCAATAATACAATAAAGCAAAATGACCATCAAACAGTGTGGTTCATGTTAAACTCAGCTACAGAGTCAAGCCATACAAAGTGAGGGTACTGGACTTTAGGAGGGCTGACTTTGGCAAGATAGGAGAGTGCCTTAGAAAAGCACTAGCAAACAGGCTAGAAGGAGGTGGAGCAACAATGGGAATTATCAAAACTGCCATCACAGAGGCAACAAGCCTTTGTGAAGCAAATAAATAAATCAAAATGAAAGAAAAGCCACTATGGTTCTCAAAAGAGGTGGCTGGAAAGTCAGGAAGAAAAAGATAGCATTCCGGAAGTATAAGGAAACACAGAAGGAGCAGGACAGAGAGCTATACCAGTTAAGGCAGAAGGAAGCAGGGAGGGCAGTCAGAATAGCAAAGGCCCAAACTGAGGAAAAGATAGCCAACTCAGTTAAGAAGAGATAAAACCTTTTATAGGTACATCAGCAGTGTAGAAAGACAAAGGGAGGGATAGTGAGGCTGAATAGAATGAGCCAGTGGGTGGGCAGAGGGGACAGTGAAAAAGCAGGAATACTGAATGAATATTTCTGCTCAGTATTCTACAAAGAGGAGGGACGTGCCTAATCCAATTAACAGAAGCACTCTTGATAGGGGTTGATTGCAGTCCTTTCACAGAAGAAAGGGTTCTGCAAGAACTCCTAAAACTGAAGGTGGACAAAGCAATGGGTCCTGATGGAATTCACCCCAGAATTCTAAAAGAATTAAGGGAGGAACTAGTGAAACCACTGGCTACTCTTTTAATAAATCAGGGAGGATGGTGTGGTACCGAGGACTGGAGGAAGGCGGATGTGATTCCCCTTCACAAAAGTGGGACCAAGACAGAGGCAGGAAACTACAGACCTATCAGTCTGACCTCTGTGGTAGGGAAAGTGATGAGTCACTTCTGAAGGAAAGAATTGTTGAGTACCTAGAGGCCAGTGGAGCACAGGACCCAAGGCAGCATGGGTTCACAGCGGAAGGTCATGTCAGACAGATCTAATAGATTTCTTTGACTGGGTGACCAAAGTAGTAGACCAGGGGAGGCTGTGGACATGGCCTACCTAGACTTTAGCAAGGCATTTGACACAGTCCCACACAAAAGATTAATAGTCAAATTAACCAGCCAGGGAGTGGGTCCCAGGGTGGTAGCCTGGGTAAAACATTGGCTGGACAACAGGTCACAGAAGGCAATTGTAAATGGAGTCCACTCTGAAGAAAGGGGGGTTACTAGTGGGGTACCGCAGGGGTTCAGTATTAGGTCCAGTCCGTTTTAATGTCTTTATCAGTGACATTGCAGAGGACTGGAAGGAAAAGTATGCCTTTTGCAGATGACACAAAGATCTGCAACAGGGTTGATACACAAGGAGCGTGGAAAGGATGAAAGGGATTTGGCAAGGTTGGAGGAATGGTCAGAAGTATGGCAGCTAGGATTCAATGCAAAGAAGTGCAAAATAATGCACCTGGGAAACAAGAACCCAGGGAAGAATACACAATGGGTGGGGAGGTAGTAACAACAAAAAGGAAAGGGACCTGGGGTAATCATATCAGATGACCTTAAGGTTAACAAGCAATGTGAGAAGGCAGTAGGGAGGGCTGGGGGTATACTGGGATGTATAGGGAGAGGCATCATCAGCAGAAAACAGGAAGTTGTTATCCCTCTGTACAGACAGTTGATAGACCCCATCTGGAGTACTGTGTCCAGTTCTGGAGACCCCATCTCACAAGGACATAGACAGGATAGAGGCAGTCCAGAGGATGGCAACTAAAATGGCGCAGAGTCTCCAAGATAACCGTATAGAGGAGAGCCTAAACAGGCTTATATGTATACCCTGAGGAAAGAAGGGACGGGAGACATGATAGAAACTTTTAAGTACCTCAGTGGAATCAACAAAGTCCAAGAGGGTAGCATCTTTCGAAAAAGAGACTTGCAAGAACAAGGACACAATTTAAAAGAAAGAAGGAGGGCGGTTCAGAGGCAATGTGAGGAAGTATTATTTCACTGAGAGGGTAGTGGATGCATGGAACAGCCTTCCTGAGGAGGTTGTGGGGTCTAAAACTATGGGAGATTCAAGAGTACATGGGACAGACATAAGGCAATTCTTGTGGGGGTAAGGAAGAATAGGCTGTTGGTTAACTAGGATCTGCGGCCTATCCTGTAGATAGAGAAATGGGCAGACTAGATGGGCCTAGCGGTCCTTATCTGCCATCAAAGTCTATGTTTCTATGTTTCTACACAACAGGGTTTAGGTCGTGCTAGGATTACCTCACACTTAGGGTGGTTGGGCATTGGGCACAAGGCCACAGGACAACTCGTTCAACACCTCAAAGTGCAGTTATCCCAGCGACCTACACCCTGGGTGCATTATTGCTATTATAAAATGGCTCATTTATTTATTTAAAAAAAGATTAAAAAGCATTTTTCTGCAGATTTTCAGTTAAGTTTTTAATGTGGAGGTATACATAGGAAAAAAATAGTTACATTTTAGCCAGTAGGTGGAGTTGCTGGTATATGAATGGCTCTGTCTGTTCCTCTGACTGTCTCCTAACACATGCTTTTCTCTTTGTGTTGCTGCCTCCCCCAGTCAGATTCTGTGCGGTCCGTGAAGAGCGTTTTTGTATTGTGAATTACAGAGGAGCTGGCGGAGCTGAGCTGCTCCATCGGTCTCTGTGACCTTGAATATATTATGTCCATTACTTCAGCGACAGGGAGATGACCATGGAGCAGGGACTGAGAGCAGCAGAGTGATAGCGGGAGTTAAGACTTTCAGTAGTTCAATGGCAGGGAGCCGAATGTGGAGCAGGACTGAGGAACAGAGGGTGAAAGTGGGGGGTCAACACTTTCAGCAGTTCTGGGATAGATTGGTAAGTCCTTGGCCCATCTGCTTACCATTTTTCGTGACATATGACTTCTCCCAGTACAGTTGATTGTGTACTGGGAGATGAAGTTTAATGAAAACATCTGTAACTGGCATGCGCTTAGTATCTGCTGAAAAGACAAACTGTTCCACTTGACTGTACAGTGAGGTTTCACATGGCACTCCCTCCCCATTGATCATTCAAATGCTGATGGAAGTGGACTTCATTATAGTTTTGTTTACTTTAAAATACTGTGACGTTTCACTTGGGATAACCAGTTGCGGATCGACAGTTTGGTTTCTGGTTTACCGCACAGCTAGTCCATGTCAAAAAGAAGGAAAAAAGATTTCACAAAGTAAAGTGTTTTGTTTTCCACATCACTGGAAATTTGGTGTGGGAAAAACATTTGCATGTATGTGTGTGTGTGTTTTGCATTGATTTAACAGGAATGGGGGTAAGTGATGTGAAACTTTTAGGTTCAGGGAGAAACTAACGCTGATTAAAACTGAAAAACAGTAGTATGATTTCAGACTGTGTTATGTGGTCATGTGTGTCCCTGGGTTCATACAATGAGACTATACTTGGATAACCTCACTGTCCCAGGCACACACTGACCAATCGGAGGACAGGAAATTTTCTTGTCATTGTATATTCAGATATGATAACGAAACTGTTAGAATTCTGATTACAGTTATGATTAGGGATGTAAGTTTGTCATGGCAGTCATACCGCCATTGATTCCATGACGTTTGAGCTTTATTCAGGACTTCCATGACTTTCCTGGTGGCATCAGAATGTAGCAATGATGACAGTGCCACAACATTTATTACTGTTTACTAATGATTTCATGAACAAAACAACGAGTCATTAAAACCTCATCCATGACAAACTTACATCCCTAGTTATGATCCACTTCTTCATCTGCTGCATCAGAATATGTTTTCATTATTTCTCCTGTTCCCCGTCTCGCTAATCACAGCACCCCCACGCAACCCATATCTTTTCTCAACATGTTTCTGCTACTTTGTTCATGAAATGAGCATGCAGAATTAACAGTATTTATCCATCCAGTGCTCCACATTTCATTTTTTATTCATATTTATCCTGGCATACTTCAAGGAAAAGAATGTCCTCCTTAACAACTGAAAAGGTATGACATTTTACATCAGCTTTAATCTTTAGGGATTAAGGAAGGCTTTTAAATGTCATGGGTGCTACAGGACCCAGATGCACCAAACATATGGGACACGGGTTTATGGCATTCTCGCGCCGGCATCAAGATTTTCTATCACGGCACGATTGCTTCTGCAAGCTAGACCAACATTTGTGGTCTAGCTGTGGCAACCCCTAAGGGCTAGTAACGAAAATGAACACGATTGAGCTTGTCCCTCTGTGTACTGGTAGTTCATGTAATTTTAAGAACTTAATACAGTCCCCATGACATTCTGGTCATAAAATGATTGAACATGGTTTTAGTCATGATATACTGTAATAAGATGGATTTACAGGTGATTACACAATCATTCACCAAGAGAATAAATGGGAAGGCATCTGGTATAGGTTATGTGGGAGCAGAGTTCCACAAGGATCTGTATTGGGACCTTCCCTATTTGATATTTTCATAAGCGATCTAAATAACAGCTATAATGACAACATTTTCTGATGATACTAAGCTTGGGGGTGGATTCTATCTCTAAACACCTATCATTAATAAATTATCTAAAATTCATAAAAAACTGGGCCATTGGCAATAAAATGAAATTAATCCCAGATAAATGCAGTGTCCTTCACATTGGCAAAACAACACAAATCATTATTATTATATGGGCAATGTTAAATTGCACGCTGTAACCAAGGAGAGGGATCTCAGTATCATAATCAGGAGTCAACTAACATCCACATATCACTGTACAAATGTTTCAGTAAAAACAAAGTCTCTTCTATGGTCAATAAGATGGACATTTATTTCTCATAGTAAACAATGTTCACTATCAATATGCAAAACATGTTATTCCACATTTAGACTTTGGATCACCATTCTGGAACCCTACACTTAAAAAGAAACCAAAATCTGTTAGAAAGAACCCCAACGATGAGCAACAAAAATGATTAGCAGATTGGAGCACGACAATTTACGAGGCAGACTGAATCATTAAACCTTGTTCTTGAAACCTGACAAAAGAATGATCTACTATTGTTATGTAACACCATAAAAATCCAGATCTTATGACACTATGTGGATTAGAATATAACCTCAGAAGCAAAAGTCTATGGTCCCGTAATAAATGATTAAAATACCAAGGTAAACACCAATAAGAGAATATTTTTCTCAGTTCGCTCAGCTGTACTTTGAAATAAACTTCCTGATGAGTTGGAAATGTGTTTTGGTTTTGCATGTTTTAAAAGAGACTGGATGACTACTTACTATCTAACAATGGGTCTTTTAATTACCCTACTGGTGTGGGAGGCAAATCTCGATGGGCCACAAGGCCTCCTTTGCCCAATCTACCAAGTTACCTTCACTCTAAATAAGTTTTAACTGGGATTTCCACCAATTGACAAATTGTAACATATTGTTTAATAGGGAAGGTCAGTGGTTCTGGAAATAATCCACAAAACATTTTAACCCCATTGCCAGTGAGAAGCAGATGACGAAGTACACATATTTTACATTCTAAAAGGGGCAGCAAAGCTTTCTGGTCTGGGTACAGTGTGAAGATGTGACCCTGTGGATAGAGGTATACTGAGCTGGCAGTATAGTCTCTAGAGGTTAGAGGAACGAGGTGTGAATGAGCTTGATACATCCAGCAGACCAGACCCAAGTTTGATTCTCACAACATCCACTTGCATACTGTGTGACTCTGAGCAAGTCCTTAATCACCCAGTGCTCTCAGGTTGCCCCAAAAACAAACAGGCACTTGTGCCTAGTGGTACTACAGTTACCAAAGACTAAAATAAACAAAAAGTCCCACAACACCCAGCAACTCATCCCATATCACATATTTTCCAGGGCCAGATATTAAAAATGAGTGTTGGCACTAAGGGGTGTTTGACCGCACTCTCCAGGTTTTACACCTGCTTTGGAGGTGGGGTCTATACTCACAGATGCCTGTAGCATGGCTAACACCATTAGCACCCTGATCGCTAACATAACGTGTGCCCATACAAATTGGTGTCACCCCTGCATGGAACAATGGCAATTTCCAAGGTTTGTGGTGGCAGCAAATGGCACTGAATGCAGTGCTGTTTACCACCTCTGAAAGCGTTATCTTAACTTGGCACAGGACCTGAGCACTCACCCCACCTATGGTGGGATGAAGCTGTACTGCAGCCACCCAGGCCCCTTTGCCCCACCCAGACAGATATCAGGCACCTGGTGTCCAGTGGCATCCTCCCACCACCTATCCTGCATACTGTAAAGTGTTCCTGGTGTCTAGTGGCACCTCCCACTCTCCAATTCCCTATCCCAGTACAATGTATGCCCTGGCAGCTAGTGGCGCCACCCAACCCCAGAAATCCTCACCCTGGATACATTGCTGTGTTCCCTGGTGTCCAGTGACATCCCCACCCACTGATCACCCGACCCATATCCTAGAAGTATATCCTCGTGTCTAGTGGTACCTTCCTATCTCCCATCCCATATCATGAAGGAGGTCCCTGTGTCTAGTTGTGCCCTAATCCCTGATCCCCATCCTGTACACAATCCTGTATTTCCTAGTGCCTATTGGTACTGCTCCACATCCCATGACCCATACACAATCTCACATTCCCTGGTGGCTAGTGGCACCACCCAACACCCAATATCCTTGACCCAGATACAATGTCATATTCCCTGCTGCCCAGTGGCAACCCACCCATTGATCACCTGACCTGTATCCTGGAAGGATGTCCCTCAAGTCTAGTGGTGTTCCTCATCCTCCAATCTCCCATCTCATATCATGGAAGGACGTCCCTGCTTTCTAGTGGTGCCCACATCCCTGATTCCCCATCCTGTATATGAACCTGCATTCCCTGGTGCCTATTGGCACCCCCACCTTCCACTCTCCTGACAGGTACACAGTCTCATATTCCCTGGTGACTAGTGGCACCCTCTAATTCCTCAGCCCATAGTCAACACTCCATATCTGGTGACTAGCGGCACCACCTACCCTGATCCTCCATCCCATGGAACCCATACTAAAGCTGGTATCCAGTGGTACCACAACCCCTCTCCTGAATGCCAGTAGCCACAGAGATTGGTCAAGATCCATCATTCAGTGGTCCACCACCTGCCCTGCCCATATTCATAACACCACCTAGGCAACCTCTGTTATCGGTGAAGCTGACATATGATGAGCCCAGTGTGGTGACTGGTGCAGCCCTCTTCACATCTCCTCCTCTGGCTGCCATATGAACTGCAAGGAATGTACGTGTTCCCTGCAGGTTATATAGCAGCCAGCCAAGGAGGGTTGTGCAGGTCGCTGTATTGGGCTCAGCATGCATCCCCAGCATTACTGGTACAGGGAGGTTGCCTGGGTGGTGTGCTGGGTGAAGGCAGGACGATCTGGGAGCCACTGCACCATTGATGTTCATCCAGTTCATGTGACAACTGGCATTTGTTTTCATTCTTTGGTAACTGGGTGAGCCCACTAGGCACAACTGCCTGTTTTAGGGGTGACCCAGGTGCACTAGGGTGGTTAAGTGAGTTGCTTTGAGTCGCATAGTATGCAGGTGAGGTTGTGAGAATTGGGGACAGGTGGAGATACCATGCTAGATGCTGAGTTAGTATGGGTACCACGGGATAGGGATCTGGGGTGTGGTTCCACTAGTCACAAGATATGGAGTGTCAAACTATGGGGTGGGAATTGGAGAGTAGGAGTGCCAGTAGACACCAGGAATATGGGATTATGTGTAGTTTGGGAATTTAAGGGTGCACGGTGCCACTAGGCACAAGAGACAACTGGATTTTGTATGGGATGTGGGATCAGAAGGTGGAGGTGTCACTAGACACTAGGGACAAAGGAACTGTGTACAGTCTGGGTTGGCAGCAGGTGAGGGGTATCACCTGACTCCTGGAACAATGGTCCTGGCAACAGGACAGGGATGGGATGGTTGGGTGCCACTAGACACCAGTGACACTGGAACCATATATGGTTTGGGTGGACAGCAGGTGAGGAGTACAACTTGACACTATGGACAACACTACTGGCAACTGTATGGGGATCAGAGGGTGGGTGCCACTAGAATTTCAGGGCTATGGAATTGTGTATAGATCAGGGGATTGGAGGGTGGGGCATGCTAGTAGACACCAGGGACCATGGTGCTAGCACAAGATGGGAGTTTGGAGTGTGGGGGCATGACTAGACCTAGAGACATCTTTTCAGAATGTAAACAAGGCATTTGGTGAGTGGGGGCCACTAGACATGGCAGTGAATCCTGGATGGGGATCGGGTGAGGGTGCCAAAAAGACACCAGGGGCCACATTATCATATAAGGGATGGGAAGTTTGGGGAGTGCTGGTCACCAGCAGGACTGATGTGCAGTGACCACAGGACAGGTGCAATCCTGCCATCACTTCCCTTAATGTATTACATGTCCAGTGTGTATCTGCATTATGTTGCTAAATATTGCGCTGTGACTCCTGGCACTATCCAGTCTGGGGCACAATTCACTTATAGGCAGGATGTAGCCAGGCCCTTGTTGGGTGGCACATTAACCTAGTACTGTGCTGATATGGGTTGATATTCAGTTGAATAAAGCCAGTCCACTGTTCAACTGAACATTGCAACCTCCGGGTCGGGTGCAAGTGTAAGCACGTTGCAAACCTTTGCACCCGCTTTTACGCATTTTGAATCTGTCACTTCAGGTGTTTCACCAGGCTGAAATATTTCCTTTTTATATGTATTTACTGTTCATTTTCCTGTACACCCAGTGGAACAATAATCTCTTGAAATCCTGTTATATATTGTGCTCTGTAATACAAGTCCCGATTGAAACTCACGAAATGTGAAGCAATAAAATAGGCATCATGATGCTGGGTTTTGGTTTATTCATAGCTGCCTCGTGCAAAGTCTCTTGACCTTCTTACAGTAGTACTATTTTGGCACTGATTGCAGTTTATTTGAGTTAGGCATGAGGATAAAGCTGAGCCCCTCACACAGAAGATGCCCACACAGACTGACGTTTCAA
Organism: Neoceratodus forsteri; assembly: GCA_016271365.2. Taxonomy (NCBI): domain Eukaryota; kingdom Metazoa; phylum Chordata; order Ceratodontiformes; family Ceratodontidae; genus Neoceratodus; species Neoceratodus forsteri. The sequence continues at coordinate 34,283,107 of JADMNL010000033.1, forward strand.
CCCAAACGAGTCTTTGGCAAGCATCAGGGGCTCAGCTTTATCCTCCTGCATAACTTTTAATAATCCGCCTGATCTTTATAGCGCATTTTGGGTGTGGACAGTGGTTTAAATTTTAGCTGGGTGAGTTCATTGACCTTTTGTACAGATTGAGTGTTTTGGTCATACTGAGCAGAGCCCTGCAGCGACTGTTAAAGTAGGCACTATTTGGCACTACAGGTGTAGGCTGTCCCTAGGCTGGATTTGAACTGGTACTTTATTCTACCCCGCTCCTTTGGTAGTCCAGCATTTCTAAATTTTGGGTCAGCTTTGTGGAACATGCCTCTTACATTTCTTGTTTCACCCCATTTATGGTTCTCTCTCTCTTATTTTATGCCAGTTAAATAATCAACTGGATTATGAATCAAGTTTCACACCTGTTCAAGCACTCGTAGCCATGCGTGTATGCTAACATATGCAAATTCTACGGACAGTTTTTGTAAATGTGAGATAATACAAACACACGAAGAAGCCAGCTGAACAATGTCATTTGGTTTATCTAGTCTGCTCATATTGCAAGGATCGCAGCTTGATATTAATCATAATATTGCATTTGTTTTGATAGCCATTGTATGTAATATGTGATGACTGACTTGCATTTAAACAACTGTACCAAATTGTTGTGTTTCTGCTATGTTTGTACAGCACACCATTAGAATTGAGCTCTCACACAGTGGACATTTTGCACGTCACCTGTTAGAAATAAAGCATTCTTAACTGTTTACTTACCCTTGCGAACTTACTTAACTACTTGCTTTCTTACACTATTTGTGACTTTAATGTAACTGAATTCATGTCCCCAGGTGAAGACTCCTCTGGTAATGTCGCAATGTAAAGTGCAGATCCCAATCTTGGTGGTCACGAATAAGGGCAGAGCATATAGTGACATTCTAGACTGTACAAGTGTCATGGTGCTATATACCATATCTGGCGGGTCTGGGTACTTGTCCAGTCATAATTATTGTTCCACACCTGCCCATCTCCAATGTTTAGGTCCACCTCTGGCCTCAGGGTAACTGTTAAAACAAATTTTCTAAGTTTTCTTCTCTGGACATTATTAGGCCATTGGCTCAGCACATGCACATTACGGAAGCACGTTTCACCAAACTATTCAATTGTGTTTATCATGGTCACTGTACATTGGAAAATGCTGTTTGTCACTGTTTCATGGAGAATTCAGCTCTTCGGTTTGTGGTTTTGGTGTGCTTAGTGATTACGCAGTAAAGGGTTGCAACCCGTTGGTTCACAACAAATGCTTGTTCCATACAATGACATTGTTAGCCAATGTTTTATTAATGTGAAATTTTATGCTACAGTGGTCACTGTGACGAAGTGCAGTTCTGCCCACCTGCTAACCAGTTAAACAGCCTCTGGTCAGCGCCAACACAGCTGCAGCTGCACCTTGAAGTGCCCGCTTGGTGGAACAGTCCGCCGTGCCCAAGTTTGCCGCCTACTGCTTGCACATGCACACTGAGCTCTGACAACCATCTTGCGCAACTGAGAGCTTTATTGGACGTGACAGCAACATAAAGTAGTGTAACCACAGAGGGGTGGGGACAAAAAAATGACCATCCACAGAGCAGACTGCTCCAGCTTGCGGCGTGATCCTGATGCGACTCCAACTTTGTTGTTGGGTTGGATCTGGTGGTTCCCTTTTAGGTGATTGCAAGAGGGCTGTAGAGCTCCACCCTGCAGACATAAAATCCCCTGCCATCAAATTGGGAGTTGTGCAAGGCAGACATAACTTGCTGTCACTGATGCGGATCAAATGATGAAGCAACAGTTGAGGGGTATTAAATAAAACTGACCTGAGCTGTACCAACGTCTGTAACTAACCTAGTAAAAAAAAAAAAAGTCTTAGATTAAATTAGGATTGTGGTACATAGACACACCTCACTGCAAATAATGTAGAAACATATGCTACATTTCAATGACTGTGTGACACACAAAAGTAACTCATAGTTACACTGCATGGCAATAAGAAATGTTTATTTTTGTCGGACCTGTAGCAGGAGGTTGAGGTGCTTCACTAGCACACTACCTGCCTCATTGGTGACCTGATTTGGGAGTGAGACCAGGCAACCAAGAGTCAGCTGGGGAAGGAGAGGATTGCACGACCAATGACAGCTTTCTTCTCCGGGAAGGAAGGGTAAGTGGCACCACTCACAGTACTGCCATCACATGGAGGTTCCCTGACATGGCAGTGGTCGTGACTCAGCAGTGATTGGTCAGCAGCACGTGCATTGTGTGACTTTGCATCTACATGCACTCATGCTGACATCATTGGACATCGATGATTAAGAGGACCAGAACAGGAAAAATGGGGCTGGAGTATGACACTCAGATCACTCTCTGATCCTGCACTGCCATCCAGGCTCACTTTGTCTGGATTTGGTCCCCAGGGGCAGACCTCCTTCCCTGAACCCACCACAGGGGTAATACATGGGGAACTGTGAGGTAGGTCCTTGGGGAGGTGAGAGCTGCTTGGGAGTGAGCTGGGGCTGTGTGGGGCTGGCCTGGATGGAAAAAGCTGTACTGTATTAAAAAGGATCTTTTATGAAAGGCTAAAGGGATTTTCAAAAAGGTTAAATGCATACTCTATCTGTGTCTCATCTACCTGCCTGTGTCTGAACAGCCCTGCCGCTGTTTTCAAAAGATGCATCCATCACAATAAAGTCACAATCTGCATATTGTTGTTAAATGTAAACCATTAGTTCTCAGACTTTGATGTTGTGAGACTCTGCTAAGCCATGGGAAAGATCTTGAGCCTCCTCCAAATACTGAAATAGTCTTTGGCCTCCCATAGAAAAAATTGCATAGTTGCATAGTACATCAGGAATAAAGTAAAACTCATTTGAGTAGTTGTCTCTCATTTTATTAAGCTTACTGTAACTCCCCCATTTGTAACCCCTCCACTGGCCAGACTACTTGATATTTGCTACTTGCAGATGACATGGCTATCTTCCAGTAGCCCACACCTTCACCTACTAGAATCCAAACACGAAAATAACTTAGCAGTATTAGAGGACAGATTTACTTAAAACAAGCTTCTCCTGAACTACAAAAACTAAGGTTATGTTGTTTGCTACCAGCCAGAGCAAATACAGAGCTAGTCAGCTGACCACCCTGAACAACAAGAAGGAGCCACTGGATCAGGTCAATACCTTTACATATTTAGGTGTTGTGCTGAATAGCTCCCTCTTCTTTTCCACCACATAGACAATGTTGAAAACAGCTAACACAAAATTGATCTTCTTTACAGACACAGACACAATATGTCCTGCTCAACCTTGTCTGGCTGTCAGTAGCTCTATAATTAAGCAATAATGCATGACAGGGTGTGATATATCATGGGATGTCATCACGCCTCAGGTGGTTGGGCATGAGGCGCATGTATGCCATTGCAAGTGTCTGCGGAGCATAAGTAAAATCTTCACTGGTACAGTTGTTATGGTGGCCTGAGAACAGTTTAGGATTTCCTGTCAACTCAGTATTTTTCTGTGACTTGAAGCAGGTGAAGAAACTACTGTGAAGTTTTAATTAACTGGAGATTGGCATTAAATCGTGAGCAAAGAGGCATGGTGCTTATGTCACAATCTGTGGTCAAGTCGATGTGTGGGGTTGTGGTGCGTAATGGACATTTTATTTTCATTAAACAGGCTTAATTTGATGTGTGACTGTTACTTTTTAGTTGTTATAGTTCTGGGTGACATAGACAGCTTGGGTAAGAGCAGGGATGAAGTGTTTACACACCATGCAACCACTAATCCTCAAGCCCAATTTAGTACTTGGCTGCTCCACATCCTCTACAGCCCACCATCCTACCAAAGAGGCCACCCTTTGGCTGCCTCTCCAGCTATGCTACTTTTCCATAGCTATGCCAGTTACATCCTTAAGTTATGGATAATGAATGTTACATCCCCTGACCAGGCAGTACCAATCCCCACAGCTCTGTCAATAGAAGGCAGCTCCTATCACCCACATATTCCAAGAACCCACACTAGACCGAAAAATAGTCTTGCAAACAATATCAGCTCCTCCTGTTCAGGTATCTCACCCTCCAGCTTTTCCCACCACTCTGAGCAGAACCCTGGTCCCTTTTGACAGGTTTAACCATATTAATCAATGACAGCTGTTCATAGTTACCACTTGAAACTTTTAACAGTTCTATCCAGGTAACCCAAGGACACGAGTTCATACTCACCACTGAATCCTATTTGTCCAGATCTTTGTGTGAGCTTCCCCAGCAAATACTAGGGCAATTCCACAATTACAGCTCTTCACCAAATTGTTCCTTTGCCAGCTCTGTGTTGCAATGAATCCTATAGAAGTGGTCAAGCAGTCTAGGATATCCTTCAGTGTGCAGATCCCCATTTCACCAGCAGACCTCCATGTCCCTTTGCCACTCCCTCCTCCTTCTGTATTTGCCAACTCCTCCTCCGATTTTCTTGCTCCTCTGCAGTCCAGCATTTAATAGAGGCCTGGGTCAAGGAGGGGTGGGCAGGAAGAAAACAACCAGCACCAGCAGTGCTCTGGAAACCCTCTCTCTGCACTCCTACTCACTGAGGTCCCTCTGCTGTGGTCCCTCCATCACCGTCTTCCTCCTGTTCACTGCTGACTGTGGCAAAATTCACCTCCTCCACCTCCCTTGTGGACCACTGATGCAGCAAAAATCCAGCCAAAGGATTTACAGCTCCCACAGCCTGGCCCGGCTTTTACAGCCAGGCTGCATTGGCGCCTGAAGCCTGATTGGCATACAGGATCCCAGGCATTCAATTGGCCACTTACAAACAGCACCATCAGTACTCCAGGAACCCTTCTCTCTGTGCTCCTCCTCACTGCTGGTTCTTCTGCTGTGCTGTTCTGCACCACGGTACCTCCGTGCCATCCTCCTCCGGTTCGCCAACAACTGCAGCAAAATTCGCTTCCTCCACCCACCATGTGGACTGCCAATGCCCAAAATCCAAGCAGCCAGCCAAGGGATTTAAGAAAGTAGGCAAGAGATTTGAGAAAGTAGGCAATACTACTTTATAAACAATGAGCAAAGGTGGGGAAAACACAGTTACCATACACAGGTAGAGGCAGATCCAAACTGCTCAAATACATTCCTGAAGTTTATAAAAGCACATACATTTGCATCATACATACATATTTTCAGGCAAAATCTATCACCCCCACACCAAAAAAGGCAACCTAGCAGGTTTAAGGTTTTGAACACATTCCATTAAGAAACAGTACTTGTATTGATTTAAAAATGCAAGGTAAGCCAGCCGGTGGCACAGAGGTTTGAGGTGCTGGATGCCACACCTTGAACCACACCAGTGACCCAGTTCAGGAATGGACTCGGGTGACAGGGGCTGGCAGGAAGGAGAGGATTGAGCATCTGGAGGACTGCTCTCCTCTCCTCTCCTCTCCTGGGCTGGGTTGGGTGGGAAGCCTCACTCTGTAGTGCCCCCATGGAGACTGGGGCACTACAAGAAGTGGCACAGGAGGGACACACCAGAAAAGCTATGAAATTGCATGCATGCCATCCGGATGACAGTGTCCTGCCTTCCCATGCCTCCCAGCCATGATGCCTCCAGGCTGCATTTCGGGCTCCTGTAAAGATGCAAGGGGTGTTCCATGCACTACGATTTCTCCTCCCAAGGCCCCTGTAGGATATGGGAGAGCTCCTCCCAGTGAAGGGATATGACTGGGACATCAGGACCAGGAGCAGCTGGATGGCAGGATGGGTGGGGGTAATGGCAGAACTTGGCCACAAAAGGAGAGGATGGCAGCAGGGTGAGTAGGAGGAAGGTTAAAAGATAATACAAAAAACAAATGCAAGGTAACATTTTTTCATATAAGAATGTGTGCCACACACAGTTTTCATTATGTTTTTAACCTTGCTGTGTCAAAACTGATATATCAGTTCAGAATTGCAATACGTTCTAATTTTGTCAGCAGCATAAGGGTTAAGTTTCTAGCTAACCCCACAGTTACCAGAATAGGAACCATTTTTTGTATTCAGGGTAAAAATGGAAGCATATTTCAATGAAAGGTACAATTCTATCTTTTTAAAATACTTTTTCTTATTTTCATTCATTTTAAATCATTTATTTAAATGCCATTTTATAATAACAATAAGACATTCCAGGGGTGTGCCATTATGGTGAAATAATCGCACTTCTCAGGTGCATTTAATGGCACTCAGCTGTGCCTCGTGCCTAACAATGCACCTGAGGCATATGATTATTTCACCATAATGCACACCCTGTACTGTCTTCTTGCTTACTTATTAGCCTCTTTCAGTTTGCCTCATCCCTTCACACAAAATATCTAAAACTCAGTGTTTAAATACAGTACTTTTCAGACTTACTTGAGCTTCCCTGGAACAGGATGGGGTCTCCCTGGGGAGACTGGCCTCTACAAGTTGAGAAACCTTGATTTAAACTTTGGATGCAGTTACTAGTACAAGTAGATTTTACTTATATGGTGCCCTATCACATTGGGTCAGGGTGCAGTACATTAAAATAGATAAATACAAAATGCAAACTTTAAGGAGAGTCCACTGATAGCCCAAGATAAAAAGCATCATAGCAATCCAATCAACGTGAACCAGTGTCTAAAGAGGCACTTACTGTACAGTTCAGATCCACAGTGACTAGAAATGCAGACTGGCGAGCAGAGACACTTAAGACCAGTGCATCTCAAAAATCAAATGTGTTTTCCTGTGTTGAATGTAACAAGCAGTCCACCAAGCAACACAGCTGAGTAGGATGACTCTTCCTAGCAGCAATCACTTATGACCAGCACTCTGCCCTTTTATAATGGTCACCGTCAGGTACTCATTATAATGAGAACAGGAAACAGTTTATCCTTCAGGGACACACAGATGTATTTAGACAATGTAATAGTCCGTACTGATTTCCTTTATAACAAACTCTTTCACAATTTGTTCATCACAGTAAACAAATTAGTTCATCTTCAGTAAGTTCCTAGCTGCGTCCTGAAATGCCTGATTCGGTGATGCAGCTCCTCGATAACATGTAGGGACTTTCCCACTGGAATGTAATTGACTGTATATTTAGGATGATCACTTTCAAAGTGTAGTAGTGAATTTTGATTTGCTGAAAACAAATTTGTATATTTCTTTCATGCTTTTCTACTGTCCAGCTGTATGTTAATCAGAACTTTATACTGTAATCTCATTACTTGCTTCCAAAAATATCACAAAAGATACCAGTTAACTCTTTGCCCTTTCCTACTTTTCCTGTATATTTGTATAAAATGGATTGCATTTACTGGATTATTGTGAACACAGAGAGATACTGATGTGCTAGTACGTAAATATATGTATTCGTAGCACTAATGCACTTGATGTATATGGGATTAAAAATATTGTCACTTTAAGAATATGCTAATTGAAAGGAAATAGTTCCCCTGTTCTCGCCGCTTTGAAAAGCAAAAGAAAAGTGCAAAAGTGTGGTGCTTTGTGTAGAGCTTTGTATTTAAATTTTCAACTCTACATTTGCCATAAATGTTTGCTGTAAAATGTTGCTCTGGGAAATACACAATATCTCCCCCCTGTGGTGAAGTCGCACTGCGGCGTGCTGCCTGGCTCAATGGATGTAACATTGTACTGTTTTATTTCACACATCTCTGATTCGTGAGCTGCATCTGTTGAAACTGTAAAGTGGCGTGAGCTGACTAGTCCTAAAGTGAATATATTTAGAAGGTTAAAAGGTAATAAGTGTTAGGAGGTGTCAAAAGAATTACAAGAATAAATAAATTATGGATATATATATACACATACTGTAGCACAAAAGTACCCATATGACTATATCACCACATACCTTGACAGCATGTGAATACATGCATGCACACACTACACACGGTATACTGTCAAAACAGCAAAAACATTACAGCGACAAATTGACATGGTCACTGTAATGGTACCGCTATACACCAACACTGCTGCACCTGGTGTTTCACCCCTTTCTGAATAAACTACAACTCTGGCCCACTGGCGCTTCTCACGGGGCGGAGTTGCCAAAACCTTCAAGGGCCGCCCACCATCAAGAAGAGGCAGCCCCGAGCAAGTGGCCCAATCCGAGGGATCTCCTAAGAGAGGGATGGCCCTGACTGCCCCTGCAGGAGGGGCATGGCAGGACCTCTTTAAGGAACAGCCCAGGGATCTCGCTGTCCTGGAACAGCTCCTCACCATGAAGTTTTGGCCATTTAGGTTCATTCCTGCCCTTTAGCTCCTCGTTTTCCAGTTCACGGTCACCCGCTGGCTTTTTGTTTGACATTTCTTTCAGATTGGGCTTTGTTTCTTCAGGTAAGTGTTTTTAACTTTGTTATCCCCCTTTTTTCCTCCGCTTATCATTATGCTGGCAACAAGTGTGCATTTTCGGCCCTAAAAAGCAGCTGACCTTGCATGTTCCCGGTCCAGACCCCTGCCTAACTCCGCTTTTCCCTCTTTTGGTGCAAGGTAGTGCACGGGAGTATGACGTTTCGTCTGGAGCCCCAGATCTCCCCCCTGCTGTTGCAGTTAGGTGTGTTGCACTCGATGGTTTGCTCCTTGTGTTTCAGTTTTTCAGGGCTGTTTCCTTCTGCACCCTTCCAGAGTACGTCATGCCCTGTGGCGTGGTCTGCCTTTTATCATGTGCCTTCTCCAGCTGCATGGAGGATTCATGGCCCCCAAATTGTATTCAGCTTAGTTCTCCCTCTCCTCTGTCTCCTGGCCTGCCTGACCAGCTTCCTCAATTTCAGGCCGATGGTTAAACTCCATCCCTCAGCACCCCTCCCAGTGGCTTTGTTTCCAGCTCCTCCCGAGCCCTTTCCTGTTTCATTTCATTTAGTTTCTCTTTCCCTTCCTGTTTTCATCCGCAGGCCACATAACCGGCAACATGGTGCCACGGCAGAGCTTTGTTCTGTGCTCCAGCTGCGACCCTGCTGGTTAGGCTTGTGAGTTTTGTCTCTTTGAGTGCCTTTTCCGCTTATCATTGTTTGTGTTTGGCTTTTGGTATGTTTGCAGTCGTTTTGCAATTTGGGAGTTCCCTCCCATTAATCCATTTTTGGGTGTCATTGCTGCAGTCATGGTGTGTGTGTGTGCATCTGGTGTTTTGTTCAGCCTTTTGTTTAAATTTACTGTTTCCTCCTGGTCCTTATTAGCGATCCTTTCACCAGGGGAGTTTACCTGCGGTGGGTCCCCCCTCGCATTTGACCCCTGGGCATCCTCTCAGGGGAGTAGCTGGTTTGCCCCAGGGGTTTGTCCTCTTTGGCCTCCCACCGTTCTTCTCACCAGGCAGTGCTTTGGATGCCACCCTCCTTGTGCCCCTCTCTAATTTTCTATGTAACCCTCCAGGTCAGCAGTTACTGCCCAGCTTCTGCTGTTTCTCCCATTTTCCCCTTCCCTTCCTGGTCCTTTTATGTTTTAGCCCCTTTTATTTTAGCCTTAAGTTTCTGGCATCATTAATAATTGCATGCAATTTAGCCTCTAGGTAGGACCTATTAGGGTAATAAGAAAAGTTGTAGTAGACCCTTTGCCTGCTGTTCAGTTTCCTTCCTGTGTGGTGGGGTGTGCATGTTTTTCTTTTTTTTCAATTATAATTTTCAGACGTTTTTGTTCTCTCTATAGAATTTCAAAGTCATTATGGGATGCCTGCATATTATTCAGGGGTTGAGTGGGTATGGGGATTTTAGCATTAAACAGGGTGGAGAACAAAAAAGGAGGAGTCTGTGGTTTTGCATCTTAAGGGCTAGTATAGGGAGGAAGATTGGATATTACCGACTTAACTAATTTTCTTAGCCTTTGTTGGTGTCTCTAGTATTTTAGGGTGGTATTCTGAGTCCAGGTTTGTGAGTATATTTTCAATATTAAGTATTTAGGACCCCTCCCACCACGTATTCCCTGCATTAGAAAGAAGGAAAGGAAAGGAAGGAAGAAGAGAGGGGAGAGAGAGAGAGAAAAAAGAAAAAAGAAAAGAAAAAAAGAGGGAATCCCCCAGCTAGGCCCTGGGCAATTTTTCCACTCCCCATCTCACCCCTTCAAGGTAGCATTTGTATGTTAGGAGCAGTATATTCAAGAATAGCCTGGCTACAGTCGGTTAGAGTGCTAATTGGTAGAGGGCACTTAAAACATTGGCAGGAACAATGAATATGTTTTGTCTCAAATAGGTATCGCATCACTTAGCACCGCTTTGCCCCTGAGAATTAATACATGTACAATGGCCAAATCTCAGGATAATCAGGTTCTGTACTGACAGGCCCCCAAAATGTTACACCAGCACAAGGCTCCAGTCAAGACCTTTCAGGTCCAGGAAGTCAGACACAATCTGTGGAACTGGCTACCCCAGCACAGGGCAGGACCAAGCTTTACACGAGGCCCTGCAGTGCTTAAAAGACATTGGGGATTGGATTGGCTGGCAGCCATATCCAGCCTGGAACCAGAATTGTGGGTTGCCCGTTCAGGCGAGCAACAGCTGCCAGAAGTAGACCCTCCACCATAGTGGAACACAGACCTCAGGGACCGCTGAGGATGAGGGCGCCAACTCAGGCATAGCCAGCCATTGGCCTGATTATTGGAATCCATGGCTCAGAAAAAGCTGGTAATAGAAAGGGCAAGGTGGGCAGAAGAAGCATAAGGCTCAAATGGAGGCAGAGACATGCAGAAAGTGTACGGAGAAAAACGGAGCGGAGTCGAGGAGAGCAAGTCCATGGACCAGCCCAGGGCCCAAATGAAGAAATGGAAAACCACCGTGGCAACAATGGTCCACCAAAAATCAGTGAGTATGAGGGAGATCAAGACAGTGATGTGTCAGTGGAATTGGTGTGGTCTGATTCTGATAGCGAGGATTTGCAATCCAGTGAGCGGGAACAGCTACAACTGGAATCGGTAACAGAAGAGGCAAGGTATAAAAATGGAGAAAAACCTGGAAGATATGGCTAAGGCTACAAGGTAAGGGAATGGAAGAGGCCAGGCGCTTGGGAGACAAGATGGGGGCTACTGTCAGCAGTTAGATTTTGGTAAAACATAGGAGATCAAGAGGGAGAAAGGTAGGCAGCCAGATAAGGCAGCATGGCCCTTCAGGAGACAATTTGGTGCCAGCAATGCAATGGCACCAAATATGGCAACACAACCCTTCATGGGCCATTCATATATGGGGGTCAGGAATTTGCCCGCCTTTGGGCAACAATGAATCCATGGGGCTCCTTTGCTCCTAGTCTCCCAACAACCCAGCATGGGGCATGGCCGCTCCCAACACAGGGTCTCGGCATCTTTGGCCAATGAGCCAGGTGAGGTACCTCCCAGAGACTGGCGGGGGCAAAGCACAAGCACCAATAGATAGCTTTGGTTTTAGAATACACCCAGTAGGCAGAGCCCACCACGTAGGATACCAGGTCCCAATAGATAGACAAGGGGGATGATACAAGGGGTACAGAGCCCGCATGTGTGGGCTGCAAAACCTCCCAAGTCATCTAGGGGTGGACAGCGGATCACCCATGGGATCAAGCCATTGCTGGTTCAGCCTCCCCAATCAATTGATTCCCAGGGGCAACAGCAGGAGGAGGTAACGCTCAAGGAGCATCAGTTCAGGTATGGACAGGTGCGGTGCCCTCTACAATACAGCATCCTCCAGCCAACAAAGAAGTTTGACAGCAGGCTTAGAAGTGCGTGAAACAGTTGCCTCTCAAACCGGATCCACTCCCAATACTTCAGCAGGTAACATTTTAACCAGAGCAAAAACAATGGCACCAGAGCATTGAACATATGCCGGGTGGAAGACCATTGGGGACCACTTATCTGACACTGTCAGGGGAAAAAATCTGGAAAGAGGAATTTATAGACATGTTCTTGTTATTGCACAGGAGATCCCAGAAGTGAACAATGAGAAAAAGAATAAACAAGAGATGCCATGGTGGCCAAAGGTACCTTTCACATTTGAGAATTGGGCAGCAGCATTTGACATGTTTATGTCAGTTTATGGAATGAAACGCCCTGATAAGCTAATTGCTCTGCTAAAATACAGGGACACCATAAAATTACACATCTGTCCTTTGCTGGATATATGGTTAAAATACGTGAGCAGTTTCAATCTAAAACTATCTCAGCAACCCAATCTCAAATGGGAAAACACGCACATAGACCTGTGGGTCCACCATATGACTCGTGGCCAGCCCAATGTGGTAACTTACACTGATAGTGGTCATGTTATTGCCAGACAAACAGGGGAGAGTACAGAAAAGAACAGAGGAAGGGGGCAGGAAGGAAGGCATGTTACAACTACAATAAAGGAAAATGTTTTGTTCCTTTGTAAATACAGGCATATCTGCAAGCTGTGCGGAGGAGAACACAAGGTCTCGGAATGCACACAACAATCCTCTCAAGAAACCAAACAATGAAGGAACAAGCAGTGAAAAAGGAAAGGAGTCTGGGAAGTTTAGCTATGTCACCAATACGATTAGACCAGATGGATCCTAGCTCGACTACTACCCAGAAAAAACAATAGCAAAATATATACATGATGGTTTAAAGTATGGTTTTAGGATACCATACAAGGGGTCAAGGGTAGAAACCACAGCTCACAGTCTCAAGTCTGCAAATGTACTTCCCAATATCCTGGAGAAGAAAATTGCCAAGGAGTAGAGGCAGGCAGGGTGGTGGGACCATTCGACTACCCCCAGTTCACAACCTCAGGGTATCCCCATTGAGGCTGGTCCCAAGAAGGAAATAGGAGAATACAGCTCATTCATCACCTGTCCCACCTGAAATGTAGTTCAGTGAATGACTTCATCAACCCAGAGGACTGCACAGTGCAATACACAACTTTTGATGTGGCACTGCACCACATACAAGAGCTGGGCGTAGGACAATGATAAAGCGACATTAAATCTGCTTTCCGCCTGTTACCAGTACATCCAGTGATCAGGATCTACTGGGTTTTAAAGTTGGAGGTCAATGGTATATGGACAAGGCTATGCCCATGGGATGCTCTGTAAGCTGCTCAGCCTTCAAGCATTCTCAACTTTCTTGGAGTGGGCCACCAAAACACACACAGAACACACATATACAGGTAGTTCATTATCTCAACAATTTCCTATTTATGGGCCCCAGAGGGAACCACATGTCGGAGACACTGCAGAGTTTCACCTCATTAATGGGGTATTTGGTGTCCCTAGCACAAGAAAAACAAAGGGCCCTGCTACCTGCCTCTCATGCCTGGGCATAGAAATAGACTCGAGGCCATGGTTTCTCGGCTACCACAAGGCAAGGTGGCACCTTTGAACAAACTGTTGGGTGAGATGGGAAAAGCAAAGAAGGTGATCCCTACAACAGCTGCAATCTGTTATAGGCCACTTGAGTTTTGCATGCCGGGCAATTTGCCCAGGCAGGCCATTCCTCAAGCGGATGGCATCAGCCACTTGGGGCTCTAAAGCCATATCACCACATCAGTCTAACACAGGGCATAAAAGCAGACTTACAGGTTTGGGAACTCTTTACAAGATTTCAATGATATCACCATCTGGCAGACACTGGCAGACCAACTGTTGGATATGCACATGGTGACCGATGCTTCAGGTGGCATTGGCTTTGGGGCATTCTGGCAAGCAGCGTGGTGTGCAGGACACTGGCCACAGGATTGGATATCAAAGGGACTCACAAAAATATCACCCTTCTCAAATTGTTCCCTATCATGGTAGCTGTAAGAGTGTGAGGGCACAAAATTCAGAATAAAAAATGCTGTTTCACACAGACAACAGGGCTGTAGCAGACACATTGAACTTAGAGACGCTCATTCTGAAGAGGTGATGAAGGTCCTCGAGTCTTTGTGTTATGCTGCCTACGGTACAACATCTCTTTAAGACACATAATTTGCCAGAAAAGAAAATGTTATAGCTGATGCCCTGTCTTGATTTCAGCTCGAGCACTTCATGCGCCTAGCCCTGTGGGCGGACCTGTTCCCCACACAGATACCAGAAGGGTCTGGAGACTTGGGAACCAAGATTGTAGCAACTGTACAGCTCGCTGTGGCCCCCTCAACATGGAGGAAGTATATAGGTAGCTATAGGTCTTTCCAGCAATTCTGTGGTCACGAGGTAAGCGTAGAACTGCACAATACCCAAAGACAAGTTCAAAGCTACATCCTCCACTTAGAAAGCCTAGGAAAATCTCCGCAGCTATACGCCCAACTGGCGGGCATTGCTTTTCTTCACAAGTCTGAGGATTTCCTGACCAAACCAACAGTTTCATTACAAAGAAAATGATACAAGGCATGTTTAGACTCACAGGAAAAAGTCAAACACAAGGAAGCCTATACAGTAAGACTAGCTGAACTGTCCAGCCTCCTGAAAGCACTGGCAGTTACTTGCAGCTTGGGCTATGAAACCAAGCTTTTCAGGGCCCTATACATATGTGCATTTTCAGGGCCTTCTGGGTGTCGGAGTTAGTACCAAAGTCTAACTCATCGAGTCAGAACACCAATCTCCAGTTCAGTGATTTTGTCATCTGGCAAGACAGACTGTATCTTCAGCTGCGAAAATCAAAAGCGAACCAGTGCAGCCCCTGCCATTATAACACTGTTTATGGCTCCCCAGGAACATTTGCCTATGGTTGTCAATGAAGGAGATATGGTCGTCCAACAGGACCAGGGCATTTGTTTGTGCATGGGGACAGAAAAGCAGTCACAAGACGGCAGTTCACTGCTGTCCAACGAAGGGTTTATGGATGGCGGTGTAAACCTGACCTCATACAACACACATTCATTCAGAATTGGAGAAGCTACCGAGGCAGCCAGGTGTAGAGTTAAAAGAAGAACAGATAAAAGGGTCAGCAGATGGACATCGAAAGCATACATGAGGTACATTAGGCTCTCGCACAACACATCAGGGAAGTGATGCTGGGGAACCCAGCACAAGTTGTAACTGAAGCTCAAAGTGGAGAATACTCACATGTTTCTGTTTTGTCTTACAGGCATGGCTGCAACATCCCGTGGATATGGATCGTGGGTCATTCACACGTGAGGGAGGCCTACAGTGGGAAAAAACGACCTACACAAGACAGCTGGGCATTCCAAGAAGTCGAGCTGTGATTCATTGGGCAGGAAAAAGGGGATGATGTGGGGCATTATGTAAAATGATTTTTAGATTGGGTCTACATCACCAACCACCTGTCATGCTGGTTATTCACCTGGGAGGGAACGACTTGGTCACCCTAGGGCACCCATATTAATTGGGGTTATTAGAGGGGTTTGGCCCACTTAAAACAAATGTTACCTGCACAATTCTGGCATGGACAGAATGATACCATGCCAGCAGTGGCATGGTGAGTGAAAGACTGAAGCCATGGACAAAGCACGTAGGTCTGTGAATACGGAGGTGTCCCACTTCGACCTCACGGGCATGGAGGTTATCAAACATTTCTTGATCACCAAGAGGGATAAGGGCCTGTATAGCCGGGATGGGGTTCATTTGTCAGACATTGAAATGACATGTTTAACAATACCCTCAATGATTTTTGTGAGACAGTACTGTTTGGTAAAAGTAAGATCCCTTGGGCATTAGTGGAGATACATGTTGGCACCATATAGTAGTGGCGGTAATTCATGGCTGACCCTGCAAGAGAGGCCTGGACATAAGAAGAAGAGCTGCAATTGGGTGTCACTCCAGGAGAGGCATGACTCAGGAGGAGTATGCCTCGGAGATCGGGGAGGAAGGCACCCAGGCAGGGATGTGCACCAAACACTAGGAGCCAAGATTCTGAGATGGGAGGCGGCCCCAGATGGGAATTCTATTCGTCAAGGGCCTAAGAGGCCTTAAATTTGGGAAGATGGGAAGGAGCTGTCTTGAGGGAAGGCACGGCTCTCAGTGGGTCTGTTGGACTAAAGGGCCAGAGTTCCTCTCAAATAAGTGGATGAAGGAACCGAGGTTTCAACAATACATGAATTTTGGCTGCCCAAAGGGTCTTAAGGATGGGATACTTAATGTACATATGTTGAAACAATTTTGTTATGTAAAGTGATGTATGTATATAGATGTATATTGTAATGTACAAATCTGTAAAATGTGATGTACATACAGTATTAGGCTTTATAAATGTTAAGTGTTCCATGTAATGTACACAATTTTTGAGTAAGTAAAAGAGCTGTGGCCCTTTTATACCAAAAAACAGTGGTATGTTATTTGAATTGGGAGTCCGCTTTGGGCAGGGCCCCACCGGCCTCTCACCGGGGACGAGTGGTCAAGGCCCCAAGAGGGTGGGGGGCTAGGAAGGCCACTCACCATCAAGGAAGAGATGTCCTCCCAAGCAAGTGGCCCAATCCAGGATCCCTTGAGAGGGCTGGCCCTGATGGCCCCTGCAGGGAGGGGCATGGCAGGGTTTTAAGGAGCAGTCCCAGGGATCTCACCTCCTGGAACAGCTCCTCACCATGAAGTTTTCCCACCCTTCCCTTTAAACTGCCAGGCCACAGAAAGAGCTCTGTTGCGGCTCTAGTAAGTAAACCAAGATGAGAACTGATATAGAGAACAAGAGGCAGCGGTAATTCATGGCTGACCATGGGTAAGAGAGGATCTGGACATAAGAAGAAGAGCTGCAATTGGGTTTCATCAGAGACAGGCATGACCCTAGGATGGGTATGCCTCAGAAATTGGGGAGAAGGCACCCAGGTGGGGGTGTGCACCGAAATGCTGGAAGCCAAGAGTCTGAGATGGGGAGTGCAGCCCGGATGGGCATGCTCCTCATCAAGGGTCTAGAAGGCCTTAAATTTGGGGAAGATGGGAGGGGAACTGTCTTGAGGGAAGGCACGGCCCTCAATGGGTCTGTTGGACTAAAGGGCCAGAGTTCCCCTCAAATAAGTGGATGAAGGAGCCAGGGTTTCAACAATATATGAATTGTGGCTGCCCAAGGGTCTTATGGGATGGGATAATTAATGTACATATGTTGAAATGATATTGTTATGTATAGTGATGTATGTATATATAGATATATAGAGAACAAGAGACAGCAGTAATTCATGGCTGACCCTGGGTAAGAGAGGCTCCGGACATAAGAAGAAGAGCTGCAATTGGGTCTCACGGGAGAGGCATGACCCTAGGATGGGTATGCCTCGGAAATCAGAGGAGGAAGGCACCCAGGCGGGGCATGCACCAAACATTGGGAGCCAAGAGTCCAAGATAGGGAGTGTGGCCCTGATGGGCATGCTCCTTGTCAAGGGTCTAGAAGGCCCTAAATTTGGGAAGATGGGGAGGGAACTGTCTTGAGGATGGCACGGCACTCATTGGGTCTGTTGGACTAAAGAGCCAGAGTTCCCCAAATAAGTGGAAGAAGGAGCCAGGGTTTCAGCAATACATGAATTGTGACTGCTGAAGGAGTCTTACGGATGGGATACTTAATGTACATATATTGAAACAATGTTGTTATGTATAGTGATATATGTATATAGATATATAGTGTAATGTGCATATCTGTAAGCTGTGATGTACATATTAGGCTTTATAAATGTTAAGTGTTCCATGTAATGTAAACAATTTTTGATTAAGTAAAAGAGCTGCTGCTCATTTTATACCAAAAACAGTGTGCTGTGTTATTTGAATTAGGGGTCCGCTTTGGGCAAAAAGTTGATTAATTTAAATTGGGTGGGTGCAGGGGACAGAACTCCTCACCAAAAACAGTGTTTTTCTGATGGGGCAGTGCTGTCAGCATTGTGCCTGTTGCTGTAATGGATTTCAACAACTGCACTGCTAAAGCAACTTGGTGGGACACACTCACACATGTGCATGCACACGCACACATACACACATACACACATACACCCATACTGCTTGCTGTTATTGCTAAAGAGAACAGGAAACAAGGCATACAATGGTGAAACATAACTGTCTGAAAACAAGTTAGGAGAAAATAAGTCTGTGATTCAATCCAAGGAACTGTTGGGAACTTAAGAGGGTGACAAATTGAGTTTTGTGTAATTTTTCTTATCAGATAAGCATCCCAAAACCTGATGGAAGCAAGCAGAGACATTTTAACATTGTTATCTCTGGAGGTGCACTGTTCCAAAAGGACTTCTAGACATGTGTTACATACTGTATAGTGTAATATACCCTCCAACGACAGTCTGAACCATTCAGAAAGCAGAATCATCACCAGCTCTGTGGCTGAGTGAAGGGTTCACTCACAACGCTGATGACCTGGATTCATGCCCGAGCTCGGGTACCTGGAGCAGAGACTGGCACAGGGAGGGAATTCAAGCGTCCATTGGACTCTTCCCTCCTGCGGGGTGGGATGAGCCATGGCTCCTGTGAGGTGATTGGTGGTTGAACTTGTCAAGCATATCTCAGCACACACACACACCCTTCATGTCCCCACCTCAAGGATGCCATCTCTTCACAGCTAAGACATGTGGGGGCGCAAATACCAACACCCTGCAGACCAGATGACCAGCACTCAGCCTGCATCACCACAAATCCCGGACTAGCCCAGAATGATCCTGTGGCAGCTTACCATGGGATACAGAGTTCACTTTCAGGCACTTCCCCTAGAAGGAGAGGACCCTCCCAGCACAGGGATAGGTCAGGTTACCCAGAAGGTAAGGCTGCAAACCAAGGTTGGGAGAATGGTGGTGTGGGGTCAAGTGGAGGTGTGGGCATTGTGCTCGAAGGAGAGTCCAGCAGGGGTGCCATGAGGAGGAGAAAATAAATAACACACACACAAAAAAAAAAAGCAAGCAAAATCATATTATTTATTAATTTAGACATTGGTGACATGGAGCGGCATACTGAGCCACGGCTAATTTTTAAGTATGACCAAGGAAACAGTACCTGGAGAATGAATGCAGGCAGGCTACAATACAATGCAATAAAGCATGACACAGTATACTGCATGCAGGAAAAAGCAAGAAACAGAGACAAAGAATATATTGGCACAGTCGCATGCATAGTGCTGTCAAAGACGGTTGGGTGACTCTTCAGCTCCTGCCCACCTATCAATGTTTTCTTTACTTTACATGGACAAAATATCGTACTACCATACTGAGCCTCTGCCTACCAAATCTAATAGAATAGTGCTCAGTCAACAGAACTCCCAAAAATTTGGAGGTGACATTTGTTATTTATTTATTTTCTCTTCATAACCTGTTATGGCCAAGTGCAAGTCGAAATGGCACGCCAATGGCCAGGATTTGCCAGACAGCCACAAACAGCTGATCAGAAGATAGGGCATTGGTAGCTATGCTCACAGGTAACAAGACATACAGTTTATCAAGGAAATGCAGATTACGGACACAAAGACGAGTAGTGTCCCTTCGACTGGATACTGACAATAACATTAAGCACACAACCAAAAATTTAAATAAAATAGTGGGGTTGACAGATGGTGTGAACTTCCTGGAGGACAAAAGTCAAACCACAAAACGAGCATATACAATACATTTTAAAGAACGCTGATGATCTAGAATATAGAGGAGGCGAAATAATATTCACATTGTGGGACTACCAGAATGGGCAGCGGTAATGAGATTATTCTGTTTCTGCAACATTTATTCCAGATGTACTACAATATTAATGGGGATGGCCAACTGAAAAAGAAAGAGTGCACAGGGCTAGGGCTTCCCTCCCACTGGCGGCAGACCAAGATCAATTATTGTAAATGTCCTCAGATATTTGTTAAAGAAATCCTGATGAAAGCAAGGAGCATAGACATTTGTTGTTGCAAGGTGAACACATTTATGTTTTCAGAACTTTTCATCTGAGGCTATGGAACAGCTAAAACATTTTTATGAGGGGAAAAAAAAACAACTGCAGAAATTGTGTTGGAATATGACTTTAAATACCCAGCTATTTTAATATCACAACCAGGCAGTAAACCTTTCCAGTGTGAACGTGCTGATCAACTTTGGGATCTCATTAACGAAGACAGTAACGATGGTAGAGCTAAAACTGCCACTGTTCATTCAAAACTACAGAGCACACAGCAAGTGCTTGAGTTGCACTGCACAGCAAATTTCAATGACCTGCTCATGGCGCTACCAAAAGGCGCAGCAGCTGATGGAAGTTCAATCTGTTGTGATATGTCCCCTTGAGACTGTACTCCTCTACCATATCCTGCTATTGTAAAAGTACAAAATAGCTCCCCAAACTGCCTCTTAAAGTGATTTACCAACTTCCCCGATGTCATGCAGATCACCTTCCTTTATTGAGTGATGCAAAGCTCAGCTGCCCTGAAGTCAAGTATTAAATATATTCAGATGCTTAGTTTTTAACATTTTTGTACCACAGTTGTCTCTGCAAGTTTTTTCCTTTGTTTGAAGTTCACATGAGCAGTGCATCCACACGCATGAGTGACATCAGCACAGGGAAGGTGTTCCCACTGCACCTTTCTCACTGCTCGTTCATTCTTCTTTCCTGGACCCAGCCTCAGTGAGTGCAGATCCAAAACTGAACTGGCAAAAATACAGCACTGATGACTGAAACTGTTTGTTATATTGGCAGCTGTTATACTTGCTTTGGGATTGCAGAAGTGGTGATTTCTCCTGATTTTCAATTTTACTCATCTGACTAAGCTCTGTGTCCTAGGTCCATCGGTTCTAGGAACATCACAATCTACATTGTTTGAGTACAGTGTTACAGTTTTAATAAGTGCTGCAAGTACATAATTATGACAAAAGTCTGTATAAAAATACATTTTTTAACTGAGTAGAGCTGTAATCTGTAGCGTGTTGGGACACAAAGATGACTTTTGAACTGGGCAGATGTATAAATTGAAGTAAGCTTTTCAGTATTGGCACATAGAGGTCTGTGTTAAATGGATAACTTTTCTAACAGTTCAGAACTGTAATGTGCAGTAAGAGTACAAGCACTGAGCTGCACAGTCCAATCCCAGAGAACAGTGCAACAAACTATGTTTTGGCAAGTGCTGCTTCCAGTGTGACTGCTTCAGTAAACTGCCTTTGCTATTGCATTTCTGATTGTCACCATCATTATAGACAGTTTATATTTTTCTTGTGATACTGTGTTTTCTTGGGCTCATTTGGTGTTCTCATGCAAGCACCATAACACTGATCACCAAAGTGTGCTAGATGTGCATGAAAAAAGGGACATGGTGCACTGAATTGTTTCTCCAGCTTGCCAGCTCCTCGCTAAGTTTATAAATGAATGCAATAAAATCCGTTATATACTGTACATAGTTATACTGTACATGGTTTACTATGTATCTCAAAATTAAACACTTATTTTTAACAGTTTAACATACAGTCTTTATTTATAATTAGGATTATAGCATAATTGTATATGCTCTGGAGCATCGGCAAAGAAGAGACTGCAGTTGCCATCTTCTCCCGACACTGTGATACTAATGTACGGCTTGTATGGAGTTATATTGCAAAGTGTGCTAGTCAGTTCAGCATACTTAGGGAACAATGTCTGAACCAAAATATGGGCTACATAGCAATGAATGCAGGAATCTAAACAATGCACCATGACATCGGTAAGGTGTAGGAGACAGTATAGTGCAGCATCTGCTGTATTTGCTGTACACTTCTAGATGTGCATCAGAGATCCACTGTAATGGAAAAATGGGAAAATACAAACGGTTTGACACAGACCAAGTGGTAATGAAGTATGGTGACATAAGTGAGGAAGGGTGGTTCAAATACTGTTTAACACTTGAGTACCTACCACAAGGATATATCACTTTTGTAGTGGACCAATCAAATGGTACTTAGGCTATCTAAACATAAATGCGGTCTCTTTCTCCATCAGAAGAGTACTGGCAGTGACATTTTTAACCTTGGGGTGGGGACGATCATCGACTGTACTGTATTTTTGCTCAATTAGTAATGCACCTGGAGGCACACATGTAGCGGCAATAAGCCAATGCCAGGATGGTATTACAGATGCTTATGCAGACACTAATGACAGCTGCAGTCTGTATAGTTCCTGAGCGCTTAGAGATAACACAAAGCTGGTGAAATAATTTGTGGTTTTAAATTTATAACATGCATAAACAGGAGAACTGGTGACTTCAAAACATTACTCAATCACTGATACCTTTAAAGGGAAAGTACAAGCAGGCCCCACCCCCAAACACACACATGCACAGGAAAAGCTATAAGCAGACCAGTTGGCACTAGGGCAAAGACAAACCCAAACAGTATAACTAATTTACAGATAATAAAAGTTCTATGCTGCAGCATTTTTCTAAGTGTATGTGTGCAGCTGGGGGTTTGGAGTGGTTGGGGTACAAGGTGCCTGCTTGTAATTTCCACCCTGTGCTCCATCAGCATAGTGACTGATAAATCAATTGGTGGGAGGTCACTACTAACTAGTACCAGGTGAGAATTTGGACAAATTGTGAGCCATTTATCCTGCTCAAGCAATGCCACCAGATCGAGCCATGTTCTCAGTGCCAAGTTGGGTGGCCAACAACTCACTAGCATAGGAAAGCAACCTCCCCAAAAAAAATAAAAACCCAAGGTACTATCACTAGCATTTGTGTGAGCACATTGATGCTGGGAGTAACAGAACACACACCATGTCTCGATTTTGCACAGTAAAATGACAGCAATGATGGGAACCAAACCGTAGCACTAAGTAGCAAAATAATATTAACAGTCCGTGTTGCTAAGTCTGCTCGCTGCTGTACTGGAATGGATGGGACTACTGCTGTGACTGGCTGAGCTACCACATCATTCTTGCTGCTGTCATAGGGTCATCCCTATGGGGATCTACTATGCAGTGGCTGTCAAATTTTGGAGGCCACACTTAAAGAGGGACATTAAACTCCTGGAGAGGGTCCAGAGGCGGGCAACCAAAATGATTTGGGGCTTGGGGAAAGGACCTATTGGGAGGGCTCAAGAGCTAAATATGTACACATTGAAAGAGAAGGGACCGGGGGACATGATAGAGGTCTTCAGGTACATGAAGAGGGTAAATAGGGAAGGAGCAGTCAGGGTGCTTCAAAGGAAGGAAGGAGGAGGGGCAACTAGATGCATGGGTGAAAGCTGGAGGGAAGATTCAGGGGAGAAAGGAGGAGGTGCTACTTCACTGAGAGGGTGGTGGAGCCATGGAATGCACTGCCCAGGGGGCTGGTGGAGGCAGAGATGGTGGAGTGGTTCAAGAGGGGTGGGGCAGTACAGAGGAAGGGTTCTGGAAGCAAAATCCAGTGCAGCGAGAATATCCAGAACTAGGAAGGGAGAAGCCAGAGAGGTGAGGGTAGCAAGGTCAGCTCCCAGGGTGGGGATGACCAAACGAGCAGACACAAAAGACCGTTAGGCCTATTCTGCTGGCATTTTAGTATGTTAGTAAATTGTGGCACTATGTCAGTGTCCGAAGATCACTGTTAGTGCAGGACAACATAATGCTTTCATCATCAGACCCTGAAAATGAACCGTTTGACATTGCTATTGTCATGCTGCATGCTACGATCAAAAGCTCTGTTATCAAGACAAATTGCTGTGACTAAGAACTAATTTTAATTGCAGCGCACAGATCTCCCTGTGGTGACACTGCAAAGGTAATGAGTGTCAAAGGTTACCAAACACAGGCTCCAGTACACAAAATGACACTTCCTGGTTTGTGAGTGTGAAACCTGATTTCATTTGCTAAAATAGGCTATCCATCTATCAAACTACATTGCAAATCAGTTCTTTATGCAGTCACCTTGCAGTATATGCGTTCATATATCAAAACTTGGTGAATCGCTTTAACATACAAACAGGACCACTTACAATCACCATTATACACAGCTGCAGGGTTTTGCTTTGGGAAGAAAAAGACAGCGCAGTAGAAGCAGAGACCCCCGTGTCTGGTCGGGACAATTTTCCACATCCTACTTCTGTAACTCTGGCCTGCTTGCCTCCTAAATCACAATGTGATTCCGAGTTTTCAGATGGCAGTTTCCTAACAACGTGCTCTACATAAGACTTCATAAAAGTCTCATGTTACCTGTGGGAAATCAGCCCTGCATGTCTGTGTTCCTTAAAGGGAATGCTCCTTTCTTTCCTGGACTGAGTAATTTCTGAATGTTGCTACTGTGTCATGCTGAGCCAGTCCAGCATAACACATAGGCTTATTTTGCTGTTCCCAAAAATGCAAGAGTTATCTAGTACCAAAGCTCATTCCTTTGAATTTGTACTGCCTCCACATTCAGCTTCACCAGTAACCTTCTCAACACACAGAGCACATGTCAATGGCTCACTTTCTTAACTTTCTTAAGGGGCCGCTACTGTTATGTTGCTAAATTAACACAACGTCAGTACAGTGAAGATACAGACTTTTCGAGCATAGATGCGTAAAGTTATTACTCACACTATTCCCTTTACTTCACTGCTTTACTATTTGTAATTTATTTTACAGCTAATTGATCTAGCTAACAGCCCCAGTTTGTATATGGAAACAGACTGACTCGTTTGGCTAATGTTGGTAAAAAAATCAGTTTGCCTTGCAAGTACTAACATCTAGTGGCTTCATACTGATATACAGAATGTACAGTTTTCTTTTATATGACTATACTTCACAATGTACTGTATATGAATTCAATGTTATCAAATATTCTAGTCAAGTGTTCATTTTCTGTGGGGACACCTTCCGAGGTTCTAAATATACAAGCTGCATAGTTGTTCAGAGAGGCACGAGGCACAGCCTCAGCTCATTTTATAATAATATTGTAGGTGACATTTACATAAACCATAGATGATTATTGGTAAGAGACCCATGCATGTCCCCATCTCCAAGCCGTAATAGAGAGGTTGTTCTTCAAAGCTGTGGCCGGTCATTAACAATGTCAAAATAGAAAGGGACTCAAGCACACTTTCCAGGCCAGTTGTACTTGTTCTTGCCAGCATATGGGAACAGTTGTATGGATGATGGCAAGGTGGAATCCAACTGTGTTTGGTAGAAGATATCTGTTTTGTTCAATTAGATAACGGGCTGCACGGGTGACCAGGCATGGTTATGCAGCACGTAATGCAGTACAAATCTCTAAATACAATTAGTTCACGACGCAGGTGATTGGCTGTCTTATGTTCCGGGTAAACAGCAAGTAAAGTGACAGTCTGGTCTCCCATTATTCTGTTGAATATGATAATGATTCCTCTGAGTCATATAATACTTGATCGCTCTCTGTTGGATGCTAATAGGAGCGTGCATCGAGCCTCTTAATATAAACTCAACTGTATGTAACTTGGGTTCGGGAGAAATCGTCTCTTGGCACATTGGATAGGTTTTGCTACTCTGGCCAGGGTACCCAAGGTAATCCAGAGACTACAAGCAATAACAGAATGTCCAGTACCAGGAGATGGGATTCTAAAGTGTAACAGGGGTTACACTCACCCTGAGCCAGGAAAATGACTGTCCCCAGTCATTAACACCTGGCTTGGGCCATCCTACCCTCTGTGTTACCCACGGAGAGGGATGATCAGCCCTCTTCTACCATGTGCCAGGCAAAGGCAGGTAACACTAAGGGTCTAGAGGCCATCGGCCGATGCATTGGCCTCTACTCTAAGATCTTACTATGGAAACCAGTGGCCCTGAGAGAACTGTCCAGAGCATAGCCCTAATAGGTCAAACTTTAGCCCTTCAGCCGGTCAGGACCACAGCCTGCCTATCCCCTCAACCCTCTAGGGAAATTCTATCTGCCTCTTACCCAAACAAAAACACTAAAGGGACCTCCTCCAACCCTAGACACCTGCAACCACACACCTGTGGAAGAAGTGTTAAACACAGTTAACTTCTTACAACAGTACTTTAATTACTACAACTAAAGCAAAACTGAACTTCAATGAGTTCCAGTCCATTTCTTGTCATGTCTTCGTTGCTTCCCAGAAATACCTGCAAGACAAAAAGAAAACATCCTCTCTAATCTATGGTTACAATCCCGTCTAGCTAAGACAAAACCATCAACAAGCCCCATCCATCTGACACTGGAGAATCCCAAAAAGCATTTCTTTTTAGAAAAGGTAGAAAATAGAAACAGTATATACAGAATATTTACAATACACATTTAGCAGTTCTTTGAGGATGGAAGGCCCTACAAAGTCCAAACTAGTCACAGGCCTGAAGATAAGTCCAATAAAGAGTCTGTCCTGGGCCGGAGCCCGTGAAGCAAAGTTCTGCAGGCAATGCCCCATAGGGGAGAGTCTTTGAGGACAGTCACAATGAATGTCTGCTGGTGTAGGATGTGTACTGCAAATGTCAGAAAAATTGAAAACGTCTAGACTCACCAGTTCCTTGAAGAATGGAAAACATACAACACCTGTGTCCCTCGAAGACTCTCCCTGGCAGCATTCTTCAATACAGCTGGGTGGACATCTTCAGGAACATGAACAGGATGGTACATCTGGGAACAGCTGAGCTGATGATGATGTCATCTCTGGAGATGGAAGCTTGAAGCAGGAACAAAAGGAAAACAGCTGGTCTGAAGTCATCCGATACCCAGGCGATGAATCAGGATACAGCTGGGCTTGTGTTTTGTCTGAATTTGAAGTCATCTGGTGGGCCAAGTTGATGGATTCTGGAAAGCCAGTACACTGTAGAACTGTCAAATGTAGGGCACCTGGATCCTGGACGTCCAGACTGGCAGAACAACATAGGTACAGCAACTGCTGGAATGGCAGCACTGGCTACCACTGCTCTGCTCTCCACTTGGTAGGCATGGGCACATATGCAGGATGTTCTTGGCATTGTGGGAAATAGCACAAGCGGGTCAGGTGTAAAAATTATTATCCCATCTGGGCACTCATAATTCGCACTGTGAAAGGATTCATATCCCTTGCTGTCCATGATCTGAACAGTGACTATAAACAATGTCCTGCCCACTCTCCATTGTTGGAACTTTTCTTGCAAGATTCTGTCTCCCACAAATCTGCTAGCACAAGGTTGCACATGTGTCATAGCCTCTTCCATAATCCAGGATTTCCTGTATCTTTCTATCTCCTCCCAGATCCTTCGAGGAAAGGTAGGAAACAATTCTCCATAGACTTTATTCACTTTTCTATGAACCAGTCTTTCCTCCTTATTGCATTTGGTCAATCTGCAACTTCTGGCCTGGCTTGGGGTGGCCAGTCCTGGTTCTGCCAGCATCTCATTCTTAATGACACACAAAATGGATTCCTGGCTCCTTCTTGCACAGCCAGGGCAGTGGAATCACCACTCTTTCCATGTGTTCCTCTGCCAGAAACTGGAGGCTGTGAACCCATGCCTCTTCATCAGGCCAAATGGGTTCCCCTCATCATCTTCACTGAGAATCTGTGCCCAGGAGTGAGCAGTCATCCTCACTCCTGAGACTGTCCACCCTCACTAGGTGCGGAGTCAAAACCTCCAATTCAATTGCCTCTTCTGTCTCATCTTCACCTATGAGACTCGGACTAGGCCCCTCTATCCATAGATCTGCTGATGCCCTCTACACTGTCTCTCAATGACCAGACTCAGACACATCAGTCGTCTGTGCTGTCTGTTGATCTGCACCTCTAACTTTATGCCACACTCCCTAAACCTCCCGTTTCAGGATCTCCTGGTGCTGTATGCTGCCCACTGCAGGTTCTTGTAATTTTGTCCATGTAGGAGCCAAACAAATCTTGGGTGCTTTAAACAAACCATATTTCTCTAGGCACAGAGGAGGTGACAATGAAGACGCTCCTTCCAGCATTTAAGCACATCACACATACTTGTATTGATATCCAGGAATCACCACCGAGGAGGCAGTCATCCTCCATAGTAGTACTTCTCAATATTTCTTAACTTGTTAACTTCTCCTATGATCATAGCCGGGCATGATCCGGTAGGGCTGGTCCTGAAGCCATGAATGCAGAGAAAACAAACACTCACTGTTACTACAAGTCCCACTTGGTTGAAAAAACTTTTCACAAAATGACTCCTTTGCTGCTGTGTTTACATGCCTGCCCCACCCTATGACGGTGGTGGCAGCACTCCTGATACATCAACTCTTTTGTAATTGGGCCAAGCCACCGCGATCCGATTTACACACACTACTGATAACATTAGCTCAAACTGCACAAACTTGAAACTGTTCTCTTCCTAGCACACTTATATGATTCACATTGGACCTTTCACTCGCTGAAGACATTGCTCTAGCTTACAGTCCCTTAAAGCCTCAATATTTCAAGCACAGGATTGCCTGTGTTTTTGCTGCATCTCTCATACAACTAACAGTCTCTCACCTGGCTTTGAAAATTGTACTGACGCTGAACCTTTAATTATGCTCACAGTCTGTTGCTCAGAATTCTTGTTTTAGCTTCTTTCAAACTTGGCACAGTCCTTCTTTTGCAAAGTGACTACACTGCTACACACAGATTCAGCTGGCTTTCATTGTAAATCACACCAGTTTGAGCAATCATTTTGGTTGGTACTCACTGTTATCAGTAGCTGTTTGTTGCGATGGAAAAACAGCCTGCAGCCAGTCTTGGAGGCCTCTGGAAGGAAGAGGGTTGGCAGTCCTGCGATTGTCCCTCTGAACACCACACTCACAGTCCAGTCAATCGAGATGTGGGTTGAACCCAATTTTAACAGAACAAGCCCATTTTGTAAAGTTCAACAGTGTTTTCAATCACCGATGCTCCTCTGGCAAGCCAGTTCGCACCTCACTCACTCTCCTTCTCAAATGCTGTGCAGTCGCTTTAGAGCTGGCCTGGGGCGGGACTGATTGCAGTCTCACCAATCACTGACGCCATGCAAATGAGCCTCAGTCTTCTTGTGCTCTTCTCCTCTAAGCGATCATCGAGCAGGCAAAATTTAAACTACAAAACCACACTTTTTCTTCTTTAATGGCTCCTCAGGGAGCCCATTTCAATAATTTATCATGGCATTTTACTTAGCGGCTCCCCAGTTCATAAAGCAAGCACTTCAAACTTTTAGGGCACAAGTCTCCTTTTGTTAGCCACAGTTTTCACACTTATTTTTCACAATAAAGTTCAAAAGCTGGCAAACACTGTAATTTTTGATGCAGAACAAAGGCATACCACTCAGGCATTACTGCACCTTGGTAAACTGTTGGCATTTAATAGCAGCACATGGATAACAGCACACAGTTGCACATTAGTTACTGTAAATGTTGCTTCAGTTGTTTTGGGCCACCCACTGCCAGACAACCAAAATGCTAGCCATTGTCCGAGTGACCTTTCTTACATTCCTCCCAAATGTCCACCCAGTCCCAGTGGTAGCCTCCATTTTTGTAACCTGGGTTCGGGAGAAATGCATCTCTCAGCACATTGGCTAGTTTGGCTATTCTAGCCAGGGTACCCAAGGTAATCAAGAGACTAGTAGCAATAACGAATGTCCAGTACCAGGAGATGGATTCTAAAGTGTGGTTTTATTCAACAACTCTGAACAAAAAGCATAGACAGACTCCATGGGGCTACACTCCTGGTAATGTAGATAAGGTGATGACACAGACACATATCCAATCTTGGATCCTAAGTTTCCACATGACATGGACTCTTCAACTAGTGGCACACTACCACCCTACTCCATCCCAAATGTCTGGCCACCTCTTTAGGCACTGGCAGTGCCTGAAAGATGGGTATCTGGTGTTTCAAAGTGAATCAGTAGAGGTGAGCCCTGTTCGCCAGGTGGGGGTCTCCCACCACTTGTTCCATGGACCCATACCCAGCTATTCCTTTGCTTAAACACACTTCACTGGCTACTGTAGTGCAGACTGTACATGGCTTTGTAATGCAGTAGCTATCTTTCCTGAAGACCCCCACATACAACAGTCATTACTGTCTCACTGTCCCATAAGTTCTGAACTTAGCATCCTGACTGACCCACAGCCCCAGATACTTATTTGCTCACTGTTTTGGTGAATGACACTGGCCTTTTGTCTAAGATTCATCACCTCCATGTTGCAGGTGTCCAAAACTCTTTAGGAATCTCTATTCTTTAACACTAAGTGCCCCAGCATTCTCCATCAGGCAGCTTCTTCCTTTTCCCAGGCCAAGGGATTGCCCTGGGAGTTGGTTCTTTGTGCCTGTTTTGTGGTGGAAGCACACACCCTAAGGTAGCTCTTTGTCAGAGCTGAGGGCAGGGAGGCTTGTCTCTGCAGGGCACCCCTCTCTCACTGTACTACAAGATCTACATCTTTCTCTCTCGAGCCTACTCAGAACTTCTCCAGACTGACTCAAATAACCCCAGTGTTCTAGCCTAACTCCCTGCTGCAACATTCCAATGTGGCTTATGCAGCTGCAACAGTTCTAAAATGATGTTATAGCCCCAGCTCAGCAGAGACTGAAAACAGAGCAAGACACAGTGAAATCCATTTAATTGGAATTTCACTAGCTGACTGTCCCTGCTCACTATTAGATCTAACTAGGGTTCTAGTAACCTGAGTAACAGAGAGCTACATGTATTATACCTGAAGAAGACAGTACATTTATTAATTTTGGGGCTATGATGTGAATGTGTTTCATTGCTCAGTATTGCTGCTCAGTGCATATAAATTTTACATTTACTGTTTTGATGCCTGTTTTGGGATAGGTAGTACCCCTGAACAATTAAGTCTCAGTTTTCACAGCCGATTGTTGTATGGTATGACATCTCTTTAAAAGAAACAAAAAGTGTGGCAGATGGACATTATTGACTCCTTAGTCCATCTGTTAGAACTTGGCCTTGCAGTCCTTTTGTTATTAAAGTGAATTGCTTAAAGGATTTCCTGTTATTCATCAGATCAGTTCAGGATAACTAGACGCTAAGATAAAAAGCTTATTCTTTATCAAAACATCTCAAACTGTGCATATTTATCTTGTGCTTAAATGTATGGGCATTGCAGTATAATATCCAGCACCTTATATCTCTATATTGCTACACTAAAAATAGTTATAAAACAGCTTCTTGGCAGTTTGGCTGAGATTTTGTGTTTGCATTAGTCAACTGTGTTTATAATTATAAAACTTTTTACTGTATTCTTCTTTTGGGGAGGAGTCTGTTGTTTTAAGTTTACAGGTAGAAGCTATTGCATGTTTCCTAGGTATCTTTAATGTTGTTATATAGATTATTATTAGTTAGATAATGACAGTTATTACTTAGCAATGTCTACAAATAAGCAAACCATTAAAGTGGTATCCTGGAACATCCAATGGTAATACTCCAATAAAGAGGATTAGGTTCTGGCCTGTCTTAAGTCCATGAAAGTGGGTATAGCTTTTATACAAGAAACATATTTAACAACTGAGAAACTACTAAACTTAAGAAATCATGGGTTGGGTCATTTATGGCAGCTCATTCAACTCAAAGAGTAAGGCATATGCATATTATTTCATAAAAACCTAAACGAGTAGTAGAATCTTTACTTCTGACACAGAAGGCAGATATATTATTGTGAATGCTAGAATCAAAGACAGGTTTTTATCCTCTGTAAATATCTATGTTCGAACACCAACCATGCAATAGTTTATGCCGATCTAGCAGATACTGATTTGATGGGTAATGTTTCATTGCTGTTGACTTCATGCTACTCAGTGTATACTACTCTCTCTGTAATGTAACCTGTGCCTATTACATCAGCCTTGTATTGTCTGCCACTGTATGGCCTGGGTGGCAGCTGAAAATGTCCTTGGATCAGCTTGCCTACTGGGTCACAAAAACATAAATAAATAAATAAATATATAAATAAAGAAAGATACAATCTGCAACCATGGTCATGGGTATTAATTATCGCTGGCGACATGAACACGGTTGCTGATATATTTACTGATACCACACATGCAAACCTGGTAGATTACTCCAGTTCTTCTAAAGTTTTAAATGGCTTTGGCAAGGAATTTGGGTTAATTGATGTCTGGAGAACCATGTATCAAAGGACAGAGACTATACATTCCTTTTGAATATACATGAGTCTCAAAGTTGGCTAAACTATGTCTTTATTGCACAACTTTGCTGCACAGCCTCACTACAAGTCATACTGACAATATAGTAATATCGAGCATGCTCCCGTCTCTATGGGCATTACGTTAGGCGACATTGTGTCCTCAGAAAGGAGCTGGAAATTTAACAGCATTTGTTGAATTATCCTGATTTCTCAAACTGGTTGCTAGAAGAGATTAAAATGTTTTTCAACTAGATGACAACGGGAAGTTTCCACACCAGTACTACCAGATTCCTTTAAGGCTTATCTAAGAGTCGATAATTTTCTATTAATCGCATAAGAAGAAGCTTAGGAACCAAAACTTAATGATCTAGAAAAGATCATAAGGACAATTGTTTAATTTCACTTGAGCCAAAGATCTTACTTTATATAAAGACATTATTGACACAAAATATGAATTTAATTCCATATATAATCATAAAACAGAATATGCCTCATTCAGGCTTAACCAGGCCTTTGAGAAGCTGGTGATGCACAGGAAAAGTTGTTGATCCACAGACCTAAGAAAATATTGGAAGCCAACAAGATTGCATCAATAAAAACAAACAGGGTACTAACCAAATTTTAAAGTACCATATAGCAGTTAGTATTAGTGCCTGATATATTTAGCATGACTCCTGTTGCACATAGTGCCTGATATAATTAATGCTCAGTGATTACTGCTGGAGTACAGTTAGTATGGCAGATTATATTAGCGGTCTGTTTATATTAGCGTTCTTTGCTTTCAGCTAATAATATATTAGTGGTCTGTTTATATAAGCGGTTCTTTGCTTTCAGCTAATATAGCTAATATAAACAGAAAGCTAATATAATCTGTTATACAGTATTCAGTGACTTAACGCCCACTTTACAAATCTGAAGGACAATCTAGCCAGAATGATTTGGATCATTTTATACAAAGTATCAAACTACCAGCAATCTCCAGACAGGATAAAGCAAAATTAGATAAACTAATTATCCAGGGGTAATATGTAAAGCTGTTCAGTCCCTCCCTAGGCCAAAGTCAAGATGGTCTTTCAGGTGAATTTGATGAGGCCACTTTACAGTTGGTCCCTCCAACACTACATTGAGTTTTCTGTAATGCTGTAGATAAAGGTTCTCTACCCTCAAGTATGTGGGAAGCTTCAATAGTGGTATTGCCAAAGAAACACAAAGACCCCACACTATATAAGAACTACTGCCCAATATCACTCATTGAAGTAGACTAAATTACTTGCCAAAATTATGGCTAACAGACTGAACTTGGTCATACAGAAACTAATCCATTCTGATCAGGTGTGGTTTGTGACTGGGCATTGTAGCTCAGACTTGTTCCAGAAAATTATACATATCATACATGAGGCCAGTCATAATCCTTTCAACCCACCTCACTATCTTTGGACACTGACAATGCATTTGACAGAACAGAGTGGAGTTATTTAAATAAATTATTAGTTAAATACAATTTGGGAGCTATTTCTCTAAACAGGTTCAGATTTTGTACTCAAGTATATGTAAAAGTGAAAGTTATTGGCTCCTCCTCTAACAGATTCCAGATTTACAGAGGCACAATGCAAGGATGTCCTCTAGCACCTATTTTGCTTTTATTGGTCTTGGGACCTCTCCTTATTAGATTTTGCTCATTCGTAATATTAACAGGCACCAAAATAGGCAAAGACCAAAAATATTGGCCTATGAAGATGATATCATGCTTTCGATTAGAAATCCAGAGATGTCAATACCTCGCATTTTATCAGTTATTCAGAATTTTCTGCCATCTCAGGATTTAAAAGAAACTTTGAAAGTCAGAGGCTCTCCCTTTAATCAAGCAAACAGCATATATAAAATGTCTATATCAACACAAGGTATTACATTCTTGGGCATGACTATCACTCCAAATATAGCCAGTGGAACACCCTGCCAGAGGAAGATGTAGGGGCTGGAAACAATCATGGGATTTAAGAATGCATGGGATAGACATAAAGAAATTCTGGAGGTCAGGGGTAAGGGGCAACAGACTTCTAGGAAAACATAAACTGAACTTACAAGCTCAAATGGGCAGACTGGGTGGGCCATAGGCCCTTATCTACGACACTGTCTATGTATCTATGTAACTATATCTCAAATTGTATCCATAAATCTCAATGTGATCTTAGAAAAGATGACCCTAGATTTTATAAGATGGAGCAAAATGCTCCTGTCCTTTTGGGACAGAATATAGGCATTCAACATGATGTTTGTGCCAGAAATATATTATTTTCTACAACATTTACTGATACATATCCCTACGGTCTTCTTTAACAAAAAGTATATGCTGATTAGAAAACTGATTTGGGATAACAACCCCAAGGCTATCTTTCATTAAACTTCAACAACAAAGGTCTAAAGTGGCTTTGGTCTTCCTAATTTCAAGCTCAGACATGGCATTTATAGCTGTGCAATGCACTAAATCCTTGTGTATTAATCAGAGCCAGGACATCTCAGGGTGGGTCCAATTCAAAAAGCTCTTCTAAAGAGCAATAACCCATTAGTTGTTTTTGTTGAACCCTATATTACATCAAGTAAATGACTCCTGGAATCAGTAGCTGCTGATCTAGACTGGGACCCCAGGTCTTCTCCTCATTGTCCTTTGTGAGGTAACTCTTTATTAAAAATAGAAGGAAATGTCTGAATTGTTCAAACCGGAAGAATATGGGCATCACATTTCCTGATGACATCTTAGATCCAGATACGGCCTGATTAATGTCATTTTCTAATCTCCTCCAAATTTAAACTCCTAGAACTGAATTTTATAAATATTTACAATTCAAAGATATTCTCAGAATACATGTTAATAATGAAATAACTTTTCCTCAACCCATTTCTTAGACAAAATCTGTACGACCAACAATGGTTGTAAGAAATTTTATTTGCTGCTCTTAGATGCATGGACTGATCTAGCGATAACACTTTTAGATAAATGGCAGCAAGAACTGGGCATTCTGATATCAGATGCAGAATAGGAAACAATGTGAAAAATGATACTAAAGGCATGCAGGGAGGCTAAAGGAATGCTTATTTAATGCAGAATAGTACACAGATGGTATTACACCCCAGCAAGATGGTCTGATTGGGACTGTCAACCGTGAATAAATGTTGGAGATGTTCTGTGGAGCAGGGTACCCTTTCACATATCCGTAGTTAAGTCCTCACGTAAGGCCCTTTTTGGATAATACTTTGTTAGTCTGTAATAGGATCACCAAATGTAAGCTTCTTTGTTCAGCTAAGTTAGCTGTACTAGGGATTTGTTCTGGCGCACTAATTTTCTGAATTTCAAACGTTTTGGTTAATAGCTGCCTTTATTACTGCAAAAATATCATTTAAGATACTGGAATAGCCCGAAGTTTCTTTGGTTAAAGAATGGCTCGTGTCTGATGTAGTGCAGCCCCAATCCATGCCCCATGCAGCTGCAGTCCCTAATTTAGTGCCCCCCATCCTCCGATCACCATGCCCAATTACAGCAATGCACCCTGGTAATCCAGGGTCCCTGCCCTGCCCTGATCGCAGACCTCGGAATAAAAACAAATCCTTCCCATAGTGTAGTTGTCCCTCCCTTCCCAGTCCCCAGTCGCCCACAAGGAGCGTTTAAATATATTTTCCACAATGTAGTGTGCCAGCATGGTTTCCGATCGCACAACCAATATGTATACAGCACTGCTCACTTACTGTGATTTGGCTTTACTCAATGGAAGTGGAGGGTGGTGTGTGGTGATGTAATGTGCCAGACACAGGCTAGGCAGCATGGAGTGCTGCATCTCTCCTCCTCTCTTCAGGGATAAGTTGGCATCCTCTCCAGCTGTTTTGCTCAAGAAACCATTTATTTGAGGGGTGTCACTGGTAAATTGCTCTTCTTTGGATGGTGAACTCCTGCCAAAACGAATGATTGTGGCTAGTTACTGTGGACCAGTGTGCTTATTTCAGGGGTTGGGAGGCCTTTGGTAGGACAGTTCCAGAATCAGTGACCAGACACTAATTTCTACAAGTCGGTAGAGGTGTTTGAATGGATAACAAGAGGGAGCAATTTCTGGAGGTACTCATTAAGACAAGAAATTTTATCTCTTCCTGCAGCAGCAGCAGTCCAGACCTTTGAGAAGGTACGGTCAGTCCATAAGGTTGATGCCTATTTATCTATTTAATAAGCGCCACCAAAGCAGCATCTGTTCTTTGCTTAATTGCCAACTGTGGAAAATATTCTGTTCAAAATAAACAGCTGATTAAACAGTTTTATAAGAAGAGCCCTTTTTCTGGAAGGATCAAGAATTGCAAAATGAACATGGGATGTCAGCAAGAGAACAAGATAAAATGCGATATTAATCTGATTATTGCTTACGGTACCCTCTTTTCTAGCTCATTTATATTTCCTGGTGTTCAGTAGTGACTGTAACTCTGCAGAATGGGAGGGTACATCATTTTTAGTTTCTGAGCCTTTGAACTTTTCCTACAAATCCACCAGCTGGGGCTCTGGGTATGAACTACACAAGGTTAATTAGAGGAAACATCCATGTCCCATGACTCCACCTCTGTGTAAAGCAGGGCCCAATTAGCAGTTGTATCAATACTACAAATTTCTTTACTTACTGTGCATTATTTTATTTGAAATAGTATCTGATTGATCATGTGCCTCCCCACTGGCATTTTAGAATGAACAGCCTTCCCAGCATGCCCACAGCCACCTGTGGCTGTCCCCAGGATAAAGTGTCGGGAGAGCAGCCAGGCACCCCATAAGCTACCATGCTGCCCTACTTTCAAGAGCTCTGGTTTGGACACTATATGTGTCTGTGATATATAGATACCAGGCACAGACTGGCAGGGTGCCTGTCAGTCTGTACCTAGTCTTGGTATAGCACTGACACATGCAGACTCCCAAACCAGAGCAATTTAAGCTACATAGTACAATGTTGTGGTAGCTCAAATAGCTCAGTTTGGAGCCTGTGTGTGTCTGTGCTATATATCAAGTAGGGGCAAAGAGAAGAGACAGATAATTTTTAGATATATTAGGGAACATAGGAAGGCAAAAGGGAGATAGTAAAGGTTGCTACTGAAGAAGGAAATGCACCAAACATGACAAGAGAAAGCAAAATGCTCAACAAATACTTCTGCTCGGTGTTTACCAAAGAGGACCCAGGGATGGCCCAGCCATGAAAAAACACAACATCCAGGACTAGGGGTAGACATGAGTCTCTTTATAGGAGCAAAATACGAGGGTGCTTAATAAACTAAAAGCAGACAAAGCCATGGGACCAGACAAAATGCACCCCGAATCCTTAAGGAACTGGGGACAGAATTAGCAGCCCCTCTGGCATTTCTACTCATGAAATCCTTAAAGAGCTATGTGGTACCTGAAGACTAGAAAAAGCATTAGTGGTTCCACTTCACAAGTCAGGCAGTTGTGAATAGGCTAGTAATTACAGACTGGTGAGCCTCACATCTATAATAGGAAACTAATGGAACACGACTCAAACAGAGGATCATAGCATTCCTTGAAATTAATGGCCAACAAGACCCTAAATAGCATGGTTTCACAGCAGGTAGGTCATGCTAGACATATCTGCTTGAGTTTTTGACTCGCTACAAAGATAGTGGATGACAGTCGGGCAGTAGATGTGGTCTACCTAGACTTTAGTATGGCCTTGACTTGGTTCCACAGAAGGCTGGTAAAGAAGCTTGACCATGCAGGGAGTGGTCCAAGTAGTCAGATGGGTAAAATACTGGCTACAAGGCAGAACCAGAGGGTACAGGTTAATGGAACACAATTGATGAAAGGCAAGGTGACTAGCAGGTAGTGGTGGTGAAGTGGGCTCAAATCGCTCCACGAAGTGATTCACGGAATAAAAGTGAATTTGTGGAGTACTCTGCAACATGAAGCAGTGTAATTTGCATTATGATGGGTAATGCAAAGTCCATTGAAAACAATGACTTCACATTACTCAGCCTTCCCAGACCACTACTCCACCAATTTTAAAGGTGAAGTGCATTGAAAACAATGTACTTCACCTCACTCACTCTGTTCTTAAGCTCCAAAGGTGAATTTTATAGTGAGTCATGGTATTTCAGGTCACATGGGCTCCATATTGATCTGCACAGCCTCAGTTCAGGGTAGTGTGTGTAGGAAGCTGTAGGAGACAGTGTGCTCTGAGAGATGTCTGTAATTCAAACCTTCTAAAAGCTGTTAAAAAGCCTTTTGAGTAATTATTTTGCTCAAACTTTAGTTCATCGATTATAGGAAACCCTCCTGTGCTCATATGGTGACATACTAACATACTAAAATGCCAGCAGAATAGGTCTAACAGGTCTTTCGTGTCTACTTGTTTGGTCAGCCCCACCCTGGGAGCTGACCTTGCTATCCTCCTCGCCCTCTCTGGCTTCTCCTTTCCCAGTTTCAAATATTCTCACTGCACTAGATTTTGCTTCCAGAACCTTTCCCCTGTCCCTGTCCCACCCTCTTGAACCCCTCCACCGTCTCTGCCTCCACCATCCCCCTGGGCAGTGCATTCCATGGCTCCACCACCCTCTCAGTGAAGCAGCACCTCCTCCTTTCTCTTCTGAATCTCCCCGTCCAGGTTCTACCCATGCCCTCTAGTTTCCCGCTCCTTCTTGAAGTACCTGACTGCTCCTCCCTATTTACCCCCCTTCATGTACCTGAAGACCTCTATCATAGTCCCCAGTCCTTCTCTCTTCCAATGTGTACATATTTAGCTCTTTGAGCCTCTCCCCTCAAAATAATGCCGCTCTGGGCTAACCCATTTTGTCTCCTCAAGGAGGCAGTTTTTGACTATGAGTTTGTGGACATTTGTCCTTCACTTAAAGCTGAAAGTTGAAATAAAATGTCATGCCTTTTAGTAGTTAAGAGGACATTCCTTTGCTTGCAGTGTGCCAGCCTGATAATAAATGCAACTGAACTGTGCAGTGCTGGATGGATTAATGTAGATAATCCTGCTGTATATCAAATAATGATGATGTGTTGTGAAACAGATACAAGCTGCTTGGTGGAGAGGGATGCTTTGATTAGCATACTTGATACAGTGGAAGAAGAGCCCAACAACTGCAAATAATTAGTACAGTTAGCTCCTTTCTGGAGTAGCAGATGAGAATTTGGAAAGTAGCTGTAATGTGGAATGATTTATTTCAGGCGTTTCAAAAGGAAAGGTACAGTGAGCTTTAGCAGCTTGTTTCCAGATGAGTCTGGGGGGTAGAAAAGGGCAGAGCTGGACTAGCACACCAGGATACCTGGAAATTTCAGGTGGGTCCCTCTGCTGGGTATCTGGCCACCTTCTAAACTCTGTGACTCTTTGGCTTATCTTTTTTCAAATAAATGGGCCTATAAGTAAATATAAGATGCAAACACAGAGTTACTGTATCATATATATATATTGAATACTGATCTGAGTCTGTCACCCTAGGCCCTTCCTCATTGATTTTCCAGGTGGGCCCTGTGGCAACATTTCAGATGGGCCTCTGTTCCCCATCACCCTGGGAAGGGGGGTAATACAATACAGGATGGTCTGGTACAAGTACATAATGTAAGGTACAGTAGAAATAAAAATAGAATAATGAATAGGTGAGTGTTTATTACAAGGGTTAAAACCATCAAGAGGTTCTGAGGACAAGGGAACCTCAGCGTGAAGCTCGAGAGGTTCCTTTGTCCACATAACCGTGAGATGATTTTCTCCTGAGTGATACATACTCACCTATTTATATTTTGTAATATATGGATCCTATTTAAAAGTTTCTACAGCTGTGAAATTTTTAAGCATGCTGCAAGGCAGCTGACAGGCCATTATCGAGCACATGTTCAAGCCCTGTGTCCACCACATCACAAACGCCTGCTCTACCATTTAGGTGTTTTTATGGTGCTCAAACACAGGATCAACCAGATGACTTTAAACTTCAGGGGAGGATATGGGCGAAAGAGCAAGACAAATTTCTCTCAGTGGCGAGAGATGGATGCCACATTTGTTTCATTGTTCTGCCTGCCCACAGAGAAAAGCAGCCAATCACTTGGCGTGCTTTAAAAAAAAAATAACGTTGTGCAGCTAGGAAGCAAAGTAGGAGCTTAGCAACCTAGGATAGTTGTTCGTTTCTGCTCTTCAGTTTCTTTGATAATGCTGTCGTTCAGCCCTCAAATGATAGTATTATGGGCTCTGAATGATGAGTATGACACTCATCATCGATCAATAGCATTATCACGTTTTGGACTGCAATATTACAGGACTTTTTTGTATGGCTTAGTAACCTATTAAAATGAGTTATCTGAATATTACAATGCAATAAAAAATACAATTAGATTAACATCAAAATACATAACAGTGCACAGTCGTGAATTACAGGCAGATAGCCAGTGGTACACAAAATACAGATAAACACAATGCAAACATAAGGTACACATGCAATACAGTACTGGGGTACAAGTGCAAAACAGAGCTGGGAGCAGTATAGGGACTGTAGCAGATTACCACCACCCAGATTGCGGAAAAGTAGAGTTAACGCTAGCCGTGTAGGAGGAAAGCTAAGGAGTTATAAATCACTGATTTAAGTGCAGTTAGACTGGGGCCATAGGTCATTTCTAATAGCTGGGGTCCAAGGGGACATCAACAACACAGGGAGGAGGAACAATGGTCAGAGATCAGTAACAGTTTCTGGAAGGTGCAGTCAAATCATCAAGAAGAAAGGTCTTGCTGCAGGGAGAAGGGCGAGGCTAAGTGGACTGATGGGAAGAGAGGACCAGAGCTTAGGAAAATGATATGAGAAGGCAGCTTTGCCTTGGAAGTTTTCCTGTAGGGGAGAGAGGGAAAGGGAAGCAGTGTTAAAGATTAGGTGGTGAGGAAGTGGGAAGAAAGGAGGATAGAAAGATGGGAGGGGCAAACCAGAATTGGGAGGTGAAGGTGGCACACTGATGATGATATCTCTGGCATTGAAAGAGGGAGGGAGGAGGAGGAATGGAGAAAAGGAGAGAGAGAGTAGTCATGTGCCCAAGAGGCAGTCAAGGCAAAATTGCAGAAAGAGCGAAAGAGA
Source organism: Neoceratodus forsteri (assembly GCA_016271365.2). Lineage (NCBI taxonomy): Eukaryota > Metazoa > Chordata > Ceratodontiformes > Ceratodontidae > Neoceratodus > Neoceratodus forsteri. Next base: position 34,324,022 of record JADMNL010000033.1, read on the forward strand.
AGGATCCAGTCTTGCAAGGGTCAACATAGGAGAAGCACTGTAGACAATGTTGTCATAGCTAAAGATAGTTATGATCACTTTCATGACTAAGCTCCCAAAGGGCAGGAAGGGTACTAGCATTGTTTTTAGCGCTACTTAATTTGAGCTAAAGCTTCAGGTGGATAGCATCAATATGTGTGGAGAAATTGAGGTGCCAGTCCAGTCAGACATCAAGGTACTTAAGGAGGAGATCCTCAGATCCAGATCTGAATTATAGATCCAGTAAGGATGTGAGAAGAGAAGCAGGGTCTAGTGAGCATTTGCCAGAGCAAAGATCATGGAGACAGCTTTCTTGGCACTGAGGAGCAAAGGTTTTAATGGAACCAGCACTGAACACTGTTAAAATCCTGTTGAAGACAAACAGTAAAGTCAGCAGCAGAGGCCAGAGGCAAACAGCAGTATCATATGCATAAATGCGAATGGATGCAGAGGAACAGGAAGAAGGAAGTCATTTAAGAATATGGAGAAAGTATTGGGCCCAGGACAGAACCTTGAGGAATACACCAACAAATTGAGAGTGAAGGCAAATGGATACGTCCAATACTGACAGACTGTGATCTGCCCTAGGTGGGAGTGGATCCATCTGATAAAGGGAGGGGAGAGACCAGCTGCCCTAAGCTTGTCCAGGAGAAAGGAGTCTGACATAGTGTCAAAGCCTTTGGCTGGTCACAAAAGATGGTAGAAGTAATTTGAAATGAGAACAGAGATTTCTTTGCTCAAAAGCTGGTATGTGCCTGCCAAAATATCATGAAGCAGGACAAAGCACAAAATGCAACACTTGGAAGGATAACCAATTAACAGTCTCGACAGGCATGATGTCTTCTGTAACTGTTTAAGTAATTAGAAATACAAAAGAAGAGAGAGAGGTTGAGCCCCCTCCGCCCACATTTCCCGTTTCATGCAGTGGAATCCTTTCTTCTATAGACCACCAGTACTGAGCACTAAAAGGAGCAGGTGCAGGTAAAATAATTGAATAAACAGCAATGCAAACAGCACTGTCCACGACCAGATTTTAAAACAAAATAAAAACCCAAGGAGCCATTGGGTCACAGAAACAAATGTCACAGCAATACTGAAAGAAGAGTGACATGGGTGCTCTTTATGGATTTTGTTAGGCAAATGAGAGCTAGATTTATTTTCAGTGATATACTGATGTAAATCTGTAGTGGAACATATTGTCAGTGGGAGTTTGTTGCAACAGGTGTAAAAGCAGTACCACCTGTCTACTTGTCGTCATCTCAGATGCAGTGAGACCAGTTGAGAGGCATGGAATAGAGCAGATTTCAAGGAGAATAACAGGCCATCTGAGATTTCAATCTTTTGGAACATTGCTGAGATACTTCTTAACACATTGATAGTCATCTGATTCATGCATTTAACCTGACCTGAAGAGTGAGGCCAGCAGGCTACATGAAGTTTCCTCTGAACTCCTAAGGTCTCAGAGAGATTTGTATTTACATCAGAGGTAAAATGAGAGCCTCATTCTGATCCTGTCATTAAGAGTAGACCCCAGTAACTGAACACAACATTTACCAACATGTTATTGCAGCCGTATCATTTGGTGCAGGAATACACTCGACCCATCTCATAAAAGACAAGTCACTGTGAGCAAATGCCTGTTTCCCTGGAGAGGACTGTGGAAAAGTACCTATTCAGTAAATCTGAGTATCTGACTCAGAGAAAGCTATCACTTTGGTTTGCAGGGGAGCTCTGAGCTTGGGCTGGGGGGCTGAAATTTATGACCAGTAAGGCGACCTTTAGGATAATTAGATACATCCTGACACATGCCAGGCCAAAAGCGACTTGTTTCAGGGCATCAAGGTAGGATTGTCAACTGGATGTCCTTTGCACATCTCATCCTGAGTATGACACACATCATTGCCCTGTATCTGTACGAATGTGCCACCTGGGAAGACTATCTTTCTTGTGGGTGTAAGACAACAACATTGGGTGCAGATGGAACTGAGCCCTTTGATCATGCATGATTTTCAGATCTTTTCCACAGGCCATGTCCTTATCTGAAATAAGACAAGTTATTGGATCTTCTGTGTAGTGGTAAATTTGTGACACAATATTGTCCTGCAGCTGGGCTTGCAACAGGTCATTATCACACTCATTCCTTAGTAATACATGGGTGCCCTTAGAGGGCTCTTCAGTGATAGTAGGATTATTATCTTGATCTTTCTGTCTGGCCTTCTCTTCCTTAGCTTGTCACTGAGTAACACATGGTGACACAGGTAACACAGGTACTCCCTAGAAATAAATAACAGCAAGATTGGCACTAGAGTCCAGTGGATAGCTCCATGGCTGTCCACTCAAGGCTCCTTCTCAGGCTAGTGTGTCAGCCATATCATTTCCTGTTTGGTCAGGGCCCTTGGTCCATGATGAGTGACCCTTCACTGTCTCCCAGTTGATGGTCATTTCATGGGTATGGACCATATTGACAATTGTTGCACTGAATCTTTACGTCCTGATGCCTTAACCCTGGCAGTCTTGGACCCACCTTCCTTCCTATCAGGAAGGTAGCACAAAACTTTGCCTCATGTAATCGGAATCTGATGTGGCGATCCAGAGCAGCTTGAATTGCTAGTGGAATGCCAGCTATCTCAGCATGCTGACTAGACATCGAGCATAAGTTGAATCTCGGGGAGGAGGAGAAGAAGGAGGAGGAGGAGTAAGTTGGCCTTGTTTTGACCTTGGTCTTAGTACCTCCAGCTCCTGAGCCTAGTTGTCCCTCCTCTAGGAAGAAGCAACCATCTACATAGATTCAGGGATACATTTCACAGAGGCATTTTCCTCAAATGGGCAATGTCTGCCAACCTGTGGGAATATTGCAGGATCTTCCTGCCCATTAGTCAAGCTCTGGGAAGAGTCCTCTGCACACTGGTGTAGGTCTTGAGTCAGTTTACATTTCTTGTTTTGGTATACTGGACCTTAATGTTATGTCCCTCTTAAGCCAATATCCAGGAAACTGTTCAACTACCAGACAATTTGCATCTTTGATCTTAGCACTTTTAAAGTAAGCTAGAGAATGCTGGCAAGTCTCACAATAACTTTTGCAATTGATTATATAATCATAGTGTTTTAAGGCCCACGTGGGTTCCAAAAAGGCCCTTTGACACTCTGAATATTTATTTTCTACCTCACTCAGAGCTGTGCTTGTCACTGAGAGCTGTGCTTGCACATGCAATAACTCTGTTGTCCTGGTCATACCATTGATACAGAACTGCACTAGCAAACTGCCCAGTGTGACCTGTCTCAAGGTAAAACTCCTTACACCTCTGAGGTAAGCATGGCAAGGTGCTTTCTCAGCCTTGTCTGTAGCTCCTTTATGGAAGTATCTTGGTCTAGGCCCCATAACCAGGGTTGCTCTTTTATCAGGAGTTTGGTTAAGGGTTGGAACACCTGTGCATAGTTCTCAATAAACTGTCATGAATAGCTGCAGGTGTCCAGCAGACTGCACAACTCAGATTAGAAGGTGTTCTTAGATTCTATGGTGCCTGAATTCATCCTGCTTGAGGACGGATGCCCTCTTGAGATTTGTCAAGGCCTAAGTAGTTCATCCTCTCTCAGCACCTCTGAACTTTCATCAGGAAAAACTTTGCTCCTCCTTCTTGCAATTTGGATGGCATGTACTATAGTGCTTCCTTATGCTCTGACAATGTACGAGGGCAACTAGTATGTCATCAACATTTTGGTAACACCCTTCTGGTCTGCCTCAGGTGTCACCTTGTGCAGAAGAAATTAAACTCTGCAAGTGGATTAATGTAGTTGAATGGGCACTTATTCCAGGAATACTGGTGCCTCCCAAAGGAAGAAGGTCAACTTGTGTTGACCCTTAGAAGCTACCTTTATAGTCGAGAAGCCATTATAAACAAGAAGAGCTATGAACTACTTAGCCACCGCCAGCTTGTCTAGTCTCTGATCTATGCAAATGATGGTGGAACCTGTTTGTTCAATTGCCTGTAGTCTATGGTCAAGCTCCACGCACCTGTATGTTTGAGGAGGGCCACATGTGAGAGTTGTAGCTGGGTTACGCTCTGATTATTCCCCTCTTTATGAGAGAGTACAGTATTTCCTGCAGCTGCTCATGAGCAGGCAAGGGAATATGATATTAGTACACATAGCCCAGCTTTGCATCAGGGAAGGCTTTAACTTTAGCCTCATGAGTTCTAATTTCACCGTTGTTCAAGTTGTCGTTAGAAAACACATTGGAATGTTCTTAAAAATGTCAACCAGTTCTCCCTGCTCTCCATCTTGGAGTACTCCACCTTATCTGATCTGTGATTCTACCTAAGTCTAAAACTCAGGTCAGGGTCTAGCCTACCTATTTCCATCCATTACTCTGTGGTATCTGACACACCTCTTTGGTCCATTGGGACACCCCAAAGACCTGAGGTGGGTATTGAGAAGAGGCTGTTGTGTTTGCCTTCTTGCTTTCTGCTGCAATTATCAGCCCCATCAGACTCAGACTGACTCTGAATCACGTGTCTTGGAAAAGTACTGAAAACCCCATATTACCCTGCCACTATTGGAACTGCTTTAGACAGTGGATCCCCGAATAGGTGGGGCAAACCGTTCAAAAGTGGTATCTACCACTGCTTCTAAATGTGTCCTAATCTTGAGGTTTACAGGCCTTGTGTTAGGTTTATCAACCAGGATAGAGGAGGTTACTCCTTTAAACATCAGTGGATGACATTCATTTCCATGACTAAATCAGTCCCAACTTATGGGAAGGCCTGGTGGGATAGAAAGTCTTGGACCCTTGCAGAACATGCACTATTTTCATATGGCTCCTCAGGAGAAAATCCAGACCTTTACCTGAAATTTGAAGCATAAGATCCCTCAACCTATTTTCTGTATACCTGTGTAGTTGGTAGGCATGAACAATGATTCCCTCTCTTGCATCCCCAATTGAATCTTTATTTAAATATAAATAAGGCTACTTCACTCTGTTTTGTCCTGGGTGAAAATCTGTTTGTCTCTATTCCAAAGGTGATGGCGCCACTCATGCAAGGCATCATGGGAGTTGTTGATACATCACGCACAAGCCAGCAGAAGTTATTCTATTAGTCAGTCCTGTACAGGTCTTGTGAAGTCCCTGTATTCTCTAAAAGCATTTTTATAACTCAGACACATCTTAAACTACAAAAACAGCAAGGCACTTACACTGCCTTGAAGTGTTTCAAGGTCAGCATAAGACAAGAACATGGGAACTGCAGAAGGCAGCAACATCATTGACTAATGCAGTGTAACTACTGCAGACTTTAGTGACAAAACATCATAAAATTCCAAGATGCCTTACGTGAATTAGGTCACAACCCTTGCAATGGAGTTAAGCAGGTTTTCACGCCAGACTTACCCTCGTTTACATTTAAATCTTGATGAAATTAGGATGGTGCAATAAAGGCAATCATTGTGCATGTCTACAAACTACACAGAGAAACACAATAAAAGGCAGAGTGTACCTTCCCTTTAATATCGTGGTCACTAACCACCTGGCATACCTTGGGTAATGTATGTCCTGTCCTCATCTGATCTTGAGTACATTAGGTGAGGCAGATCAGCATTGAGGCCTGTGTAGTGACCACCCACCTATGTTCATAGAAATTCGGTCTCACCAGGATGTCAGCAACAAGACAGAGAGGATCCTTCAGCTCCCTCAACAATGTATGCACAGTGAATAATTCTTTTGCTGCCAACAGCAAGCGCCAAGAGCTGCAATGCCTGCTGCTTCCAAGGCGCCTTTGCTCAGGCACCTCCTCGAGAGAATGCTTTCTGTAACCATTGCAGTGTTTTGGTTTTGACTTTTAAACTTCTGGTAGAATTATCCACTTGCCAAAGTTTTTTATAACCTACGAGATTTAAAGACCTGCTTTTAGAAATGTATTGCTCTGCACCCGTGGGGCTATATTTCAACCATCTTTATTTACCACCAGTCTTCAAAGTCACTGTGTACAGGACCTATAGGACTGACTGTTTTCTTACCTGGGGTGGTGTCATTAGGGAGGTAGGCTTTTGGCAGACTTCCTTTTACTGGCATGCTTTCTTGAACCATTTCCTGTTTTCCAGGAAGCTGGTTTGTTCCTATTTTATAGTTCAGCTTACCACCTGAGGAGAGAAAAACTGTTGCATCCTTGGAACCTTGTCCAAAGCACTAGCCTTTAAATTTAATGCATTTCTTTGTGGGGTCCCATCTGTGGATACAGAAGTGCTTGAAGCCTCCTCCCTTGGCTGACATCCACGTGGCATCGCATCAGTGGGAGTCTGGGTGGGGTGCAACTTTCCACAGGAAGCCTCCTTTTGGGACCCACAGACCCCATATTCAAGTAATCCAACTCAAACCCAGAATATGGTAAGAGGTGTTTTACTCCTAACCACAAGGTTTGGATTTGAAGGTCAGGAAAGCTTTGAATCTAATATCAGCACCAACTAGAAATAGCTGTTTACGGTTTTCAAATACATGAACTGGATGTGAAATCTGATTCTTGGCAAAGCTCAACAACAGATTTAAATAACCAATAGATTTAAACACTGAATTATTACAACTGGCCTCCTCGATGGCACAGCAGTAGGGCTTCCACCCACAATGCCGATATCTCAGGTTAGGGAACAGACTCGATAGTCACATGGCTGGCCTGGGGAGAGCGATCGAGCATTCGAAGTTTTTTATTTGGTCTTTGGTAACTGGGTAAGGCCCACTAGGCACAAGTGCCTGTTTTCAGGAGTGACCTGGGAGCACTGGGCGGGTTAAACGACTTGCTCAGAGTCACACAGTATGCAAGTGGAGGCTGTGAGAATCAAACCAAGGTCCAGTCTGCTGGATGTACCAAGCTTGTTCACAGCTCATTCCTCTAACCTCTTGGCTATACTGCAGCCAGGATTTCTCTCCATCTCCAAGGGCAGGGGATTGCATGTCTGGTGCATGAATGACCTCTGGTGGGGGCTGGGGGAGCAGCAACCAGTGTCCATACTAACTGGAGGCAGGACAGACATTGGCATATGCACCCTGAAGCGTCATTGCATACCCTACCTATGGGGTGTAATGGAGAAAAAGTGGGCTGCGCAAAATGCTGCCTGCCTCAGGCAACAGGTCCCACACTGCCATCTGTGGCACTACCAGGGACATATACCAGCATCCAATGGGAGGTGTGCTCCCTCCTATGGTCTCACACTGTGGGGGTAAACCAGGGTGTAACCTCAGGATGGATGCCTTCGGGGAGCATGTACCAGCATCCCAAGGGTGGTCAGACAACCTCCCATGGCCCTGCTCTGAGCAGCAAGCCAGAGAATATCAGAGCTGGTAAGTCTGCAGGAGGTAGGTGATGGGGCTGAGCATGGAGATCAGGTCAATGAGGGCTGGTCCTGGGTGGAAAAGCATAGTAAATTTAAAAACAAATATTGGACAAAGCTATTTTGTGTGGTACCACTTTAACTTTCTGATGGGTGGGGGCTCACGGGGACTGAATGACTGCCAGGGCTCTCCTCTGCTAGTTTGGGAGGTTAGCCTTCCCAGTCCTTGGCTGTCACCAGGTGGAGGCTTGATGGTAGTGCAGGTTAGAATAGGCTGAGGCACTAGACTGGGGAGGTGGCCCAGGCCATTCAAGCCAAGGAGTGTATCGCACTTCCTCACGCATATGGGTCCTTGAACCAAGACTCCAGGCAATAAGGGAGAAAATGGTGGAAAAACACCCTCGACAATGAATGAAGACTGACCCCTCTCAGGTGCCACACCAGTGTGAGAGCACCCACACTTTCCTGTGGAAGAGGATGACAGTGGTAAGGTGCGTCCTGGAGGAGCAAGGTGACATAGCTGGGAGGGCCAGTCAGATGGGGATCACAGAGGGTAAAGGCGTAGAGACCGTGGATGGAAAAAAAGACTACTGTCTCTATTCTGAGGGTCAAACATTTTCATTGCTTGTCCTATTTTGCATATTGCATTCCTAATCTTTTCCAGTCTCTTTAGTATTCAGATACAAAGTCAGGTTCTGTAGTAACTACAGGTGATGTCATCTAGGGGACTCTTGGGGTGGGGAGAGTCAACTTGCCTGCTACTCTGTGCAGTCATGGGGAGTGAGGGTGGGTTCATGACAGAAAACTAACATTTATGCTGACGTTTGGAGAGAAAAATTATTAGCTCTTATCAACGATTGAGTACAAACTAAGGTTGAAGATGGCTGCAGTCTTAGAACAGAGGTTGGCAATGAGTTCAGTATCCAGCCATCTTGTTTGAAAAAGGCAGAAAAAGAAACACTTTAAAAATACCCTTTTATCTTTCTTTTCTCACTTTGAAGATATACCGTAGCATGGTATCTTGTATCCTTCTTGGCCAAATGTTGGCCACCAATCAAGTGAGTGGAATGACCTCCCTTTAAGTTACCCCAACCCAAACTGGTAGCCAAATGTGTGGAAGATAACTGGATTTATGCCTGCCCTAAAAGCAACTTTAAAGGGTAGAGACAGGTTGTGGATAAAGGCCAGGAAAACAAAAACTGATTTGGCCTGATTTGCCTTACATATTGCTAGGAATTTTGCACTAAACTTATTAGAGCTGAGAAAGCTCATTATTTCCAAACTTTCCTTGAAGAAAACAAAACAACTCTGTCAAATTTTGGAATATCCTAAAGGAGGTCAATGGCCTCTCACCATCCTGTCCTCTGCCAGCCAAAACAGTTGTTGGAGACGTCACATATACTGACAACGCTAACACCTTGGAACAACTTAATAACCACTTTGCCATGGCATGATTAGCATTCAACGTCTCACCTGCCAGTAGGCTAGTTACAAAGTCCCAGACTGAGGATGCCCCTCATCCTGCCAGTGCCGGGAACCAGAAGTCCTCCTTTAGTTTCAGCCCAGTAACCTTTAAGCAGGTTGAGGATCTATTGCTGGCACTGGACATTAGAAAAATGCTGGTGCAGATCTCTTAGAGCCTTTATTTTTAAAATAATTAATTTTCACTTTATCGCCCCATTACATCTTTCAATTTTTTCTTATCATTAGGTGACCTCCCAGTAATCTGGAAAATCGCACACCTTATCCCCTTATTAAGTCAGGGAATATGTTACCTAAACAATTACTGGCCAATTTCTCTACTTCCCACCCTATCAAAATGCTGGAGAAGTTAGATAGCTATCAATGAAGAGAATTCCTGGAAACTATGGATCTATTAAACCCTGTACAGTTGGGCTTCAGACCAAAGCACAGCAAGGTATCTGCCCTTGACAAAGTTTCTAGTGACTGGCTAAACACACTGGATGCAAAAAGCATATTTATGCTCTGTTTTTAGACTGAAGTAATCCCTTTCATACCGTTGATCGTAGCCTGCTACTGTGTGCCTTGAGCCACCTTGGACTGGGCGATACTGTCCTGAAATGGTTCAGCTGTTACCTTATTAACAGAATGCAACAAATTAAAGCCAGGGGATCTTTCACAACAAAATTCTACCTTGTGGAGTGCCGCAAGGCTTCATTCTGGATCCCATATTCTGCAATATATATCAATAATATAGACAATCAAATACACAAGAGAACGATGCATCTGTTTGTGGATGACACGGTGATATATACTGCATGTTCCATACCTCAGCTTGCATTTGAGGAGTTACAACACGTTTGTGTTATGTAACATAATACTTACTCTTGCTATTTCCTGTTTTCTTTTACTTACACTGTTTTTATTGATTGTTTTATATGCTGATGTCAATACAAAAGAGTGCCTCATTATTGTACTCATTCTGTACCATTTAATACCTTATTTCTTTGTATATCCTTGTATCGACTTGAAAGAAAATAAATAAAATTTATAATAAAAAAAGGAGTTGCAACACAATTTCGACATCTCTTAAAAACCTATTGCCTCTAAAGTTGCTCCTTAATGCTAAAAATACAAAAGCTATATTTATCCCCAAAACCCATTCACCAGCGGCGACCACACAACACCATAGGATGCACACCTTACTTGGTGAACCAATTGAAATTGTTGACAACTTTAAATATCTGGGTTTTGGTTAGACAGTAAGGAGGCTCTGTAGCTGTCTCACTCACTGTAATAAAACAGTTATCAGTCAATAAGGAGCATGTCACTGCCACACTCACTGCAGTAAAGCAGTTATCAGTCAATAAGGAGGCCCTGTCACTGCCACACTCACTGTAATAAAGCAGTTATCAGTCAATAAGGAGGCCCTCTCACTGCCACACTCGCTGTAATAAAGCAGTTATCAGTCAATAGGAGGCCCTCTCACTGCCTCACTCCCTGTAATAAAGCAGTTAGTCTATAAGGAGGCCCTCTCTGCCACACTCACTGTAATAAAGCAGTTATCAGTCAATAAGAAGGCCCTCTCACTGCCACACTCACTGTAATAAAGCAGTTATCAGTCAATAAGGAGGCCCTCTCACTGCCACACTCACTGTAATAAAGCAGTTATCAGTCAATAAGAGCCCTCTCACTGCCACACTCACTGTAATAAAGCAGTTATCAGTCAGTAAGGAGGCCTTCTCACTGCCACACTCACTGCAATAAAACAAATATCAGTCAATAAGAGGCCCTCTCACTGCCACTCACTGCAATAAGCAGTCATCAGTCAATAAGAGCCTCTTACTGCCTCACTCACTGTAATAAAGCAGTTATCAGTCAATAAGGAGGCCCTCTCACTGCCACACTCACTGTAATAAAGCAGTTATCAGTCAATAAGGAAGCCCTCTCACTGCCACACTCACTGTAATAAAGCAGTTATCAGTCAGTAAAGAGGCCTTCTCACTGCCACACTCACTGCAATAAAACAAATATCAGTCAATAAGGAGGCCCTCTCACTGCCACACTCACTGTAATAAAGCAGTTATCAGTCAATAAGGAGGCCATCTTACTGCCACACTCACTGTAATAAAGCAGTTTTCAAGTCAATATGGAGGCCCTCTCACTGTCACTGTAATAAAGCAGCTGTCAGCCAATAAGGAGGTCCACTCACTGCCACACTCACTGTAATATAGAGGATTGTGTATGAGCAGTCATACATAACAAGGATATTCTTGTATTGAGTGGTTTCCTTGGTAACAGATGACCTCGAGAGCATGTATGGGCAGTCACAGCGTGAGAATCACACAAAACCAGCTGGAGAAGACAACAGAAAATAGAATGTTAACTTTTTTTTAACTTGCATAGTGTGCTGCAGATGTTTCTGCAAGTAAAAGTTAAAAAAAAAAACTTCCAGCTTAACTGGATTGAGGAGAGGAACTCTGTGGCAGCATTCTAAGTTGTTATGCTGCAGTCGTGACATAGCTAGTGCAGCATAACAGCTATGATGACATTGCCACTTCAGCATAACAACTTCATTCTAGTTATTGATTTCTATCCGTTACAGCATTCTACCATAAGGCAGTTATTAGTCAACAAGGAGACCCTCTCACTGCCTCCTGTGCATGCATTGCATAGAGTTACAGTACCAGCCAAAGCTTGAGATTCAGAGAAAGCTTGACCCAATTTACACTTCAAAGATCTTTCCTGTCAGAAGAACATAATGCTGCTGACAGTCTTTGTCATTGCCCTGAAAATGTACAATATGTTCTTTGAACAGTTCCATTAGCCCCTCCCTTAGTACAAAGTGCCAGTTTCACTTGGCACAGTTGACATCAGTTGAGCTCGATGGCAATTTATACAGCTGTTAGCAAAACATGCCACTCGATGGCCCCACCGGTATAATCTCATTACCAGCTCTTTTACTCTCTTGCCAAAGGAGTCATTAGCCATACTTACCTTTTATCCTTTATTTTCCTCACCTCTCACCAACTTTCCTTTCTTGCTTGCATAATTTCTGAAGACCTAAGGTTGAAACACCGATTTCAACTCTATTTTCTATTTCAGTGTGCATTTAATATTACCATTTTGTTTTATTTTCAGACCACACACGATGCAACGCCTTGTGTTTTGTCATCAGCAAAAGATTCATTTGGCAAGGGCTTGCAGTCAATGACACTTCTTTTATTTGTTCTGTTGGGGGTGATGCATGCTGCGTGCTCTACCTCAGTGTTTGATCCTGTGGTAAATGTTTGGACCTTTTGGGAATCTTGTTCCTGAATGACTTGTTGCATTGGTTTCATAACAAAGAGTAGAGGGTACCTGTCTCAAAACCCTCCACTGAACAAAACTTGGCAATACTTATTAAGTACTTGTTTACGCCTATTCAATACAGCTAATCTGCTCTCTTTCTAAACAAGGTTAGAGGTGGCATTGAATCTCACATCTCACTCTAGATGAAAAAACTGTACTAACACTTCTTAACTAGATGGCACTTATTTTACTGTAGAATTATATCTGCTCTTTGAAACTCTGTAATGCTGCTTTGCTCTTGCTGTAAATTCCATTGTACTGACTGTTCTTATTCTCAAGTTTGCGAAACACGATCGTTATTTTCACTTACATTTCCATATGTTGCTACATCATGTAAATTGTACTTCCTCCTTCGTCATGTATCACCCTGTTGTAATTTCCTGGTCGTGTCTGAAAATAGGCATTTCTATGCCTAGTACACCCAACCTGTTTACCAAAACCAAATAAATAAACCTACAAAATGACAGGCTGGCTTTTGTTGAAATAGAACATACTTGAAATAGTATTACTTTCATTAAGTGAAACATAGATTTTGATGGCAGATGAGGACTGTTTGGCCCACCTAGTCTGGCCATTTTCCTAACTACTGTAACACTGCAGGCCCTTTTATGTTTGCTTGTGGTGCATGCAAAGGAAACATTATGCTACAGCTTAGAGAGAAGCAGGTTGTGGAGGCATGGCACTGTGGCAGCCAAGGAGGCACTGCATTTGGGGCTTGGCACTGGTGGCCCAATGGGGGCACTAGTGTGCCTATGGCACTGGTCTCAAAAGTGCCACCAAATACAAACTTTTTGTCACAACAATCAGAGGCTGCCTCATCATTGCAGCGTCAGTCATTCTGCTGCAACGAGGAAGTGACCCGTCATTGCTGGGTGGAGCGTTGGTACTGTAATATTGTTTGTGAACATGGTAGCGGCTTGTCTCCATGTTCACAAACATATGTTCCCAAGTGCCAGGGTGCCCAATCCCCCTTGGCAGCATGTTCCGCCCAACAACAGTGTTTGTTTGCCGATGGGGCCCCAATCCCCGCCAGCTTCAGTGCCCTAACCTTGATGTTGCCGATGGGGTAGCCTAATCCCCATCGGCTTTATGTCTCCCCAAGTGTCATTTGCAAATACAAGAATTACAAATCATAAAACTGGTGAGACCCCACTTGAAATACTGTTCCCAGTTTTGGGCACCCAATACAAAACCAGAGATAAGGACTTTGGCGGGGGACTGCAGCAAAGAGCCCCCAAGATGGTGTCTGGCCATAATGGTCAGTGCTATGAGGACAGATGAAAGTCCCTGGGGCTGTATTCCTGGAGTATAGAAGGCTGCGGGAGATTTCTGCCTGCTTACAGATCCCTATCTTTTTTTTCCAACTCATTTTTTGTGTAACCCCAGGCCACTTTTTAACTAATGAGCCCCCATTAAAATCTGGAACACTGATACCCACATACTGGCGTACCATTTTACTTTACATAAGGTTTAGTACCATCCTTGGCATTTGGATGTATACCTGGCTCATTTTCTAGAGGAAGAGGGGTGGGGTACAGGAACAACAACATGAACCTTGTGTAACCATTACAGCCCAAGTCTTGGGTGGAGGCTGCTAGGAATATGCCCGATCTAACCTGCTCAGGGCGGCCCCAGTAAATCCACACAACCAGAAGCAATAATTGGAATGTCCATAACAGTGACTAGAATTGTGTAGTATAGCTTTATTCAACAGATGGAAAGTTAAAGCAGAAGTGGACCCACCCAAGGGTCACTCTAGGCAGGACGGGTACATTTCACAAACTCTCCTCGCATGCAGTACAGTTCATGAACACACAACAGAATAACAACTTCCCAATTTCTCCAATGGTGCATCTAGTGGACATCTGGCCATGCATTCGAACCTTTTCCTCCCATGAGTGTCATTCAGTGAATCTAAGCCACACTCAGAACTCCTCTTCGAACAAAGGTGAAATTTAGTGAAACTCAGCCACACGCCTTAACCTGCAGCTTGGCCCTTGCTCAGATATAACTGGTGCCCTTTATGAACCAGGAAGGCCCTGCCTTGTAAGCACTGAGATGACATTCCTCCCTTCCTTGGCCCCAACTGACAGTTTCTACCATTCTTCAGGGTTACACTATTGAAATCCTCATTTCCCACTGAAATGCTAGCGGTCCCACACTTTAGCTTCACACACACTGGGTGACCAAAGAACAAGCTGCACCCTCCTGGATGAACAGTTTAACAGTCACTCACTTGGCTGAACTACGGACACTGAAAGGTGCGATCCAGCCTTATCAATGAGCACACATCCCAAACCACATTTCCCTAAAGTATGTGGAGATCTGGGGCAGGATTTTCAAACAACAGTGCAGGGCTTGTGACAAGCGCTGTGCCAGGGATCATGAGAATCTGTGATGTAAACACCTTTGCCAACAGCTGCACTAGATTTTTCAATACCAGGTACAGTTGCGACAGTTTCCTGATTTATTGGCAGCTTGCACCAAATGTCCAGTGCAAGCCCCGTGTCTTTGGCTTCAGGATGTGTGTTGGCTATACCACAAATATGTGGTCTAATGACATGTGGGCAGCACAAGGGATAGAAAATCCCGACTGCCGATTGGAGACTGCCACAAGCTCTGTGCACCCTATGTTCAGTGCACCAGGGTCTTGTGGCATCTCGGCAGGTTTGAAAATCCTGTCCCAGTCTCTTAGAACAGTACTTAAAGGCTGTCCCATCCACAAGGCATGGAACAACAAAAGAAAAGGCATTCTCCTGGGTAGCAGATCAAATAGTATCTCAAAGTCCTTTCCAAGGCAGCTGAAACACACACACACACACACACACACACATATATACAACCTTCAGGGATTGCCCTTTGAGTCCACTGAGAACTAGCAGTTCCTTCCACTTCAGTGTAGAAATCAGAAATCCTGCTGTAGCACTGGTCTGCACCACTGCATTGGAAGCTGGAAATTACTTCCACTGGGGAGAGAAATCCTGGCCCTCACCTCAGAGCCCACTGGCAGTCCTTCTGCCACTCTCACCTCTTCACCAAGCTCTATCTGAAAACAGACTGAGCATTCTAAGCTCCCCAGAGCAGCTGTCCACACAATGTGGCTTATGCTGCTGTGAGAGTTCCGAATGACCTAATCATTCTTCCCTCAAGCTAGCTGAGTAAGCAGTGATGTCATTATGTAAGAAGTGCCTAATGGAGCTCCTAACAGCTGCCTGCTACTTTCCTAACACTAATACTGACAGGATTCTTGTAGCCCCAAGGGACCGATTGGATACCATTGAATGACCAAAACGTAAAAGTCACATTAGAGATCAGGTTCAGACAATTCAGGACAGGCAGTGTATGTGAGCACTTGATACCTTCAAACACAGAGTCAATGCATATAATTATATATTTCTGTCTATGACTCCCATATTAACTGATGGGTTACCCCACCGACAGTGACATTTCACCAGTGAGGTCCCCATAGCGATTACAGTGCTGTTGCTGTGGGAGACCCACTGAACCCAGTACTGTTTGTCAGGTCCTGCACCCCAATCAGATCCGACTGAGTTGAGAATCTTTAAGTGGGGTGCGGTGGCGAGCCTCCCGCGAGGGGGTTCCCCTGAAAACAAAAGAACACAGTGCTAACTGGCAGCCAACTGCAGAATGCATTCAACCTACCGTGTCACTGACCGACTCCTGCTGTGGATCCTTAACTGACAGTGTCAAGTGCCCCATCTATTCCAACTTGTGATATAAAGCTTTGGCCTGTGTGAAGACAGCCTCTACTGATTTTATTTTATTTTTATTTATTGAAAGTTTCACCAGGAGGCACACTGAACAACAAGCTGCTTGCTCACAGTGTGACCTGGGGAGGGGTTATATAGGGTTGTGAAGGATGATCAGTTACAATAGTATGTGGGTAGTACAAACAATACAACATTGTAAGTTTATGTAACAGTTGGAACACAAGGTATTGTACAATAAACAGTAAGGGAACATTGGTAAATTACAGTACATATCCAAAATCATACAAAAGAACATATAAATGTACAAAACAGTAATAATGTGATAGAACCATTCATAGTACATGAGTGTACCAGAAACAGGCTCGAGGTAGTACACAAGTCCTGTTGGAGTAAGGATGGGGTTAGTTGTGCACACTGGTGACCCAGAAGGGCAGGTGTAGAAGAGAGGGGAGAGCCAAGAACTGAACATGTGGAGGAGGGTAGCCATTTCCCTTCAGGATGTTGAGAATTCTGCCGGGGTCGCGGTAGGAAAGGCAGAAACCAGGGATAGGTATTAACGCGGGTTAGAACAGGAACAGCTGAGGGAAAGGTAATTGTGTAGGGCAGAGGTAAGGGAGTAGTTGGAGGAGGACTGTCATATTTCAGGGAGGAATTCCAAATATTAGGAAAATGATGGGCGAAACCAGTCTGACCGATGAGGGTGGAGCGGAGGGTGGATTTTCTTTTATTGCCCTATATTCAGGTCAGGCCTACTGCTCATGTTTAAAACCCTTTTTCCTATTCTATATAACTATTCTTTAACTAAAGCAATGAAAGGTGCTTTCCAACTGAGCTTGGTGACTCAACTGGAGTCAACCAGTAGGAGTTGAGGAGACCACGCTGTTCTCTTTGCTGCATTCCTTTGCTGTGGGGGCCCAAGATCTGAATCGCCTGCCTCAGCCTTCTTCAGTTTCAGGTCCCTCCAGGTCTGCCACCTGGTTATTGCTCCAGGGTTCAGTTTATGGTCTGACAGATGCATTAGTTGGTGCCCTAAGGATCTCCCACTTCCTCTATTGCTCCTTATGCTTGTCTATAGTGAGTCTAAGTTTCACGGTCAGTTCCTCCATCTGCATAATTGTGTCTACCCTGTGTTTCCAGGAGCCCAGGGAGGGAGGAGAGGTCTGTACCCAATTTGCTGTTAACTCTTTTGGGCAGCAAGCACATCATCCGAAACAGGTTCTGCTGCTTTGCATTTCCCACTGTTGGGACCTCAGATCCTAGCATCATGGTATTAAATGTTAAAGGGACCCAAGTTCCCTACACTCTATTCATAACCTGTTGGATTTTAGTCCAGAACTTGACTGTCCTGGGGCACACCAAAAATGTGGAAGTGGGTCCCTACCTGCCCACATCTCCACCAACATAGATCAGTGTTCCCACCAGAAAAGTGTTATTGAGGGATTGTGGAAGAATTGTGTTAGGCTGTTCCAATGGAACTGCTTCCATCCTGGAGATGATGTATCTCCAGCCCTCTCCCAGGCTGAATTCCATTGGTCGACTGGGATTGGGTTCCTCTTCATCCTACCATTTCTTTCTATGGCTTTTGAACTATGCCCACAAATCACCCTGAAGGATTCTGTAGGCCTCTGAGATTAATTCACTTCTGCTTGCCAGCCAAACTGACCAGTACAGGAAGGTCTCCAACTGCTTAGATCCCTCTTGATCTTGGGGATCTGACTGTTAGCCACCAGATAATGTCTGACCTGCAGGTATCTATGATAGTCCACCCTGTTTAGGGTGTATTTGCACTGGAGCATAACAAATGAGACCAGGGTTTCTCTCTTCCAGATTCTTTAAGTGTACCAGGGACTGTGCATTCCAGCCCAATATCGGGTGTCCGAATGGGGAGGCATGAAGTGGAGGTCTCCTACTATTGACTTCAGTGGACCTATTCCTTCTGGGGTCTGTGATATCCTTTTGGCTGTCATCAATACCCTGAGTGTGTGCTTGGTCCAGCGGTTTCTTAGGCCCTCCACAGCTCTGGAGTGAGAGGAGCATGTGGCAGTGAGTCGAGGAGATCAGCTGCATCTGGTGGGCCTCTGTCTCCTCCAGCCTGTATCTCCTCTCTGTTTAACCCACAAAACCAAAGGAACCAGCTGGGCCTCTATGTTATAGAGCTTGAGGTTGGGTGGTACAGTCCCTGCACCCTGGGCTGGAAAGAAGCTACAGGCTGACCTGCCTCCTGCCCTTTTGCCAAATGAATGCTAACAGGGCCGAGTAAACTGTTTTAAAGAAATATTCATGAACATTAATAGGAAGGGCCTGAAATTGGAATAGGAACTGAGGGGAATGTTCATCTTAATGGTGTTAATCAAAGAACAGCAGCAGATCTGACCTGGCTAGGTCTGCCCAAATCTCACTCCACAATTTCCCATGGTTGAGCCTGAAGAGATTGGAGAACCGTGGGAGATTTTTATCTCTAAGTACCATACTGTATTGGCTGTAGTCCATTTAAAGGAAAGTCCTCACCACTTCTCGAGGCAGTGAACCCTCAAATGTAATTGCCTCTGATTTCTCAAGGTTAATTTTTAGCCCGATACTTGACTGTAGGCCTGCAAGTCCCCATCAGTGCCAGAAGTGATGTCCTGGGGAAGGCCATGAGGTTAAGTAGACACCTGATGTTGTTGTGGATTAGCCTTCTGTTTATAAAGCTGGTCTGATCCGGTCGACTAGGCTTTCCACACATTCCTGCAGTCTGCACACCAAGATCATGGTATACAGCTTTTGGTCAATGTTCAAGAGCAAGATGGGCTTGTATGAGTTGCAGACCTCCAGGTTTTTCCCTTCTTGGGGTAACCAAAACCTGAGAATACTGCTAACTCAGAGGAGGTGGAGCCCCTCCCTCCTAGACATCCCGACATACTCTCCCCAGCAAGGGGCCAGCTCTGATCCCAGGCATTTATACTGTTCTGCTGCCAGGCCATCTGGACCTTGGGCCTTCCTGTTTTCAAGTCCCTGATGCAGATATGGACCCCATCCATTATGGTGGTATCTAGTAGCTCCATTTCATCTTGTGAGAGTTTATTGAACTTAATCCTTTGAAAGAAAACCTCTAGCTTCTCTTGATATTCTTCAATCTGTTCTTGGCAATATACTGTAGTTGCCTATAGAACCCTTAAAACTGCTTGCCAATTTCTTCTGGCTCTGTAAAGTGTTGACTGGGGCCTTAGTTGGACTTCAGTCTCAAGACTGTTCTGGCGGCTGTTTTAATCTCTTTAGACAGGAACTCTGCCTTCTTACTGGAGATTGCAGATTGATAATCCTTATAATGGGACATCAATTTAAGTTTATCATCAGGCAAGCCAGATTACTGTCACCATTGCTCCAACCTTCTCTCTGCTCTCCTCAACTCCCACAAGGTCCTATTGAACCAAGGGACCGAGGCAAAAGAGTGAGGGGTGATGCCGGACAGGAGCTATGGAATCCAGAGCACCATTATAGCCTTATTATAGGCTAACAGATGCCTCTCTGGATACATGCTAATATTCAAACTCCCCAATAGGTCCAGAACTGCGTAAGACCATCAGAGGACAAACCCCGTGAAGGTGGAACCAGACCATCCCATAGGGGCAGGTCTATTGGTGGAACACAAAACTGAACCCTATAGTGTGGTGATTGGACCATCTGACAGGTTCCAACACACATTGGAGATCTCCATCCCCAGCAGAATCACCAGAATCACCAGATCCAACAAATGACCTTGTGAGTGGGTCACAGAGGTAATCACCTATGTAAAGCCCAAAGAAATCATCAGTTGGAGGAAGTCCTGTCCAAATGAGAAAGTTCATCGCCGACCTCAGGCATTGATGTCCCCAGCACCAACCACCTGGGGACTCCAACACCATCTCGATGATGATGTCCATGACTTACTGTAGGAAATACTTTCACCCCTGGGTGGACAGTAGATGAGAAGTATCCTACAACCCACACCTATGCCCACAATACATTCACAGGATCTAGTGACTCCAACTGACACATCTATAAGGCCCTGCTCCAATTTAAAACATATGGGTACCCTCCACCCCTCATGAACCAAACTCGGCTGATGTATCACCGAGTAACCAGCAGGAATGGCTGACTCCAGAGTGGGACCCACATTCTCATACAGCCAGGTCTCAGTGATGAACGCTAGGTCAGATGTTCCGACAAGATCAACAATAACTGCTATCTTGTTTCTAATTGATCTGACAATGCATAACACTGCCTGAGTCGGAAGAGCAGCCAAGGTGGACTGTGCTATTTACCCATTTAAAGTGGAGACCTTGGGTATGGGAACCAGGCAGGGCAATCCCTATACAAGGCTCAGTTCACCACAGGGCATCTCCTTGACCCCACAACACCAATTTTTCTACACCGCTCCACTCCCTGCCAGGTTCACGCCCCAACCTTCCGACACTCCTCACTATACCCAAGGTGTGGAGTGCCTGTAAACCTCATCCGGTAGTTGAGGGCAGTCAAAGGATGGAGGGCCCTAAGCGCAACAGAGGAGTAGTACTTGCCCACCGAGACCCTCTGCCAACACATCCTGCAGTTACTTATCAATCAGTAGTTGTCAATTAAAATTAACAGTCATGCACTCACACAAGAAACCATAAACTCAAACTCACACACCCATAAAATACCCCTAACTACACCCAAAACTCACCAAAACTACCCTCAAAAATTTAACCAAAACCCATAAAACAGCAATAGCCCACTAACTTCTTCTGGTTGATGTCACATTGAAATGTACAGTGTGAACTGGGAAGGGGAGCTCACCAAGCCCTTACCTAGAAAATCAGTCTGGAAACTGTGGCCTTCTCACTGCCACACTCAGTGCAATAAAGCAGTTATCATTATCAGTCAATAAGGAGGCCTCTCACTGCCACACTCACTGTAATATAGAGGATTGTGTATGAGCAGTCATACATAATAAGGATATTCTTGTATTGAGAGGTTTTCTGGTAACAGATGACCTCGAGAGCATGTATGGGCAGTCACAGCATAGAAAATCACACAAAACCAGCTGGAGAAGACAACAGAGAATATACATTTTAACTTTTTTTAACTGATACAGTGTGCTGCAGATATTTCTGCAAATACAAGTTAAAAATAATCATCAACTTCCAGCTTAACTGGATTGAGGAAAGCAACTATGTGGCAGCATTCTGTGTTATGCTGCAGTAGTGACATAGCTACTGCAGCATAAGAACTTCATTCTAGTTATGGCTTTCTATCCATAACAACATTCTACCATAAGGCAGTTATTAGTCAACAAGGAGACCTCTCACTGCCTCCTGTGCATGCATTACATAGAGTTACAGTACCAGCCAAAGCTTGAGATTCAGAGAAAGCTTGACCCAATTGACACTTCAAGATCTTTCCTGTCAGAAGAACATAATGCTGCTGACAGTCTTTGTCATTGCCCTGAAAATGTACAATATGTTCTTTGAACAGTTCCATTAGCCCCTCCCTTAGTACAAGAGTGCCAGTTTCCACTTGGCACAGTTGACACCAGTTGAGCTCGACGCAATTTATATAGCTGTTAGCAAACGCGAACTCGATGGGCCCGCCCCGGTATAATCTCATTACCAGCTCTTTACTCTCTTGCCAAAGGAGTCATTAGCCATACTTACCTTTTATCCTTTATTTTCCTCACCTCTACACCAACTTTTCTTTCTTTGCTTGCATAATTTCTGAAGACCTAAGGTTGAAACACCGATTTCAACTCTATTTTCTATTTCAGTGTGCATTTAATATTACCATTTTGTTTTATTTTCAGACCACACACTGATGCAGCGCCTTGTATTTTGTCATCAGCAAAAGAGTTCATTTGGCAAGGGCTTGCAGTCAATGACACTTCTTTTATTTGTTCTGTTGGAGGGTGCATGCTGTCGTCCTCTACCTCAGGGTTTCGATCCTGTGGTAAATGTTTGGACCTTTGGGGAATCTTGTTCCTGAATGACTTGTTGCATTGGTTTCATAACAAACAGTAGAGGCACCTGTCTCAAAACCCTCCACTGAACAAAACTTGGCAATACTTATTAAGTACTTGTTTACACCTATTCAATACAGCTAATCTGCTCTCTTTCTAAACAAGGTTCGAGGTGGCATTGAATCTCACATCTCACACTAGAGGAAAATAACTATACTGACACTTCTTAACTAGATGGCACTTATTTTACTGTAGAATTATATCTGCTCTTTGAAACTCTGTAATGCTGCTTTGCTCTTGCTGTAAATTCCATTGTACTGACTGTTCTTATTCTCAAGTTATGTAAACACGATCGTTATTTTCACTTACATTTCCATATGTTGCTACATCATGCAAATTGTACTTCCTCCTTCGTCATGTATCACCCTGTTGTAATTTCCTGGTCATGTCTGAAAATAGGCATTTCTACGCCTAGTACACCCAACCTGTTTACCAAAACCAAATAAATAAACCTACAAAATGACAGGCTGGCTTTTGTTGAAATAGAACATACTTGAAACAGTATTGCTTTCATTAAGTGAAACATAGATTTTGATGGCAGATGAGGACTGCTTGGTGCACCTAGTTTGGCCATTTTTCCTGCAGGCTCTTTTATGTTTGTTAGCGGCGCATGCATAAGAAACATTATGCGACAGCTTAGGAGAGAAGTGGGTTGTGGAGGCATGATACTGTGGCAGCCAAGGGAGCACTGCATTTGGGGGCTTGGCACTGGTAGACCAATGGAGGCACAGTGTGCCAATGGCACTGGTCTCCAAAAGTGCCACCAAGTACAAACTTTTCACCGCAAAATCAGGGCTGCCTCGTCATTGCAGCATCAGTCATTCCGCTGCAATGAGGGAGCAACCTGTCATTGCTGGGTGAACGTTGTTAGTAATATTGTTTATGAACATGGTGGCGGCTTGTCGCCATGTTCACAAACAATATTACTGACCCCAGTAAACTGTTTTAAAAATATTCATGAACATTAATAGGAAGGGCCTGAAATTGGAATAGGAACTGAGGGAGGATGTTCATCTTAATGGTGTTAATCAGAGAACAGCAGCAGATCTGACCTGGCCAGGTCTGCCCGAATCTCACTCCACAATTTCCCATGGTTGAGCGTGAAGAGATTGGAGAACCGTGGGGAGATTTTTATACCTAAGTACCATACTGTATTGGCCATAGTCTATTTAAAGGGGAAGTCCTCATCACTTCTCGAGGCAGTGTACCCTCAAATGTAATTTCCTCTGATTTCTCAAGGTTAACTTTTTAGTCGACACTTGACCGTAGGCCTGCAAGTCCCCCATCAGTGCCAGAAGCGATGTCCTGGGGAAGGCCATGAGGTTAAGTAGACACCTGATGTTGTGAAGTAGCCTTCCGCTTATAAAATTGGTCTGATCCGGTGATTTAGGCTCTCCACACATTCCTGCAGTCTGCTTGTATGAGCTGCAGATCTCCAGGTTTTTCCTCCTTGGGATTACCAAAATCTGAACATACTGCCAACTCCGGAGGGGAGCTCCCTGTCCCTCCTGGACGTCCCAACAAACTCTCCCCAGCACTTAATAAAGCAGTTATCAGTCAATAAGGAGGCCCTCTCACTGCCACACTCCACTGCAATAAAGCAGTTTTCAGTCAATAAGGAGGCCCTCCCACTGCCACACTCACTGCAATAAAGCAGTTATCAGTCAATAAGGAGGCCCTCTCACTGCCACACTCACTGCAATAAAGCAGTTTTCAGTCAATAAGGAGGCCCTCTCACTGCCACACTCACTGTAATAAAGCAGTTTTCAGTCAATAAGGAGGCCTTCTCACTGTCACACTCACTGTAATAAAGCAGTTATCAGTCAATAAGGAAGCCCTCTCACTGCCACACTCACTGTAATAAAGCAGTTATCAGTCAATAAGGAAGCCCTCTCACTGCCACACTCACTGTAATAAAACAGTTTTCAGTCAATAAGGAGGCCCTCTCACTGCCACACTCACTGTAATAAAGCAGCTTTCAGTCAATAAGGAGGTCCTCTCACTGCCAGACTCAATGTAAAAAGCTATTGGGAACTCAAGAGGTTATCTGAATGCAAATCTCTAAGCCTTTTCCAGACGAGCTGAGGAAAAGGGCCTCATCTCAGTGACATTGTGTTCTAGCTGCACATGCCTGATACTTACAAGAACAGGATGCTTGTTAAGAATGAGGGTTGGAAGGACTTATAAGAGAGATGAGCTGGAATTGCTAAAGAAAGAAAAAAAGGACACAGAGATTGAAGGAAAACTCTGATGGATGTTCTCTATTTTATTTTGCTTTTGTAAATAGTTATACTGAACAAGTTTACTTTTTATGTTATTGCAAGTGTAAATAAATATTTTGGTGAATTCTATAACTGCTTCTGGTTTTCTATGCTTCCTGACCTGAGCCTCATGACAAGGTTCAACATAAAGACCAGGGCACAGGTGAACCATATGAGGATGAAGAGGGTTCTGGTCTTTAAGGGGTGTATTTTAAAGAAATGGTGGCTGTCTCAAAAACTGCCTAACATGGATGGAAGAGTGCCTGGAGGGTAGAAGCACAGTGGGGAGTAAAACCAATTAATCAATCAATCACTTTATTTAACCTGGCATACACACCATTGAGCAAGCTCATTTTCAAGGTGATCCTGGGCATAAATATATTACAGTACACTTCATAAGATTATAATTACGGTGGACAGCGTCAAAAAAAAAAAGAAAAACATTGTGAAGGTGCCTGTCAATATGGACCTATACATACGGGTCAACATAATTAACATGCAAAGGTACATAATGATAAGCTTTACTGAAATGAGAAGAGACAACAATCCCATATAGTCTCCGCTGAGTAAGAGCTCATACCTATATGATAAAAAATAAGGAGGTATTAAGGAATAGGTAGAAACTGGGGTGAAAGAGTAGGCAGCCAAAAGGGAGGCCAGAATAGGTAAAGGTAGAAAATAGGCAGGGCCATCTTGGATTAAGGGAACTAGGCTTGTAGGTCCTAGGTTTCTGTTGTTAGGAATGTGGGTGGATGAGATACTTAGGCGAGGATTTGAGAGTGGCACCGAGGCTTAGGGGTCATCGCATCTGAAACAGTTGCATGATTCCTTCAGATAATCCATTAATAGAGCTTTGAATGTGAAAATGCTTGGAAGTGAGGATAATTTTAATGAGTCTTGCATGGTGTTCCAAAGTGATGGAAGTGAGAAGTTGATTGCTGCTGAGCCAAGGGTAGTTTTCACTCTAGGAATCTGGAAGCAGATTAAGGAAAAGGAGGACATAACTAAAACAACCAAACTATGTGTCAAGGAAGTAAGCAAAAGCAGAAGGGAAAGAAAACCATTATGGGGCTCCAAAACAGCGGCAAGGGCGGTAAAAGAAAAAGGGTTGTAATCAACAAGTACAAGTAAACAGAGAGAGAAAGAGAAGGATGTAAAAATCCCAGCAAAGGGTTGTTTTCAGCATTTTGTCCATGTGGATGTCACTTTCCTTTGTCCCCCTGCAGCTGTGTGAAAAGCGTTATGCCTGTTAATAGCAGGGCCATTTTATTTTTACCTCCTGACCCTTTGATGTTTTCTGGTAGCCATCCTCATCTGCTCCTCCACCACAGGCAGACCCCAGGAGTACACACTCACAGTGCTGACTGTATTATCCCCAGGGCAGAGCCCCCAGAGCCCCCTGACTTTAACGCTGGAGGATCTTAAAGTATGGTTGCAGCAGTGCCCAGATCTGCTATGGGGGTGGGAGCGCCATTGGGTATACTGGAGTACAAGTTTTTCTGGTGTTGTCAGAGGGGACATGTCAACTGGACTCCAGCAGCGCTACAATGACACACATTTGACTCTGCCTCCAGAAGACAGCACTAGCAGGTGCTTCCAGTGATGGCGCATCCAGTGGTCACCCTGAGCACCAAACTGGAGGCACTCTATCCTTCCCCTTGGGGTGGAGAGCTTGTACTGGCCTTTCAATCCACTCCTGCTCTGGCCAGCCCTGGAGAATGCTGAGTCCATTCCTCAATGCGACACCCACATCATCGCAGTAAATCTTTCTGCTGTGCCGGCTGTTCTGGCTGCAGGGGCCAGATTTTAACAAGTGTAAAATTGCATAGGTGTGAAAAACAAAGCTGTGCAATGGAAAGTTTTCCTGAGAAAACTGCAATGGTTTCCTCATGCACTCAATTTCAGAAAGTTTGCCTTTTCTGCAACCTTTCCTTAAATTTACGGCATGCACATATGTTCTGTGCAGCTGCAGAAAATGTTATGCCTGGCATTACCAAACAACAAACAACAAAATAACAAAGTGACTATGCTACCCAGACACATACAATGCTGAAAATTGCATTTTCGCACATGTGGGGAATTTTCTTTGCACCAAGGAGTTGCACACTTAATTCATTGGCCATGTCAAGCCCTTTCAGAATATGTACAAGCTGCCATAACATGTGGAAAAGGATGCAAGAAAACAAGATTTTCAAAAACTGAATGCATGTTGGAAGAATTGCAAAGGAGCAAATAAATCCTATTTTGCATAACTTTTTTCCCATACATGCAGTTGTTTTTTGTTTTTTACCTTTGGAAACCTGGATCCCAGGTTTGCAAATAAGTAATTTTTAAGATAGCTAGGACTCAAACTATTCATGGCTTTGTATTTTAAAGCAGCACTGCAAAGAATCTGGGTAAAAAACTTAACCCTCATTTTTTGCTACTATTAAATACTCCCAGCACAATTCAGTTTTATTTGATGGTAACACAGCACAGGAAGTCAGAGGTTTCATGTCCCACTACTTAACATACTTTTGAACTTACCATTTTCTTGCTATTAACAAAACAGCAACTAGACTACTACATAACAAAAGTCCACATACAAACAGTTTCTTAACACCAATTCTAAAACCCCTTTGATGTAAATCACCATCACTAAGCTTTTTAGCCCTAGGGCCTGATTCTAAAAGGGGTTAGCAGGACACAAGGGACTTGTTTCAAAGGAGTTCATGCAAGTGGTGACTTGTGTCACAACTTGTGTCACATCATGCGATTCTGGTAGGCAGCCTGCATCTGCCACAGATACGATGCACCAAAGCCTCCTTGTGCCAGGGTTGCATCTAACAACCCAGTACACCAGGTCACAAGGGGCTTGCACCATTGCAGTGCTGCCAAATCCTCCTTTATGGGATTTTGGAAGCCCCATCATGGATGCAGGAGAGCTCACCACTCGACCAGCCTGGAGGTGGTCTAAGTGGCTTGTGACAAGCAGGGCCAGGAGCAGTCATCCCATGTGGAACAGCAGACCGATAGGGGCCAGTATTGTGGGTGGGGAAACAAGTGCTCTGGCCCCAAACAGCTGTAGCAGGGGGCATCTTTCCTCCCAGGTCACTGTGCCACACCTGTCTGGGCACCCATGTGCTAAAACGATGGCACGCCTGCTGTGGCAGGCTATTGCTAACCCCATCAAGCCTCACAATGGGCACAAGAGTATCCTCACCCCAACACACAATCAGCCCCAATCCCCAGTGCACACTAAATGGATCCCTGGTCCAGTCCATTGCTAATCCAAACACAGCTTCAACAAAGGGCAGGTAATTTCAGCTCACATTTTAACATGCCTAGCTAAGAGGCATTCAGGCCTTGAAAGCTTGTAACTTTAATTTTCATTAGCCTAATAAGGGTATTATCTTTGCCCAGCAAATAGATTCTCTTTTTGTTTCTTTCCATCTTTGTGTGGGCTAACATGGCACAACCCTAAGCTACCCACTCAAAAAAGAGTTCACATAGAGTGGCTATGAGAAGAAGTTTATGCACTAAGAAAGCACCTTCTTCAAAAGCACCAAATGGTTTGATAATTTTATTTATTTTATTTAGTTACAGAAACTTTGAGATTACATATGTTTGAGCACAAAGGCTCATTTACAGAGGTCCCACGTCAAATACATAGCCACAAAAACATTACAAGTACAATAAGAAGTTCCAGAGGAAATGCAGCTGTGTCGGGCTCAAAGCACTTAGAGCAGAACAGTTACTTACAGTTTTGAAAAACGATACAGCTCATTGCATAAAAAGTCACAGGTTATGTAAAGAAAGGAACTGAATAAAAGTGTTTAATGGTTCAATCTAATTCAATTAGATGAGTTTATAAAGCGCTTTCAAAATCAAGGCGCTGTACATAATAATAAAGCAGAAATCAACATTAAACAATCAAACTATAAAGGAAAGCTAGTTAAAAAGATAAGTTTTAAAGCAATTTTAAACTATCAACGGTCGGGCATTCTCTCAACCAATGAGGTAGAGAATTCCACAGGTAGGAGCTGAATAGGCAAACGACGAGATCCTGATAACTTCAAACGAACCCTGGGAATCTCTAGAAATCTCTCATTGGCGGAGCGGAGGGGCGGAGGGGCAGGGAATCAGAAGATCTTTCAGGTAACCGGTCCTGATCGTAGGGGTTTAAAGGTTAGTAAACCAACCTTTAAAGGTGATACGCCATCGCACAGGCAGCCAGTGCAGTTCGCGGCACAGGCTTAATATGACTGGTTCTAGAGTCCCGTCAAAAGCCTCAGCTGCAGTGTTCTGCACTAGCTGCAGGCAGCGGATATCAATCCCTGGGAGCCCTAGGTATAGAGAATTACAGTAGTCCAAACAGGTTGTAACAAAGGCATGAACCAAGGTCGGAAGGTCCTCCTGGGAATCAGATGTTTCACCCGGGCGATATTCCTCAGATGATAAAAGAGGTTTTGACAACAGCTGACACCTGAGATTTCAGGTCAGACCATCGGCTGAAAAATAACGCCCAG
The DNA here is from genome assembly GCA_016271365.2 of Neoceratodus forsteri. NCBI lineage: Eukaryota > Metazoa > Chordata > Ceratodontiformes > Ceratodontidae > Neoceratodus > Neoceratodus forsteri. The sequence goes on from JADMNL010000033.1 coordinate 34,352,679, forward strand.
ATTTCGCACCTGTCGAGAGCAGAGAGCCGCACCCCACCAAGTGATAAGCCTGATGGATGTGCCGACTCCAAACCCCTCCCAGGATGACCTGGGCCCACAACCAATACCTCGGTCTTATCCGGATTAAGCTTCAACCAACTCGAACTCATCCAAATTCTGATTTCATCCAGACAGTTGTTAAGTACAGAGAGTGCATCACTGATCGGGAGAAAGGATAAATACAGCTGAGTATCATCTGCATAGCAGTGAAAACTCAAGCTGTATCTCCTGATGATTTCTCTAATGGCAGCATATACACTGCAAACAACATGGGAGCTAAAATGGAATCCTCAGTACCCCACATAGTAGGGAGAAGGTGTCAGAGGAATAAATTCCGTGACGACTCTCTGAGACCTACCAGTGAGGTAAGAACAAAATCATTCATGGACTGTACCAGACAGTCCACAAAAACCAAGCCGCTCCAATAGCACCTCATGGTCTACAGTGTCAAATAGCAGAAAGATCAAGAAGGACCAGAATGGTATAAGTTTTCGATCTCTGGCCATTAGGAGGTCGCTCAATACCCGAACAAGGGCAGTCTCAGTACTATGCCTTTTCCTGAAGCCAGATTGAGAGTATCAGACATTATGAGAGGTGAGATATTCATCCAATTGCAGTGCAACTGCCTTTTCAATAACCTTACCAACAAATGGCAGGTTAGAGATAGGCCGGTAGTTAAGCTAAACAGTCTGGGCCAAGGAGGGTTTTTAAGGAGTGGATGGACAACTGCCTCCTTGAGGGATTAGGAAAACCCTCTCTCCAAGGATTTCAGACAATGTCAGCAAGGATTGGGTAGATGACTTACACAACCTACTAACAGAGGTGTAGCACCCGGATCCAAACTACAACTAGTTGGACGCATTGATTGGATGATCTTCACAATGTCTCACGACTCCGAGTGGTGAAACTCCAACCAGATAGGCCGAGGATTAGACGACCGGTTGGCCACCGTGACCCCCAAAGGAGAGGTCGGACCGATGCCGGACCTGATGTCGCAACCTTATCTGCAAAGAAGCGAGCGAACTCCTCACATCTAGTTGAGAAAAGCTTCTCTAGGCTGAAGACAGACTGGATTGCACAGCCTGTCCACAGTCCGAAAAGCTGAGCCGGTCGATTCTCTGCAGCAGAAATCTCTGGACAGGAATTCTGCCTTCTTTGAGTGATTTCTGATTGGTAGCCATCATAATGGGCTAACAATCTAAGCCTGTCGACATCAAGGCCCGATTTCCACCAGGTTTTCTCCAGCCTCGCCTATCCTTTAATTCCTTCAAGGAGCCATCGAACCATGGACCTTTGGACGGATAGTGAGAGGCCGAACACGAACAGGAGCAATTTTGTCCAGTGCATCTCCCACAGCCTTATTATAGGCAAGTACAAGATCATCTGACTCATGCATTCACCTGACAAACTCGATAGGTCCAGCAATCACTGTGAAGGTCACTGGGGCCAACACCCCTTAAAGGGCGTATAGGACCATCTCCGAGGGGCAGACCTATTAGAGGGGCCCTGAAACTGAACCTTATGGTGTAATGGTCCGACCAACTGACTGGTTCCACCCCAAATCAGTGATCTCCATACCCAAGAGGAAGACCAGATCTAGTGAATGACCTCCAATATGGGTAGAGGTGGTAACAACCTGTGTCAGGCCCAGTGCACTCATCAACTGGAGGAGACTTTGACCAAATGAGAGAGTTCATCGTCGACCCAGCGCTGAAGTCGCCAGAAGTATTAATCTGGGAAACCTCAACATAAGGTCGACAATGAAGTCTGCAATCTCCTGTAGGAATTCGCCCGGCCACCTGGTGGACGGTAGACGGAGAATCCCACAACCTGCACCCTTGCCCAGGATATATTCAAAGATCTGGTGTTCTCAATGGAACATCCACAAGGCCCAGTTCAGATTTAAACATAATGGCTACACCTCCACCCCTACGATCCTGCCTTGGATGGTGTATTACTGAGAACCCGGCTGGAGTTGCCAAGGCCAATATAGGGCCTAGCATTTTCATCCAGCCAAGTCTCAGTAATGCAAGTCAGATCAGCTGACCCAACAAGATCAGCTACAATAGCTGTCTTGTTTTTAGAGATCTGGCATTGACAACACCGCCAAGGCAGGATGAGATGTCGGGAAGACCTCGGTACCTGTCCGATATTTTCGACTCTCGGTATGGGGACAAGATAGGAGCAACCTCTATCTTGACCCCATTTCACCCCAGGACGTCTTCTGGACCCTAAAACCCCAATCTTCCTCCTCTCCTGTCCCCCACAAGGCCCAGCTTTCCACCTTCTCCTCGCCTCTTCAGAATGTTTAATGCCCACACCTAAAATAGGTGTCGGATGATAATGGTGGGCACTAAAAGGGCTAAGTTCTTGAGCCTAGTGGGGAATAATGCCCAACCGTCATTATTAAACAAATCACTAAAATAAACCTAACAATAAACCTAAAATATCACAATTATAAACACACTCTCCCCACTCTCTCACAGAGGAAGGAGAGCAAACCAAATAAACAAACATAAACCAATAATAAATCAAAAATAACCAAACAATAAAATAAAATAAAATACAATAATTTAAAACGTAATAAAATAACTTATTAAATATTAAACAAATTTGAATTTTAAACAATTTTATATCTTAAAATAATGCAGCACCTCTCACATGCAGCAAATACTAAAATATTAAATAAACTCCCAACACCACCTCTCACATGGCAGGAAGTCAAATTCAAATTTGTAATAATAAATAACCATCACTCTCACTACCTACAGTCCAAAGACTAAAACAATATTCTAGTGTTCCATCAATAACGTCCAAACGAATCAGAGAAGTCTTTGCTAAAAGTTCGAAATTCAAATAAGCAGAGAAATCCAGAAATCTTCCAGCGACTGCTCCTCAGATGCCAGTAATTAATTATCGAACCAATAAAATACAGTCAGGAGAGATGTTCCTATAGGGAGTATTGCCCTACTGGACAGCAGCCAACAGCTAAAGCAGTTACAGTTACATTTGCATTGACTGCAAAGGCAGACCTTAAAGCTCCTCAAACTGATTAACCCTGGGAGAATCAGCAGTGCATCAGGCAGTTCATTTAACCAGTTAGTGGCTCTGACAGCAAATGACTGCTTGCCCAGCTAAGTATGCAGGAAAGGACAATTAAGGGCATTCATTGCCACATTCCTGGGGTTGTATTGTTGTATAGGTGTTTGACATATTCCTGGGGTTGTATTGTTGTATAGGTGTTTGACATATTCCTGGGGTTGTATTGTTGTATAGGTGTTTGACATATTCCTGGGGTTGTATTGTTGTATAGGTGTTTGCCATGTTCCTGGTGCTGTATTAGTTGGAGACGGTACAGAAGCAATTTTTAAAGCTGGGGTGTTAGGCCCAAAGAGACTTTTAGCTAACAAACAGGATTGAGCTTTATTCTTCTGGATACAGATAGCCAGTTAGTGAGTTCGTAAAGCTAACCATTGCTAACCAGTGTGGATTTCCACTTCTCTGGGAATTGTGAGTCGACAGGGAAGAGTTAAACATTTTAGAGATGGGGTTCCTCTGTTGCCAGGGCAAAAGTTTCATATCTACCGAATCACTCCCAGGCCTAGTTTTGCCAAGTACCATACTGATGTATTTCAAGATGTCTTTGACCAGTTAAAATTACCATTTTAGCCATTAAAGTATTCATACACAGTACTGCATTTGTTCCACACCTGCTGCTGGGCAGTCTGCTTTATCCTTTCATATTCACACCATCTAGAACGACCTCTCCCACTCCTTTGCCTATCCTCTTCCTAGCACTCACTACAGTATCAGCTTAAAGGGACACATTCATGTCCAGTGGCCATAATAGTTTGAAAGCTGCTGTCACCCCTATCTTTCATTTTTTACCTCCTGCACCTACTAGGGCTGGGAAAAAAGAAAACTATGATTCAGCAGAATTTTCACATGATTACACAAAATGTTGTGACATTTGATGTTGTTTTTGATTGTGTATGGGACTCCATTGTAAAGGGGATCCACTGGTTAAGGAATGGTGGCTTTTAGGGGAGGTCTGTGTTTTGTGATCCAGAGATAGAGGCAAGCAGGGTGCTTCCAAGAATTAGGGATTGCATTAGGCAAACGGGGAAATCTCACCTGGTCTTATACCTTGAACAAATGACCTGTCCGGTAGGAAGTGCAGAAGAGATCGTGGCGCTAGCAAGAGGGTGTAAGGGGATGTTAAGTTCCATAGCTTTTTTGAGGTTCTGCCAGTGCACTGTGCCAGTACAGCTAGACAGATGAGAATCAAAGACTTTAATCCACTGGCTCAGGCAGTGGTGCCTGAGGGAGGGCTACAAATGTTTAGGAGATTGGGAGGACACATGGGTGGCGAGAGCCTGTATGCAAGGGACAGGCTGCATATAAATGATGAGAAGAAGAAGAAGAATCAGCATTTATATAGCCTTATACATCGAAGCGCTTTACAAGCAATGTTAGACTGGTAGTGAAGTGACTAAATGTGTGGTGGTGGCCATATCGCACATCATCACCCACACACAGCCTGGATAATTGCATGAACCGGTTTATGAGAAGGGAATGTTGGCCAGACACGGAATGTTCCCTACTCTTTGTGAAGAGTGCCCTGGGTTCTTTACTTCCACCTGGACACCCACCAGGACAACACTAGGATGGGCAGAAGGGACCTCTGTTTAACTTCTCATCCGAAGGATGGCACACCCAGCAGTACAGCACCCCCAATACTGCACTCGGATGCCAGCGATTTTAGGTGCAAGTCTAATCCCGTGTGGATGAGAACCACCGACCTTCTGGTCCAGAGGCGGATGTGCTACCAGCTGAGCCACGCTGACACCTAGGGGCTAGACTGTAGAGGGGAAACTGCAGGGGTACATACATAGATCCCTTTCAGGCAGACTGGATAGGCTGAATGACCTTATTAAGCCAGCAGGATTCTATAATAGAATACGGGGGTGCTTAAGCTAGAGAGGGGAATATGAAGCTAGGGTGGTCCAGAGAAATGGCTGGTGGAACTTACCTAACTCTTGGTAAACGTAGGATCCAACAGACCAGAGTCACTCAGGTAGCTGGATAGTTTGATTAGAAAGGGGCTAAGATATCTGTAAAGGTGGCATAAAACTGATTATGAAATCTGTCTGGGTCAGGAGCTTTTCCTTAGGCATTTGTCTTATGACCTGCTGCACCTCATTTTGGGAAATGGGGACTTTAGAATCTCTTGCTGTGAGTCTGTTAGTATAGGCAGTAGGACGGACTCCAAGTAGCTGTCAATAAGGGTTTCGCCAGGCTCATGATCCTGGTTTGAGCTGTAAAGGGCTTACTGAATTGTAGGAAGGCATTGTCTATGTTATGGGATTGATAAGATTTCTACTTCCTGAAGAGGATTGAAGACTATGTATCATCTGCCATGATTCTGTTTGAGCCATAGGGCTAACAGTCTACCCGCCCTTTCTCCAGATTCTAGGTATTGAAATTTGACCCTCTACAGAGAGAGACCAGCCTGATCAGTCAGCAGGCCAAAATATTGTGCCCTGCAGGTATGAAGCCTAGCCCAGATAACCTGATCATCAGCGGCGGAAAGATCATGCCTCCAATGAAAGGATCTAAGACAGCAAACCACTAGTCTTTGCTGCTGTCTGTTTCTTGGACTTGGAGGCCAGATGGATGCAGTCCCTCAAATGGCACATTTTGCCACCCTCCACAGCATATCCTCACCAGATACTGTTCCCTTCATCTTCCTCAAAGAAGGGTTGCATGAACACTTCAAGGGACTTAACAAAGTGTTTGTCATTCAGGAGGGTGGTGTTCAGACACCATGCCTGTCTTGTTCCTAAAGTCCTTTCAGGGAATGTTCCATGTACACTGGGGCATGTTCTGAGATGACAGTGGGGTAAATTTTGCAGGTTTAGAGACCCATGAGATTAAAGAGGGTAATTAAAAGTAACTGATTCAAGAATACGTCCTGTGGAAGGGAGGAAAAAGGTGTCTTGTCGGTCTTCCGGATGTAAATACGCCATGGGTCTCTAAGCCCGATCAAGTCCGTGAAATCTCTATACTCCACTGGGCTGGCGAGAGGCCCTTTGATGGATGCCAGACCTATTTAGGTCTGAGTGACAAGACTCCAGTCCCCTCCAAGGAGGATAGGGAGGTGTGAGAAAGGCAGTAGTCATTCTGTTAAGCATGTGAAAAAACTTAGAGAATCTGTATTTGGACCTTATATTCCTCCTAACAGGATCTCAGTTAGCCCTAGGCACCTCTGCAGAAACAGAAACCATCCTTTAGGGCCACTACATTCTTTAATCAGGTGTAAAGGGGTCCCCTCCTAATAAGGATTCCTATCCTCCCTTTTGTTACTAATCCCCACCCCGTGAGCTTGACCCACCCAATCCCTATGAAGTAGTGTATGTCCACCTGCCTAAGGTGGGTTTCCTGCAAAGAAGACTACATCCAGCTGGCATTTTCTAAGGTGTAGAAATGTCATATACCCTTTCACTTATCACTCACATTTTTTTGACAAAAAGCTGATGCACACACACACCCAGTAACATCCAGGATCCAAAGCTTCGCTTAAAAATTCATTTATTTCAGCAGCAACACACCAACTTGACGCTGCTTCGACAACAGGTCCTTTATCAAAAGCTAAAACTTTAATCTCCATTACATTTTATAACAAGTGACTCATGACGCCATAATGACGAAATAACAAATCATTGGTTAACAATTTAAATTAATTACCATCACCCTTAAAATAACACAACCATGTTATGTTAAAAACATGCTCTAAAATGTATCTACATTCTAAATATGGTTTAATTTCTAAATGTGCATTAATGCCTGGTTTCTTACATGCTTTAAGTCTCAAAATCCATTCATTTTCTTTCTCAAAATTTTATTTCAGTAATTACCACCTCTTTGGTTATGCATAACTTTCTATCCCCACAAGTCTGAAATCATGACTCGCCAATGTTTCTATTTTCAAAAATATGCAGCTGTTGCACAAGTTAAATCAGATTTATTTATGGCTCTTATATGTTCCAATACTCTCACTTTAAACGCTCTTTCAGTCTTTCCAACATAAAAAGCTCCGCAATTACATATTGCCAAATAAATTACCTTGTGTATTACAAGTTATTAATTGCCTAATCGTAAAAGCTTTTATTCTGGCAATTTACTACACTAAATTCTTTCTCTTTAATAATGTAGTCACATGCACTACAATTTTTACACTGAGTGCAACCTATAAAATTTCCTAGCCAATTACTGGTATGTCCCACAGTATCTGTAAAATGGTTCTTCTGACGCTGCTTCAAAGTCTGATGTTTAATAAAATTTTAAGGAAAAAATGAATGGATTTTGAGTCTTAAAGCATATAAGAAACCAGGCATTAATGCACATTTAGAAATTAAACCATATTTAGAATGTAGATACATTTTAGAGCATGTTTTTTAACATAACATGGTTGTGTTATTTTAAGGGTGATGGTAATTAATTTAAATTGTTAACCAATGATTTGTTATTTCATCATTATGACATCATGAGTCACTTATTATAAAATGTAATGGAGATTAAAGTTTTTAGCTTTTGATAAAGGAGCTGTTGTCCAAATGCGCCAAGTTGGTGTGTTGCTGCTGAAATAAATGAATTTTAAATGAAGCTCTGGATCCTGGATGTTACTGGGTGTGTGTATGCATCAGCTTTTGTCAAAAAGAAGTGTTGTTGAGCTGTTTGCACCACAAATACCTTTGTGCCTGGTTCATTTATGAGGAACTTATCACTCACACCCTTCACATTCTGTGATATGAATTTAAAGGTGGTACCCATCATTGGTACATACCAAGGTTAATCGTCGACCCCTAAACTGTTTATCCTTATACCGGTAAAGTGCTCCAGGATCCCCCATTACCCAACAACGTGCCACCCTGCCTTCTTCCCTCCTTTACCAATGAACCCGACTAGGAAAAAGCCAACAAGTAACACAACCCTCTAAACATCCACTGTCCTCCGCCAGCCCAAAAGACTGTAACTCCAAATGCAAAATGCCCGTGATGAGCAACATCATCTTCGAGGACCCTCCTTCCCTCCACCCCTCCCACCCCACAGATTATTCTACTTTATTAATTATATACTGTAATAGGATCCATTATTAACATAGCTACCTCTCTACCAACCAAACCTGAGAAGTTTTACCTCCTTGGTCTTTTCCTCCAAAACAAACTTGGCTTAGAAAGCTGCACATTTCAGAACTTAAGGATGACTGCAGGTGTTGGGAACCTCAGAACATTATAATCTACAAATGCTCCAAATGGGGAGTTCATGTGGGCAAACCTCTCCATGATGGTAAATCTGAGTTCACCCCTCCTGGCCCCCAACATCTATGCACAGCTCAAGAAAGATCTATGGTCCTGCTACTGTGGTGCCAGTGAGGGCTCACCAAAATGCCAGTGCTCTTACCTGTACTCCCATGGAGACTCTAAGAGAGCTCATCATCCAATAAAAATCAGCATCTACCTGGTCAGAGGAAGGAGACCATTTGTGAAGAGGTTAGGGATGGTAGTCACCATTCGCCCCCATCACGGCCAGTGTTCAGTCAGAAGATCAGGGCTGCCATTTAGAAAACAGTCCGCCCATTCCACCTGTGTTGGCAAAACACCCCTAGCCCTCCTACTGCTTCTTAACAAGTGGACTGACTGCATTTTCTGATTCAGGGTGAGAGTTGAGGTGACTGACCTTCCTCTCTATCCAACCAAAGATTCAGAAGCCACTGTTACAGGTCCATTGCCAAGGGGCATAGACAGAACCCCAAACCTCCACTTTAGTCACCTATTAAAATGGTCTCCAGTGATCAAGCCCTAGGGGTCCAAAAGGGTTTCTAGGGGTATCCCACCTGTCCATCCTGTGAATCAGAGCCCCCAAATCCCACCAAGAAGGGCAAGACAGCGCCCCAGCATTCTGCAGTAACCCTCCCAATGCCATCTAAGACAAGGCCACAGATCTACTTTCACCATCAGTGGACCAAGGAGGAGGGAACCCAGGTCTCCAAGTGTTCTCTTCCACTCCCCAATTGGCACTCTCCATTCTAAATCTCAATGGACCCAACATCCGAAGTCAGAAAACAGCTTCTGTTCCAATATGACCTTCCTTCTTGTCACTTTGAAGGGGGGTCTCTGATTAAAAGTGCAAAAGTACAACGTTAATTGGGGCCTGCTGAGCCAGTCAGCAGATTATGCAGGGTATGGTACAGATCCCCAGAACTAAAATTCCTGCCATGCTTTGACTAACAGAGAAAACAGTCAGTGAGAGAAAGCAAGAGTCATTTTATAGGCCCAGCTGTAACCAGAGCTCAACACAGCTCCAACAAATAAAGAAACCATGTGTAGTATGTCTAAAGAATATAAGGATATGTTCACACTGTCTTGTATCTCAGTCATTTGGGTGCCTGGAAAAGGTCCGGGAACAGATTGGGAAGCCTCAGTCTTGGCCTGGCATTCCATTTCAAGGTCTTCACCATGCCTTGGTGATTCACCTGTAGCCTGGTGGATACAGCATCTTGAATCATATCCCAGCTGCCAGTAATTTAGAAATGAAAAGATTAAATTCTGCTCTTTTAAGCCAAACTATGTAAGGGAGATCCTGCGTTATTCTTAACTTGGTGCCTTCCATTAAAGTTCTCTAGTGTCCCTCAATTTAGTTAGGATGTGAGTCTTTTCCAGGAAATTCAAGAACTTGAAGATCAGAGTTGAAGTAGGTTGTTCTGGGGATGGTGGGCCACAGCACCCTGTGAGCCCTCTCAGTTATATAGCTGGGGACATTCGGAGACGGGCAACTATTTTCTCACAAAATTTCTGTAAAAAGAGGGTGGATTCTGGCCTTCTGAACCCTCTGGCAGCCCCAGTAATAAGAGATTATTTCGGCAGCTATGGCCTCCAATCCTCAATTTTATCCTCTAGCTTAGTGACCCGGCTGGCGGAGGGCCATAGAGTCAGAGTTCCATGTACTTCCAATCTTCTGTGTAGCTAGTTCTTGCTTCCATGTCATCCATGCGATGTGAGAGGGACTCTGATGTTTTGTGTAAGGAAGCTAACTGCTCAGTGATACTCTGCAGAGCCTCTTTAATCAGGAGAGCTCTTGGAGAAATTTTTCTTCTGACAGTGGAGTAGTGCTTAGTTTTGTGTTGGCGATATTTGGGTCTTTGACTTCTTGGTGGCTTTTGCTTTCTCCGGCATGGATGTCAGGGTGTGCGTTATGCCCACAGGCTGCATCTCTGAATCCATCAGCAGAATGCTTTGCTGGTCAAGATTGCAGTCGAGAGCTCACCTAGTAGAACCAGTGCAATTAAACAGTCATTAGGAGGAAATTGCAGGTAAGATTTGCCCAAATTACACTTTTAAATGTCGTGAAGACGGGACAAGGAGCGGAGCTGAGGGAAGTGTGACTCACCCACCAGACGCATCACGTGACCCCCCAGTCCAAGTACAATTAAAAGCAGAGCATTCACCCTCCTTAAGAGACAAGTAACTGGCACAGTGCTGAAAGAAAAACACATTATCAGATGCATAGAGAACTACAGAAGTACACTGTTGATGAGACCCCTCTCACACTCCACTGTGTCATGCTAAAGTTGCTTTTCAATGCATGTCTGCCCATCCCAGGTTGCAGAATACATGGCACCAAATGAAAGTAACACTGCATGCAAAACATGTTCTGGTCAGAGCTAGCATGGCTGCATAAAGTCATTCATACTGCGATGAAGAGCACAGAGCTCATGAGGAAAGTTCTCCATCAAAACAGAGCTCATGGCAGAGAATTGTGCCATGTCAAAGATGGCCACTGGGTTCATGCATGCCCACTGAGACATGGCGGTCATCTTGGGCATGGCGACCATTTCTGCCATGGGCTCTGTGCACATGTGCGACATGAAATGAGGAAGTACTGCATCAAAGTAGTGCACCCAGGGAGGGAACTGCAGCTACAAAGGAGAAAGGCAGGAGAAACACCACACACCACCAAAGAGATCTGACTGTGGACAAATGACTGCATCACTATAGAAGAGGACTGGGATGGAATCCAGTCACAGTCCCTTCTCTCCCTACAATGATAGCAAAACACCTGCAAGGCTCCACCCATGCAGCCATAAAAGGGCTGATTTCATTACACACATTTAGTGCAGTGGCATACAAAAGGGTGCACAAGCAGTGACATAAAGAAATATGAAGCCATATCACACATATTGCCCAAGACACAGCCAGGGATTGAGGCCAGTAAAAGATAAAATATTTTGTTAGTAAAATCAATCTACAAATTAACTAAAAATTTTACCCATTTATTACATAGATTGCAGTCCAGAGTTGCACATACTGCCTGGTATCATCCTCCCTATTTGGAAATCACAGTACCAAGGAAACATTTATTGAGGCACCAGTATTTGTTAGTCAGCAAGTAACATCATCATACACTGTATCTGTTATGCAAAATGTATTTTGACATCCTAAGTATCATCTTCAGTGTATTTTTAGTTTGCTAAGATATTAATAAAATGGCTTTTACAACTAATTTTGTAATTAATGACTCACGTTATTAAAAATGGCTACCACTCACAATTTTAAAACTCCTTCTGCACCCATTGAACGTGCATTTTGTGTTCACAATGTGGATGTATTAGATTTGTTTTTGATGATAAATGATACAACACTGTCCCAAGATATTTGATTTTGTTTCATGGTGGGCATGACACAACAGTGGAACATGCTAAAACTTTGAAATCCCATATATTGATTTAGTAATGAAAGAAATGAAAAGAATATATGGATATCTTGATATTTTTGCCAGACAAACATTATTGCTGAAAACTATGTGGTTATTAAAGATACTGCTGCAAAGCAGCAGTATAACAAAAAGTATTTATTTTCCAAAAGCTAATTTCATCAACAATTATTAAAATATTAGCATGCCTGACAGATCTACTTTTCAATGTACCTCCTATGCTATGCACCATGAGATTTTTGGTTTGTTTCTTTTAATTTTCTCGCTCCTACCCATTGAAAGGTCTACAGCTGCTATTTCCAAATCAAATGTAGTGGATATCTTTTGTCTTGCAAAAAAGTAAACAAAAACATTTGTAAATACTGACATTTTGGAGGAATTAGAAAATTCTACCCCAAATAAGGCTGGAAGATGCCTGAATTTTTTTTATTTGTTTTGATAGTAATAATGCATTTACAAGTAAAGGCAAATAAACAAAATACAAAATAAAAAGCTAACAAATAAAATGCAAAATAAATATATATATATATATATATATATATATATATATATATACAGTGTTCTACATAATTATTTTAGGAGACTGGACAGACAGTTTTGATATATCATCCTGAAGGTTTCATGCTTGTTTAACAAGGCCACTGATTTACAGTGTTTGAAGTCATGAAATTCTGTTTTCAAGATTCAAAATGCTGAAATCGCACTATTAATTGCTAGACTAAATTTGGGATTTTATTGGAATTCTACCATCAAACTTTTAGTATGTGTATGAATATTTAGAATAAAAAAAATACTAACTAAGCAGCCAATTAAATTAAATAAAATGGAAATAGTACCAGAATAAAAAATACCTGTTCTGTAGATTCACTGATCTGGTAAAAATGGCAACTTCAGTGAAATGGTTTGATTTTACCATATGTAGAAACTAAATATTCCAACATTTAAATGGGTTTTGTGGTAAAAATGGAAATCAGTTTCTTGATGATAAACTGTAATTACAGTAAGTCCAAGAATTATCTGTTTATAGGCCTTTCCAACAAGACACTGAACCTGTAAACAGGAAAGTATGCCTGTCAAAATGCCCCTTCATAAATCTCCAAACCTGAGCTGTAAGGTCCAACAAACATTTCTAGCAAGAATGCATAGTCCAGCATTCTCTGAGATGCCTCACTCTGGCACAACTACGTCTGGACTCTGTTTCCGGAACGTCTGAAGCAGAAATGTAAACATTCTAATCATTGATTTCAGTGGTAAGATAGGAAATCAGTAACTTAGTAACAAACAGTTATACTGATCACTTATTGTTCTTTCAAAGAAAAAGTCCTTAGTAATAAGATCATGGTTGATTATCTACTTCCTAATGAATTACTTTCTCTGTATCTGCTGGACCAAAGAAGTAGTGCAGTGTGGCTCCTGGCTCCAGATGTAAGACCTCTCGCACTCTCACTAGCTTGAAAAGTAAAACTGACCATGAGGTTGACACCATTTTAACTTGTGTATGTTAGTGCTAGGGCTTGAAGCCATTAATAAATTGTAAGGCCATACCTCTAAAATTTCCTAGAAAAGGTTTAGACATCCCACAGACATTGCATTCAGTGATAAACAATCTTTTTTAAAGCAGCAGTGCTACAAAATTGTGCAAAAAAAAAATTTACCCTACCTTTTGTTACTATAAAAGATTCCAGGCATTTCCCAATTTTAATTGGAGGTAAAATGTTCTAGTTCCAGCAAAGTTCAGTATTTTATAAATGTCTTAATTTAGTTCCTTCTCAAGAAAAAGATGGCTCACATTTTGCATAGTAATATCATTGTAGAACTGGTAAGGGTTAGTATAGAGAACTTAAAATATCATGCTGCACAGCATAGTAGTTATGTAGAGAAGTAGATCTGATAGATATGCTAATACTTGTATAATTGTAGCACTAGCTTCTTGTAAAAACATTTTCATTGCACTGCTACTCTAAGAGACGTCAACAATGTAGTACAGCAACATTTTTATGATAAAATAGCATGATAGCAGGTCATTCATGGGTACTAAACTGGCACTAATAGTCATCAGAGTCTGTTTCAATTCTGTTACATAAGATAAAAAGGCTTGTTTTATTTTATCCAGCTTTACCCACCTTGGCTACATCATTAAACAGGAATCTGTCTGCCAGCATAAGAGGTCTTTAAGGAGGCCGTTACTGGAATGAATGGGTGATGCCCAGTTCTCTGAGTCCAGCATGAACTCTGTCCAATGCTCTTCTGTATTCTCACATGGAAAACCTGAGACCAAAGAAACAATGGACTACTCCCAACTCTGGCGATTGAAGTGGGCCACTTAATTTGGCTTTTTGCAGAATGCTGTGATGCTGCAGTAATCACCAAGAGAGTCCGTGGTATGTCTGCATTTGTGAGTCATTTTATGGTGTAATCCAAAAGACAAGGCATACTGTAAATCCGGTAAGTTTGCACACCAGTTAATAAATATTGTAGTGTAACCCCTCCAAATAGGGGTTCCTATAAATGTCTTCCTAGGCTTGCCTAATGCCCACTTTCAGGATGGTGTCCTGTGTCCAGCCGCTTAAAATTGCCTGCATGAGAAGTGCTATAGTAAGTCTCTGTGCCTGTCTTTTAAGACAACCATTATGCTGTGTTATGAAATTAGTCTGGCTGGTCCGAGTGATTTATGGCTCATGACTAGCCAGACAAGCTGTATTTCTGCTCCATTCTGCAGTTGCTATTACAGGGTTTTAAATAATTGATTAGCAGTTTTTTCCTGGGACAATGCTAACTGTACAGAAAGTATTTATATAGGTTTTCTAGAAGTGTTATGTTTGTTAAACACAGTGAGGCAAGAGCTATGCATTTTCACAATGTTTTCACACTTTTATGAGCAAAACGCTAATCAATTTTGGAGTTAAATAAACCTTGTATTAGCACAGTGGGAGCTCTGTTAGAAAAGTAATTATTTACTGTTTATCTGTAGTAATAATAATAATATAGGAGTTTGTCTAATCTGCTTTCATTTGGAGCACAAACATTTGGATTAGAGCCAGCATTTTGGTTCTGGAACTGCCAGTGTTGGACCAATCAGAACCTCAGAGAACCTAAAATGGAAACTGTCCCTGGAGGCCTTGTGGTAGTGAAATCTGTAGGAATTGTAGTTTTAAGATTTGGCACCTAAGTGGACCTGGAGGGGAGCCCTTGCTGTGACAGACAGCTCTTGCAGCCAACCAAACCTTTCTGGATCACTGGGAAAGCCCAGAGCTGCCTGCAGCATGTGTCAGTTGTGAATTGGAGTTTGGAGAGGAACAGCTCAAGTCATCGAGCAGCTGCTCCTGTGTAGAAGTGCAGCAGAATCAGCGGAAGACCCTGCTGGCCTGCCTACTACCTCTTCCAGTGTGAAGAAATGCTGTGAGTGTGAAAGTCTGACTTTATGCGATTTCCTGATTGAGACCTGAAATGTGAAGAGAAGAGTGTGTTATTGCTGCCTGCAAGGAACCAAGACTTGCTCCAGAGACGATCGGCCTGCCAGGTACTGAAGTGAGCCCCAGATAAAAGGTTTGTGCAGAGACACTGTGATCAGCAACCTGACTTTATCCGAACTGTAGCAAGTTACTTTAAAGTGTTATAGATGTGCTGAATGGGTTGTGTAGGTCGCGATTTGGTTCCCCACACCAATTCTGCTACACCAGCTGGAGGTTGTTCCAGCACCTTTCATGGACTTCATCTGAACTGCTCACTCTGCCTGCACCCTGTCACCTCAGCCTAGGCTGCCACTCCTGAATCAGAGACATTTTGTTGAAAGACTCACTGGATCTGCCCCCTGCTCAACACCACTGAGCAGGTAGAGACTACCACGTGAGTTGTATAGGCCCCATTTCCTGGCAATCCAGTACAACATCTATAGGTCTTCATTTCATCTGTCCTACATCCTGGTCTGGCTTGGAGTACAAAAGAGGGTCGCTCCCTGCAAGAAAGCTGCAATCATTTGTGTGTTCATCTGATTTTCTTGTTTTGGGTTTGTTAGCAACAGACTGAGCCATCTGGCTCCATGACACAAGTATTTGGGTTAAGTGCATGTTAACCATGTTATTTTCTTGCTAAGGGCCCAACAACAGCTGCAGATCCTGCCTACCCCTACCCGGCAACGCTCAGGCTAGCCTGCTCTCCAACTGGGTACCTAGGGTTGCAGGACTTGATCAGAGGGACTTACGGTGCATGTTTTAACTACTTGAATATAATGAGATTTGCCAAGCACTGCAAGATTTACACCTCACCCTTGTTCACATCCCCTGAATAAATCAGATTGTGATTTTTCATGTTTGACCTGGCCAGTGTGTATCTTCTTGGTGGGATTCTGTACTGCCATTGTATTGTTATATCACTGGTCTTATTTTCCAGGGTGTCTCCAGGGCAATTGCAGCAGATCCAGCCCTATTGGTAAGTGCAAGGAGTGTGAGCATATCATTACTGTCATATGGTACATGTGATTGTTTTATTCCTGAACTTTGTAGGCCACTAGAAGGGTTGGTGGGTGGTTATAGCATCCTAGAGGGCTATACTAACAGTAGTCATGCTACCCCAAACCTATTCTTCCGAGCGGAGGTGCCCATTCACCATGCTCAGATCCCTTAACCTGTGCATAGTCGCACAGGCAGGTGTGGTAGCCCATAGGATAGCGCCACCTAGGGGTTACAGTAGCACAAAAGAAATGAGATCTTGACCTCAGCTTCATCTTTGCCACCTAAGAGGCAGAGATTGGAGGTCCTTACTGAGTTCTCTATATTCTCTAAACAATGTTAGAGGAGTTTGTTCTCCTTGATCAAGACAGCTACCACTGTAAAAGTTTTATTAGAGGTGTCAGTCACCGCTTTTGTCTCTGTTAATACACTCTCTATCTTTGCTTCCAGAATGGTGACACTTGTATTGAAGAAGTTGACCTTGGCAGAGAGTTCTTTCCCCACCCAAAGGATCCCATCCCTCATGGCCTTCTGGGGCAGTTCAGCTTCAGAGGAAGCATCAGGACATTGCCTCCCCATCAATGTGCTTGTAGGTGTTGGTCTTTCTCTTTGTACAGATCATAGGTTACCTAAGGGAGAAGGTTAGTGGAGGGTGTTGGGAAGAAAGCAAATATGTATCAAGATGCACATCTGAGTGATAGGAGAGTGACAGAGGACATAATAGCAACCTACAAGTATGTAACGGGAGGAACAGAGTGCAGGAGGGAGTCTTATGAGGAAGAGCACCAGGACCAGAGGCCATGTGATGAACTGGGGAAGAGTTTAGGAAGGAGATGACCAAGTACTATTTCACTGAAAGAGTGGTGGATGCCTGGAATAGGTATACCATTAGGACAGTGACTGAATTTTGTCACCGCTATTACAACCCCACAACGAGAGTGACAGTAAAAGGAGATCTTGATTTTAGATTGCCCTCCACTTCAGGGCGTGCCTGCCCAGAGAAGGTTTCATTTAGTTTTTGAGGTAAGGGGCTTCAAGCATGCATGGGATAAACATAGGGAAATATTTGTAAATAGACAGGGAGGAGGGAGGGTCACCGAAACCAGTTAGGGTCTGTGGAACAGTCTAGGCAGGGACCACCTGGGCCGACAGAGTGGGCCAGCTGGTCCTTTTCTGCCATCAGAGTCTATGCTTCTAAAATAATATATTATTAACATCTTTTGCAGTGTTTCTGAAAACTCATTCTAAATGTTATAACGTTGAAAATAACTTTGTTCGTTAATCTACAGCACCTGCAAGTGGGAGACATCCGTGCTTGTCACTATTAAAAGTGAAACCAAAAGAGACAAGTGGTACACACCCAGGCAAAATACCAATATTTCTAGATAAAAATATCAATAGATAACCAGGATTGTCAAACGCTGCCCCTGATCTGCTCTGCTTCAGAAAAAGGCAAGTTTATGTATACGGCGTCTAATCCCAAGGCTCTGGGCACCTCACAGTAAGTGCTGTTTAAACAGAGTAAAACAATAAAACATAAGCTGTGACATTAGGTTACAGAGCCTGTCCCAAAACATTACATAAATAAATGGGTTTTAAGAGCTTTTAAAATGGTCAGTGAGGGAGCATCTCTTCTAACCCCAGTAATATTCAGGTATTCCTAACTTTCTGCCGTGTCCTTTAGCCAGAACTGTTAGAAGAGGACAGAACACATGCAAATGATGGAACTCTTTCCACGTGACAACTATGCAATACTGCCTTGAACTAACTGCCTTAGTTCTAAAGCCCTCAGATTTCACTCTCCACCTGTAAAGTCTCGCCGCTGGAGTCTCACTCTTCAGCTTGTTCTGTGACGGAAGAAACTTATAAAATATATAAGTATCTTTTTCTTTCATTTACTGCCTTTTACTTATTGTTGTTTGTAATTAAACCTAGTTTTAGCATTATTATAGTATTTCTATCGGTTCCTCCTGTTCAGTATAACTGGTGGGAACTGAGTAATTTTAGTTATTTTGGGGTTTTCTGACTAAAACCCCATTAGATTAGCTTAATTTATTTTCAACATTTATTTTTGTAACCGCTTATTGGTTACTGAACTGCTATGCTTGGTTCATTTTCTTCATTGGTTCCTGTTCCCATTGGTTCATTATTGGTTCTGGAACTGACCGCAATAGCTAAACTTTTGTTAAAACTTTTAAAAACTACTTAGCGGTGAACATTTTATTGGTTACAGTAGCAGAGAAACTTAAAAGAAAACCAGTGAACCTGGTTTTAAAAATTGTTCTGATTGTGGGAAGTTAGCTAAGGCAGACAAACATAGTTTATGTGTGGCTTGGCCATGATCACCTTAAGGAAGATTGTGACATCTGTAAAACCTTCCCAGAGAGAACAGTGGAGAAACACCTGAATGGTTTAAGAAAAGCTGCCTTCCACCTAAGGGTCCTTCTGGCTCTGTCCAGCCGATCCCTTTTCTGCTATGGGTGAAACCACTACAATAATTGTCTCAACTCCTGAGACAGGTGATAAGGGCACTAGAAGGCTTGCTGAACTGGTTGACTCCTGGTCCCTCTAAAAAGACAAAGAAAAAACACACAGAACCCCCAACTGAGAAAAATGGGACTTCTGTAGGTGCTCTGGCTCTGCCTTCTCCTCAATAAATAGCTCAGGTCTTTAAAGGGGACAGGCCTTACAGGGTCTTTTCCCACTGGCCAGCAGATACCTGTTCAGGCCTCAGCTGGGCAGACAGACAGCACAGGTAAATCCTCATTTATGGAGGAAGAGGATTATGGTGAATGTGAGGAGGAGGAGGAAGGAACCTGAGGTATCCTTCAGCAAGATTTTGGTTCACCTCCTGTTCACTTCCTAGAACCACTGAGGATTATTCCTCACATTTTACTTTTAGAGAAATGGTGGATGCCTTGGACAGCACCACAAGAGATGATTTCAGGTTTCAATGTTTTTATTGTTCAGCAATCAAGCCTTTACAACATACTAAGCACATAAAATTATATACAAAAAGAGAGAAAAATATTAAATCTAATATTACATTTAAAATTTTAACAATGAAAATCCATGAACAAATTAATTGTCATAGGCAGAGACGTTTTTCTTGTGTTTCAAGACCTGATAAAAAAATTTGAAACCATCTTAGCCTCCTCCAATGTCTGAGGGTGAAGAAGTATGAATAAAATATCATAGTTTGCATTCACATATTTAATAAGAAAATCATTTAACAGATTAAATCATGGGATTTTATATAAAGGGCACTGTACCGTAATATGGTAAAGATCTTCTTGAAAACCCTTGTTACATCTGCAAAACTCCAAACCTAAAAATAAAGATTTATAGTAGAGAGAAAGTGGGATCTCTAACCATGAAAGGACATTGTTGTTCCAGACCTCTGCGCAAAAGAACAGGATTAATTTGGCCTTGCCGGCTATCAATGCCGGCTAGACCAAATATCCTGCATATTTCTAGCAAAACGTAAGAGAGCCCTAACAATCAGTTTTGCCCTTATCACTTGTCCTCTCCAATGCTCTATCCAATTTCCATTCAAGCAAACTTGACCCCAAATATATATAAGAGGATACCACTTCAATAAGTTCATTATTTAAATAAATCCTTGGTTTAATTTGATGTCCCTGTAAGGGTGCAAAATCAGCAGCTTAGTTTTTTCTTATTTATTAATAAGTCTAAATGTTTACATTTAGAGCAAAATTGATTTATTTTATTTTGTAAACCTTGAGCAGATAAAGCAAAATAATCAAATTGTCTGCATAGGCCAGACATCGTACTGGGATATTCTTAATTTTTGGGGAATCAAGAATATCTATATCTTTATAAGTCAGAAGGGCATCAATATACAAATTAAAAGAAGGGGCCAAAGGACATCCCTGTTTAACTCCTGAAGTTGTACTGAAATAGTCAGAAATGTTGCCCTTATTATCATATCTAATAGCCGATGTTGTGTAAGAATATAACCTAATAATGGGGCTAATAAATTTAATGGTACGCATCTATTTAATAATATCTCCCATAACTTGGCTCTATTAACCGAGTCAAATGCAGCAGAAAAGTCTACAAACACAGCATACAGCTTCATTTTATGAAATAATCTGTATTTTCTATCAGATGGGCTAAGATGTAAATATTATCTATCAGAGAACAATCCTTACAAAACCTGCTTGAAACATCAATAAAAGGGAGTTTGCAGTTATCCAATATTGTAATTTATGTAATATCATTTTAGCAAAGATTTTTCCACTAACGCCAATAAGACTAATTAGGCGATAATTAGATGGCAAATGAAGTTGGCCTTTTATGGATTGGAACTATTATATTTCTTGTCCAAGATAATGGATAAAGCTCTCTGTTAAACAGATATTGAAAAATTAGTAAAAACCTACCTAATAACTCAAGTGCCCTTGTAAATTTCTCCCAGTATCAAATCGGGTCCAGGTGCTTTATTATTTGATAAATTCACAATAGCTTCTTCCACCTCTCCAAATAAAAACACTAATGATGTGTATTCCCACTCAATGTTAAAATTTTCTATCACATCATCATCGCTAGTGCAGTTCCCTATTCCCTAGCACACTAGTGCCATCTCCATTGGGGTGCAATCCCTGTTCCCTAACACTCTGGTGCTATCCCCACTGGGGTGCAGTCCCCTATTCCTTAGCACACTGATGTCATCCCCATTGGGGTGCAGTCTCTATCCATTAGCATGGTGGTGCTATCCCTATTGGGGTGCAGTCTTCATTCCCAGCACACTAGTGCCATCTCTACTGGGGTGCACTCCACTATTCCCTAATGTTCTGATACCATCCCCACTGGGGTACAGTCCCTATTCCTTAGCATACCATAGTGCTATCCCCATTGAGATGCTGTCCCCTATTCCCTAGCACCCTGGTGTCATTTCCATTGGGGTGAAGTTCTCTATTCCTTAGCATTGTGGTGCTATCCTCATCGGGTGCAATTCACTAGTGCTGTATTGCCATCCCCATTGGGGTGCATTTGCCTATTCACCAACACCTTGGTATCATGTCCATTGGGGTGCAGCCCCACTCTCTAGCATTGTGGCACCATCCCTATTTGGGTGTAGTCCAGCCTGATTAAACAGCCTCTATCCCCACCAGGAGTGGCCCTTCTCTCCTAGACACTAAACACTAGAAATCCCCAACACCAGCCCTTTTAGTCATATGTTAATCTGTTCATCATTGAGTTAACCCCCCCCCTTCCTCTGGCTGAATACAAGTGAGACACACTGATGAGTCCTGTGAAGGATAAACCATGTATCTGTCTCTTCTGTTCATAGCCTTTGCAGATTGTGTGACTTGCCAGTTTACCCCATGTACTCCTGTTTAAAGCAGAACCAGTCTAATTTGTTCAACGATGACTGAAATATCCTTCCCATGATGCTTTGCACACTGGGGTATGTGTAATTTTGTTTGTTTGTTTGCAACTTAGCTTTATGGTCAATATAATTCGTGGGTAACCCTTGCCTCAGTGCTCTCATGATTGTAAGATTGTTTTCCTAGTTGGGCTCACTAAGACCCATACACTTATGTGGTGAGTCCCAAACCCATAAGATCATGAACAGGTGCCCCCCACTCCTCTGGGTTGAGATACAGGTGACGACACTAATGAGTTCTGTGATGGATGAAACATATGTCTGTGTCTTCTGTTTGGAACCATTGCAGACTGCTTGAGATTCCATTTGACACAGTATGCTCCTGCTTAAAGAGGTCAGGAAATCATTTCTAACTGGCAGCTGTTTATAAAGTTCTTATTCTCAGAAATTATGTGTGTTCACCTAAATTATCCGTATTTAACTGTGCCTGAATAAAAGTGATATAAAAGGCTGTTTTTTGCATTGTCTTGTTTTTATGGGCAGCATTCTGTTACAGTTCTCTTCATGGAACCAATAATTTGCAGTTTTAACTACAGTATGTCATGGTTTGTGCACAGAACTCTAAACAGGGTTCTGATAGATCAGCAGCTCATGATTAACATTCTGTACACAAATCATGACATAGTAAAACTCCACATAAGTGATTCCACGTAGTGAACTGTAACAGAACGCTGCCCATAAAACACAACAATGCAAACTATAGTTTTACTTTATTACTTTTTATTCAGGAACAGTTAAATATGGATACTTTAAGAGAATGGTATAGTTTCTGAGAATGAGAACTTTATAAACAGCTGCCAATTAGCACACATTTCTGCCCTTTAAAGTAGGGACCAGTCTGAATCCTTCCATGTTAATTAGCATTTGATTCCTATGATGCATTGCAATATTGGGGCTTGAGTGTTTTTGTATTTCTTTAAAATCTGGTTTTATTGCCATTACAATCCCTGGAGTAACCCCTGCCTAGGTGCCTTTTTGCCGAAATTCTTTGTTTTTAAGGTGATCTTCTTATTTTGGGCTCACCAGGATCCAAACCAGTAAGACTGTCATAAGGCTCATTCCACTTTCTTCCTGACTGACATACAGATGAGGCACACTAATGAGTCCTAAGAAGGATGAAACATGCATCTGTGTCTTCAGTTCTCAGCCTTCCCAGATAGTGTCAGAGGCCAGTTGGTACCATATGCCTTAGCTAAAGCAGGACCATTCTAAATTCTTTCATGGTGATTTGCATATACTTCTCATGATGCTTTGTAATATTGGGGTATGTGTTGTTTTATGTTTCTTTAAAACCTGACTTTATTGCCATTTGAATTCCTGGGTAATCCTTGCATTGGTGCTTTAATGCTGAGGGTATTCGTTTAAGATTGTTTTCCTGTGTTGGGCTTATCGTGACCCAACACCATAAGATCATTATAGGACTGGTCCCTTCATCTTAGTTATGATAGATGAGGCAACAGCACCTGAGATGGAAGAAACATGTCTTTACATCTAAGCATGTTTATGGTGAATTGTATATACTTCCCACAATGCTTTGCATTAATGGGGTATGTGTGATTTTGTATTGTGTTGACTAATTTTGAATATTAGATGATGTATTGTTTGCACTTGATATGCTCATGTGGCTTGTACTGAAATTGTAATCTTTAGTGACTGTGAATATTAGGTAATTACGTATTGTTTTTCTGTACTCAATACACTCACGTGGTTTGTACTGAAATTGTAATCTTTATTAATTGATTGTGAATATTAAATGATGTTGTATTGTTTGTACTAAATACACTCATGTGGATATTACTGAAATTGCAGTATTTATTGATTGATTATGAATATTACGCGATGATGTATTGTTTGCCTGTACTCAATACGCCATGTGGTTTGTACTGAAATTGAAATCTTTATTGATTACTTGTGATTATTAGGTGATCATGTATTGTTTGTACTTGATACACTCATGTGGTTTGTACTGAAATTGTAATATTTATTGATTAATTGTGAATATTAGGTGATGGTGTATTAATTGTTCATTTGTACTTGATACGATCAAGTGGTTTGTACTGAAATTGTAATCCTTATTAATTGATTGTGAATATTAGGTGATGATGTATTGCCTATACTCAATACACTCATGTGGTTTGTACTGAAATTGTATCCTTTATTTATTGTGAATATTAATGATGATGTATTATTCATCTGTACTGATACACTCATGTGGTCTGTACTGAAATTTGAATCTTTATTGATTGCTTGTGATTATTAGGTGATCATGTATTGTTTGTACTTGATACACTCGTGGTTTGTACTGAAATTGTAATATTTATTGATTGATTGTGAATATTAGGTGATGGTGTATAAATTGTTCATCTGTACTTGATATGCTCAAGTGGTTTATACTGAAATTGTAACTTTTATTGACTGATTATGAATTTTAGGTGATGACATGTTGTTTGCCTGCATTCGATACGCCAAATGGTTTGTACTGAAATTGAAATCTTTATTGATTACTTGTGAATATTAGGTGATCATGTATTGTTGGTACTTGATACACTCATGTGGCTTGTACTGAAATTGTAATATTTATTGATTGATTGTGAATACTGTGTAATAATGTACTGTTTGAGGTACTTCATGCTCATCTGTCTTGCACCCATTGTCACTCCCTTTGTTTCAACTAGAGCTCCCCCATCTCTCACCTCATTCCCTCATGGGGTTTGTTTACTGTTTCCATCCTTCAGCAATATGCCTCTGCTCCTGGCTCTTTTGTTCCAGTTGGACTTTAGCAACAGCACTACTACTTATCTGTACCAGTTCATCAGGCGGGGTGCAACTGAAGTAATGACCATGGGTATTGCTAATCTTTGTGGCTGCACTATGTGACACATGCATTGATTTCCCACCCATTCCATGTATTTGATCCAGTTCTGTACTCAATACATTCATGTGGTTTGTGCTGAAATTGTAATCTTTACTGATTCATTGTGAATATTGTGTGATGATGTATTGTTTGTACTTGGTACACTCATGTCATTTGTACTGAAATTGTAATCATTATTGATTGTCACTTTGAGGTGATCATATATTGTTCATCTGTACTTGATACACTCATGTGGTTTGTACTGAAATTGTAATCTTTATTGAAGAGTTGTTAATATTAGGTGATGACCTATTGTTTGCCTGTATGCTATACGCCTATGGTTTGTACTGATATTGTAATCTTTATTGATTATATTAGGTTATGATGTATTGTTTCTCTATACTTGATCCACTCATGTAGTTTGTACTGAAATTGTAATCCTATTGATTGTGAATACTGGGTAATAATATACTGTTTGTGTGTTCTTGATGCATATCTGTCTTGCACTGATTGTCCCTCCCTCATTTCCAACAGAACCCCCATCCCTCACCTTGTTCCCATGGGTTTTGTTTACTGTTTCACTCCTCATCAATATGTATCCCTTGCTGGCTCTTTTTGTTCCAGCTGGACTTTAGCAAGACCACTACTGCTGGTCTGTACCATTCCATTAGGCAGGCAGTGCAACTGAGGAAATGGCTATGATTGAAGGTGTTGTCAAGCTTTGTGACTGCACTGCATGACATGTGCATTGCAGTCTCACCCATTCCTTGTACAGTCACAGTGGTGTCAGCACTAGTGCTGTGGGAGGAACATGACCTCTCGCACTTGCAGATTGCAAGCAAGTGATCATTACAGAGGCCTGCCTTACAGAGGAAATGAGTACTGCAATTTGCTTTTATAACATATTTCCACATTAAACAAAATTTGACAGCTTCATAACTGATAAACCAGATTATTGAAAGATACCAGTAATGTTTACAGCCAAGCATTATGACTTTGAACCCTGACTTAAGCATTGAAAGTGTCTGCACCTATGTGGTGCAGGGTTTTGGGAGATTATAATATGTGGAACTGGGAACATCTGCTTGTGTGTAATGATACAGCTGCATGAGGGAAAATCAATTTTACAAATAAAACTGCTTTCTAGTTTGCATTTATTAATACAAACAACAACAAGGCCATAATACAGAAAGTCATCAGATCCTATTTGCAGAGCAAATTCAAATAACATCTGTAGAAAAGGATTACAGTGGAGACTACATGCAGTTATTATTCAGGTTTGTACAGGTATAAACGTGAATTGTTCTTTAGCAACTCTATGCAAAGATTTGACATTAATACATATTGTCAACATTATATATTTGAGTGTGAGTGGTCAAGTTAAATGGTATGAGTTAGAGCTCAGATTCTGGGCAATTCTGCTTCTCAAATACTTTCTGGAATTTTCAGAGAAATTTTGTAATTCCAAAAGCTTTTCTTAAGGTAAACCCTGGATTAATTTGTTTAAGTTTATGTAAACCACAGAACACTTATCCACGTTTTATGTAATCTATAAAAACTGCTCATGGTTTATGTAAATCTCAGAACACTAATCTGTGGTTTCATAAACAAAATC
The DNA here is from genome assembly GCA_016271365.2 of Neoceratodus forsteri. NCBI lineage: Eukaryota > Metazoa > Chordata > Ceratodontiformes > Ceratodontidae > Neoceratodus > Neoceratodus forsteri. The sequence continues at coordinate 34,378,820 of JADMNL010000033.1, forward strand.
ACAGAACATGGTTTATGTAATCTGTGAAACACTGCTGCTTTATGTAAATTTGAGAACACTAATCTGTGGTTTCAAAACAAAATATTGGAACATTATTACATTTATCTGGGTTTTATGTAATCTGTGAAACATTGCTCCATAGTTTATGTAAATCTCAGAACACTAATCTGTGGCTCATGTAATCTGTGAAACACTGTTTTGCAGTTTATGTAAACCTCCAAACACTAATCTCTAATTTCATAAACAAAATCACAGATCACTAATCTGTGGTTTATGTAACTGGCAGATTAATAATCCATGATAAACAACATAATCCATATTCTACCAGCAAAATTCCACCATTTCACTTCTGATGGAATTTTAAAGAATTAGTCTGAACTCTGCCCAGCAATAATATGCAACAGACTCAAAATGTCAAAGAAAATGCACAAAATATTTTTATAACCCTATTGCATTGTTCAAAATTCATCTGATCTTTGGAGTATTCTTCATATTCATGGTAATGATGTGCAGTTTCATCGGCTCTGTGGAGCAGAGAGGAGAAGATTACATAGGCCAGTAAACAATTGGCAAGGTACCTCTATTTCATCTAGCATGGTAGCCAATTCATATACTGTGAGTAGCATTGACAGCTGAGCTGTGAAGAAATCTTTCAAATTATTCTCTTGGGTCCTCCGAAACTAGAGAAAAATGGTCAGCACGGGATGTATACCCACCCAACTGTGACACATCTACAGTGACCAACACTATAGCATCTACAGGACCAGATTGCTGTAGTGTTGGTGCAGGAACCCAGCACTGTCTTTTGGGGTCTTGCACCCCAATCAGCACTGACTCTTGAGTTAATTATATTTAGTGGGGAGGTGCGGAGGCACAGCCCCCACATGGGGGTTCGTGGGTGAAGCCCCTGATAAAACATGTTGCCTCATAGGAACCCATCTGCCGACCACGAATGCAGTCAACTTGTTGTTCGGCTGTCTGGTCATTCAACAAATGTTTTGCTGATGACCAGTCATGGATCCAGTATGGAGATTGCTGAGTGATTTTTTTTTTTTACGTTAAAAGTTTTATTAGTTTCCAAGAACACAGGATACATTGAAAATCCACAGTAAGTGTTTGACATAATAATAATGTGTGAGGCACATAACTTATTGTTAGGTCTCATAAGAGAAAAACATTACATAGATCAATACGTCAAAGATCTCATTACATAGGTAAACAATTATTTCTAGTCAATACCGTAATCAAGTAGTAACACGTACAGCATGGGGAGAGGTACTGGATAAGTACTTCCTGTAGGTAAATCATTATTTCTTATGTCATTGAAAAATGCAAGATAATTTAGGAAGGGGCCCAGGTTCTATCAAACAATTCATTTTTACCCATAGCTTGTACAGCCAAACTTTCATTATTGATTACCTCACTCATTTTAGTACCTTATTCTCTATAGCTAGGAAGTTGGAAGATTTCCAGTGAGAGTAAAAGAGCTACTGATCATATAATTGAATTAATATGTTTGTTTAAACCTCCAGATTCTTCCTTTATCCCAAGGATGAGGAATTAAGGAGTAAAGGGGATTTTATTCTGAGAGCAGATTCACATACTTTATGTACCTTAGTCCAGGTCTCTTTCACACAAGGGCAGGACCAGAGCATATGAAGAAGATCAGCATCTTCCTCTGGCACCTCCAACAGTTCCCATCTGGTTGAAACTCCAGGGAGGTTAGTCTGTTAGGGAATAATAGCAGAAATGTAAAATTTTGTACTGTACTGTTCTACCTTGGACTTCCTTACTACTACTATAAGTGTTGTCCCATACAGAAGCCCAATCTGAGTCTGATATGGCTTCCTGATCTCTCCTCCTACTTTGTTTTTGCAGAAGCTGTCACAGTTAGAGGATCTTATGTGTTCATTAAAAGTTTATAAACCAGTCTGACCCCTTTCCTTAGTTTAACCATCTTTAATATAGGATTCCATTCACATCCTCCTTCAAGTGTAGCTGAGTGCCTCACAATGAGTTTTGTAAGGCTTTCCATAACTGAAGATAATTGGCAAAGTGGACTTTTGTAAATTATGTTGAGTTCTAAGAAGTTCAGAGGTGAGCAGTTCCCCATTAGATCCCAGTAAATCAGAAAATTTATAATGCCCAATTTACACCATCCAAAGTCTGAAATAGGGAGCTGATTATATGAAAGGTTATTATTATTTCAAATTGTCATCAAATGAGTGGGTAGATCCTCAAGCTGCAGCAAATGTTGCATCCTTTTGATCACCAAAATGATAATGCAAACATTGTCCTGTAAGAATATAGGAAGATTAACAAAAAATAGTCAGTCGGTATTAAAGGCAACAACAGCTGCTTCTCAACTTTAACCCATAACGTCTGTAGGTCCTCTGGACATAAGTCTAGAAATCAAGTACTTTGTTTGAAATGGAAGGCAAAGTAATATTTCTCCCAGTCTGGAAGGCCAAAGCCTCCTTCTGATCTATAAGCTCAAGTTTTGGTAATAAAAATCTAGGAGTGGAGGGATTCCACAAGAAACACCTGGTTATTTTATTTAATTGATCTAAAACAACTTTATCTATTTTAAGGGCAAGTTCAGGAAACAGTAAAATAAATTGGGGCCTCTATCATTTTAATCAAGTTTATTTTGCCCCAAAGAGATCAATTAAGACCTTGCCATTTTTGTAGGTCTGCTTCAAGTTTGTTTTATTACAGGCAACAAGTTTAGCTTTCCTAGATTATGAGTATCTTTAGAGATTTTAATGCCTAAATACATCGGGTACTCTGAACATTTCAAAACTGGCTATCCCACCCCAAGCAGTCCCTTGATACCATGCATGAGTTTAGAGAGAGAACTCTATGTTTTTTTCCAGTTCAACCTGAGGCCTGAGAAGGAAGCAAAGGCATAAAATATTTTACCTAAGTGTATTATTGAATCTGTGGGGTTTGAAATTGTAACAAATAGATCATTTGCATCAGCAAAACACCTAATTATTAATTTTGCCAGATCTAATTCCGTTGACCTTTTGTCATTTAGTAACACCCCTTATCAAAGGTTCAATGGCCAGTATGAAAACGTAAGGGGACAGGGGGCATCCTTGTCTGGAGCCTTTGTTGAGAAGGAAAGCTTCTGAAATAAATCCATTAGTAATTATTCTCACAGAAGGATTCTTATAAAGAATTTTCAGCCATGTAGTAAGTGTGTCCTCCATTGGAATTTACTAAGTACTTGGAAAAGGTACTCTAATCTAGAGAGCCAAAGGCTTTATGGAAGTCAAATGCCAGTACAGCAGCTGGATTCTTTATTTTATTAGCCTTCCAGATTATATTTAAAAGCCTACACATGTTTTCAACTCCACTCCTTCCAGGAACAAAACCTACCTGTTCCTCCTCAACAACTTAGTTAAATAAGTCTTAAGTCTACAAGCCAGAAGCTGAGCTAAAATCTTATAATATGCATTAGGTAGGGAAATAGGCCTGTAGCTCTCACACTGAAGGGTCTTTCCCATTTTTTTAAATTTAAGTGATATGCCTAGTACATTGAGTCAGGTATTACCTTTGAGGTAAACAAGCTAGATAGAGCTTTAAAATGGCAGCATTTGTTTTGTACTCAAGATCTTGTAAAGCTCCCCTTGAAGTCTGTCAGGACCTGGAGTTTTATTAGGGTGGAAAGCATGAATAATTTTATCAAATTCTACTTGAGAGGGAAGGAAGTTTAAGCTCTTTCTAGTCACATCCTTAAGTACTGGCAGAGTAACTGAATCCTGAAACGTCTATGACTTCACTGAAGAATGTTTATCTGAGCCCAAATACAATTCCTTGAAACAATTTTCAAATAATAAACTTATTCTTTTGTTTAAGACTTCAGTGGCACCCATAGCATGTGAAAACCTGGAATCAAATGTGGCCCTACCTTCCTTTTAGTCTGTGTGATAAAGTTTCCAGCTCGCCAGCTTCCCAGCACGCTTGTTTTGTCTCTTTATATGACTATTCTGCCCTAGCAGAATACGCTTTTATCAATTTTATATTTAAGTTTAATGATATTATTAAGCATGTCCCTTTCTTATCACAGTTCTTTTAAAGCTATGCTCTAAATTGAGAAGTTATACTCTTTGTCTAGTACCTTGTTAAAATATCCCCTAGAATCAGCATTTGGTGATTACACATACTCAGTCTTAAATTAAGGTCTTTAAAAGCAAGCTTGGTCTGTATTAGGTGCATAGATGCTACAAACAGTGACTTCTCTACCATCAATAGCACCTACCAAAATTTGGAATCTACCCTCCAGGTCAGCAAAATGAGAACTCTTCACAAAATATACCCCTTTTCTGATCAGTATAGCAATACCTCTTTTCTTTGAGGTAAAAGAATACCCTATACCAGGAAGACGGAGTAGGCAAATGAGGGGAGGCTGTGCAATCTACACTGGACATAATTACTGGCCAAGCACTCCCTACCCTGCCCTTGTAAATGAGGCCCAGACCCTCACCCTCAAGCTCACCCCGACCCTCTAGGGGCCCTCTCTATTTCACCACTGCCTACATTCCCCAAAAAACAGAACCCAGCCTTGGTATCACTAATTGACTATCTGGCCACCCTTCATCATGCGGTGGAGCAAACCTAGTTGGTGACCTAAACATAAACTGGCTCAGCCCCTCCTCTTCCTCAATCCAGGACACTTTTGCCACCCAAGATTTGACACAACTCATCACCCAACCCACTAGAATAAACCCCAAAACAGGAACCAGCACACTACTGGATGTACTCATCACCAATCAACCCAAAAATCCAAAACATCCAGGTCCTACCAGACTCCCTAAGTGACCACTCCCTATCCTATTTCTATGGGCAGCCCCCAATCCCAAACCCAAAGCACAAACCACCTTCAGAAGGTGCCTTCACCCCAGTGGGCTGAAAACTTATGCAGTTTCTCACCTAGATAAACTGGTCCCCATTCAGCATGCACCCGACATTGACACTGCCTCACTTTCTTCTCCCAAACATTCAACAATGCCTGTGATCTCTTTGCACCCTTCACAAAACCCAATCCAAAAACAGAATGCACCCTGGGTCAGCCCTGCCCTCCTACAATTGCTTAGAGATCGGGATAACTCTGGCACCGTGCCACTGAAACAGGCCGGCTGGCTGATAGACAAGCCTACAATGCAGCCCGGAATAAGTGCTCTTGGGCAGTCCATAAAGCCAAGGCTGACTACTACCAGGCCACCCTCACCTCTTCCTGGGGCTCGCGCCTGCAAGTTCTGGGATAATATTAAGCAGTTAAATGGAAAGACACGGTCCTCCCCATCCCAGCTCTCTAGTGATGGTACTACTCCACCGATCCTGCCTTCATAGCTAACTGCCTCAACACCTTTCACCGACCTCAGCTCAGTCCTCCCCAGTAATTTCTTTGAACCCCCAAGCCAACCCCGTCCGCCACCACCCCAGCTTTCATCTGCACAAGGTATCTGCTCGGGAGGCCAGACCCATCCTTATCAAAGCTTTTAATGGCAACAATCCTGGCAGCGACTCACTGGATCCCAGTATCCTCAGGTTGGTGCTAGATGAAGTCCTAGCCCGCTCACCAGCCTACTAAACCGATCTCTCTGCCTGGGACAATTTCCTTCTGCCTGGAAAACAGCCATAGTCACGCCCATTCATAAAGGTGGTGACAGGTCTGCAACCAACAACTACCGACCAATCTCCATCCTCTCCCTCTCAAAAGCCCTGGAAAAAATTGTGGCCATTCAAATCACCAAATATCTATCCAAACATGACATCTTTGCCCTGAGCAGCATGGCTTCCATGCTGACCACAGAGTACCAGCACCGCGCTAATTGAATTCTCCAATTTCCTTCACTCCTCCCTGGACACCAGCTCACTAGCTGGTGCAGTGTTCATTGACCTATCAAAGGCTTTTGACACTGTCTCCCACCCTCTTCTGCTGAACGCCCTCTGTCACACTGGTCTCACGGCTGGCCCACCGGCATGGTGCTCCAAGCTTCCTAAGCACCCAATCACAGTGTGTAAAATCAGTGGAACACTCTCTGATACCCGTCCCATACACTCAGGAGTTCCCAAGGCTCCATCCTGGGTCCCTCCTCTTCTCACTCTATCTGAACACCCTGCCCAGTGCTTGCTTGGGCAAATGCTTCTGTATGCTGACGTTGCTGTCATTTTTGCCACTCACCGCAACCCCATCTCCCTTCAGGATTCCCTACAACAGTCCTTCAATGAGGCAGATGCCTGGTTTAAGGAACACAGACTCATCATTAATCTTAAAAAACAAAGCTATGCTTTTGCCCACCCCAAAAACAAAGCTAGAAACCACCCACTCCATATTCTTCCTAATACCAAACAACCTCTGGAACAAGTCTGCTCATACAAATACCTCAGGATTACCTTCGACTCAGCCCTCACATTCCACAAACACATTGATGCCTTGCATCCGCCGCCAACATACTGCTTGGCATCCTCTTCCGCCATCGAAACTGCTCCCCCAAACGCCTCCGCTCACTGTCACATCCTCAGTACTTTCCCTGGTAGACTATGGCTTACCAATCTATGGTGCTGCTAACACAACAGCTGTCAAAAATTCACATAACCCTAAATGAGGCTTGCAGACTGATTACTGGTGCCCCAGGCTCACACACACCTGTCAACTGTATAACGATGCTAAACTCCTGACACTAGATGAGCGACTTTGCTATCATACCTGCCTACTCACAAAAAAAACCCCACTGGCTCTCTCCACCAGGTGACTGCATCCATCCACCGGATCCTGCCCACTGTTGCTACATGGTCCTCCAACAAGACCGCTCTACTGGTCCCCAGATCAAGAACCACTCATGGTCAGAGGTCCTTCTGGTACAGAGCCCCACTCTGGTTTAACTCTCTCCCATCCACCACCTCCAATGCCACCACAATTCCAAATTCAAAACCACCCTCTCAGCCAACTCTTCAACACTTGTAGCTGTTCCTGTCTCTGAATAAGGCCCTGCCTCAACCACTCCACCCATGACAATGCCCACCGGCAGCTCCCCACCTAGTCCAGCCCCACCCCTACCCAGCACGCCATTCCTATGTAAATTGGCCAGAGCATGCTGTTGCATGCCAGTTGATTGCTCAGCAAATTAAACCAGTCGTGTCAGACCTATTTCTATTACAAGTGTCCTGTAACTTAAATGTATGTTGTTTGACCACAGTGTGATGTGGCGCCGCTAACAAATGCTTACTTGAAGAAGACCTGTACTATGTAATCTAATTGCTATGTATGTCTCAATGTGATGAGGTACTCTTCGAAACGAGCCTCTGGCTCAAAGGTTGTAAACTGATTCTCACAAATAAATAAATAAACATATTCTAGCCCATTAGTTCACTCTGCCTCCAGTATTTTAAACAGGTTTTGTGGTGTATTTGATTTAATTGACGCATGGAGGATTATGTACTCTAAAGGAGGGACTGTAGATTTCTATCTAATAGACATGGTTCTCGCAGTAGGCTGGATTGCATTGTTTTGGCTAAGTCCTTGGTACAAGGTCTATCTACAAGCCATACTGGTAATACTGTCATGTCAGATCATGCCCCCATACCTACAAATCTTGTACTTGGACATGTTGTAACATCAGAAAGAAGATGGAATTATTAGGTGTATTGAATTCACCTGATTTCTGAATGGCTGCAAGGAGAATTTAAAATATTTTTCCAATTAAATGATACTGTGGATGTTTCCACTTCAACCTCTGGGCATATATTAGAGGGCATGTAATTTCCTTTTCATCTTACAAAAACAATTAAGAGAGGCAAAGTTAAAAGAGCTAGAAAGAGATTTAAAGGATAAAGAAAGTGTGTTATCGTCTCAGGGTCCAAAGACTTATCTTTATACAAGGAGGTCATTAATATCAAATATGAGATTAATACAATATATAATCACAAAGCAGAATATGCTTTATTCAGACTTAAACAAGCATACTGGGAAGCAGGTGAGCAGCAAGGGAAACTACTGGCTCATAAACTTAAGAAATTGTTAAAACGAATAGAATCACTTCAATTAAAATAAAAGAGGTGCAATTGTATATAAATTGGCACCCATTCTGGAAACTTGCAAGGAATTTTAATTTAATTTATACACTTCTGAAGGTCAGTTTGTTCAGACCAATTTAGATCAATTTTTGCAAGACATTAAATTACCAGTGATTTCTGAGTGTGATAAAGCAACACTGAATAACCCTATTACCTTAGGAGAAATTCATAAAGCAACCCAGTCCCTTCCCAAAGCTAAAGCTCCAGATCCAGATGGTTTTTCCAGTGAATTTTACAAAGTCACTACTCATTTGGTCACCCAATTCTGCATGAAGTATTCAGCAGTAATATGCAGACAGGTTCTTTGCCACCCCTACGAGAGAAGCTTCAATAGTAGTAATTCAAAAAGATAGAGATCCCACACTTTATGGCAACTATAGACCAATGTCATTAATAAATGTAGACTGTAAGATTTTGTCCGAGATTATGGGCAACAGACTTAATTCTGTCATTCAGAATTTAATCCACCCAGATCAAGTCAGCTTTGTACATGGGTGCCGAAGTTCAGACCTTTTCAGAGGATTTTGCACATCATTCACAAGGCAAAATATGATGTAATTGTCCTACTTAATATCGCTAGATGCTGATAAAGCATTTGATAGGATAAGATGGAGATATCTATTGAAAATATTGGTGGAATATAATTTGGGTAGTTACTTTTGTAAATGAGTACAGATAATTTACTCTGAAGTGTGTGTGAAGGTTACAATTAATGGTATATCTTCTAACAAATTCCAGATATATAGCGGTACAAGATGAAGTTGTTCTCTTTCATCACAATTATTTCTACTAGTGTTAGAACCATTACTTATTAAATTATGCATATCTACCTTAATAATGGGCATTAAAATAGGAAAAGACAAAAAATTTCAGCCTACGAGATGATATACTATTATCTATTACTAACCTGCAGACTTCAGTCTCTCAAATACTATCCAAAGACCAGGAGTTTTCCACCTTCTCTGGTTTCAGAATTAATTTTGATAAATCGGAAGCTCTCCCATTAACTAAGAAATTTAATGAATCCATTTTAAAATTCTACAATATCAAGATTGCATCTCAAAGTATTAACTTCCTAGGTTTGTATATTATGTGTACTATTTCTCATATGATCCCACTAAACTTTAAGTGCATTCTAGAAAGAATGACATCAGATTCCTCCAGATGGAACAAGATATTCCTTTCCTGTGGAGCAAAATACAAGCTTTCAATGTGATGTTGGCTCCAGTTATATAGTATTTACTTCAACACTTACTGATTCAAGTTCTTAAAGTTTATTTTAACAAACTCTATACTTCAATTAGAACATTTTTGTGGGATGATAAATCACCATGGATATCGTTAAGTAAACTTCAACAACAGAAAAGGCATGGAGGCTTTGGCCTACCAAATTTTAAACTGAGACAAGATGCTTTTATTGCTGCTGAATGTGTTAAGTATTAGTGCTTAACAAAATATCAGGATATTCCTGGATGGGTAAATAGAAAATAATTTATTAAAAGGCAATCATCCAAGAATAGTCTTATTTTCTGATACTTCCAAGGTATTTATGTCTAATCCTGTATTAAATCAAACAAATAGTTCTTGAAGTCTGTAGAATCCACATTAAGTTGGGACCCAAAACTTCTCCTCACTGTCCACTATGGGGAATCCTGATTAAAGTAGAAGGGGGAGTGTAGTGTGGCCAAATTGGAAAGATAAGGGCATCCTATTTTAGAGGACATTCTGATCCGAGCACACCAACTTTATTGTCTTTCTCTCAATTATCATCAAAATATAAAATTGCTAGAATTGAGTTTTATAAACACTTGCTGCTTAGAGAAAGTCTCAACTCAAATGGTTTTTATGTTCCCAGCCTCAATTTTGGGATAAATTATGTATGACTAACAATGGTCATAAAAATTATACTCTCAATTACTAGATTCCTGCCCTGACCCAATATTATCACTTCTACAAAAATGGCAACAAGAATTAAATATACAAATTTTAACTAAAGAATGGCAAAGTATATAGCATATAATTTTAAAAGCATGTAGAGAAGCTAAGGCAGACTTACACAATACAAATAATACATAGATGTTATTATAATACCATCTATGTATTGTTTTGTATTGTATAAGTCTGCCTTTTAGCTCTCTACATGCTTTTAAAATTATTTGTTCTTTAAACATCTCCAGCACTTATCCACAGTTGAAATTCCCAACTTAACCATCTTGCTGTGGATAAGTGCTGGAGATGTTTAAAGGAACAAGGCACCTCTCCCATATATTGTAGTTCTGCCTGAGAATATGCCCATTTTGGGAAAATTGTTATGTCAATCATTGTGTAGTTTCAGTTGTGAATTTATTTATGTAATACAAAGCTTAACTCCACCAGTAATAGTGTAATATTATTTTGCCTTGTTTGAATCTAATTCTGTCTACATAATTGATTTGTTTTGTTTTCTCTCATGTATTGTATTTATATGCAATCTGAAAATTGAATAAACTTTGAATATTGCTTATATCTGTCCTTTGCTGTAAATCTGAATTTATTGTATTTGTAAATCTGAATTTATTGTATTTTGCAACCTTGTATCTTATATAACATTGTATTTTTGTTTTGTCCTGTTATTTCTTGCATACTGCTCATTGTACTGTACTTATAGTCCACTTCTGTGCCATTGTATGTGGCCCGGATCATGCCTGAAAATGGTTCCTGGGATCAGTGCACTTACATGGTTACCAAAGTCATAAATAAATAAATACAAATAAATAAATAATCCAAAACATTGCAAGACATTGTCAGATAACACATTCTATCAAACAGTTTATGTAAACCATCAGATTGGATTACAGGAGCTCAATAACAAGTGAGTAGTCTCAAAACAGTCAAATGCAGAAAAGGCAGTTGCAGATGAACTAAAAGCAGATGGGAAAGGGCTTCGAAATATTAATTAAACCATTACTATTGTCACGCACTAGGTGGCACTAGACGCTTATAAACTCAGGAGAGCTTAAAAACTGGAGCATGCAGAAGTAACAGCCTGCAAAAGAGATTCACAAACTATTAAAACAAATCAAATATCGAGTCAATACCTCCCTAACTACTTATAATCAGCAACAGAGAACAATTGGATATTTAAAAATATACCCTAAATCATTGTAAGGCAGTCATTAAGGGCCTGCTAATGAACTGGGTTAATCTTAGTCTGTGTTTCTGCCCTTTCAAAGAGAAATTAATTTTCTGATAAGCAGGTTACCAAAATTTAGAGTAGAGTAGAAAATAAATCTTACTGCAAGTGGAGCTGAGGGCGCTAATTGACGATACCTCATGTAGGCACAAGCACTCCTTAGAACAGGAAGCCCTTACAACAGTCACACAAGAGTTGTAGACCAAGTAAGGACTATAGTACTTGAGCTACCACAGTAAAGTCATAAAGCGACTCTGCAACTCATGGTTCCTGCAGGTAGGAATTGTCAGCAAATCAGGGAAATCTGCAGTGTTTTGTTGGGAATGGGGAAGAGGAGGCAAGCAGTGGGCACCATATATATTTCTGATGTACTACTACTGAAACTACTTCAGGAGCTGCATGGAGTTACTAGAGACTTTGCTTACAGCTTCTAAGGCAGATACCTGTTTTAGAAACTGGGATTGTTTTCCTGTAGACCTTAATCATCCATGCCATAGACTTGGGAACAGACTTCGTTTTGCTCGGGAGAGGCAGTTGTCTTGAGTAGAGATCTATTCGGCATGTCTGGAACAAAGCTGGAGGCTTCCTGATTGCTCTGAATGTGCATCTTGTAAATTGCTTCAGATGGAGGTTTAGACAGTCTCAAGCCAGCTAATGAAGGCAATGACAGTTGGTAGCTCAAGTTCTAGGAGACAAAAGTTTGTGAGGGCAGAAGACCAATGACTGTTAAAGAATTTCCAGACTCATCTACTGACTGAAAGCTGTGCATAGTCCCCCATTCTGTAATATCAGGGTAGCAGGGTACTTAATAAAATATTTAACATTTAGTGCCTTTAGTGCTGCTCTGACTGGTATGAAAAGCTTCCTTTTCTCCACAATATCTGCTGAAAAATCCTGGAAGATGTAAATTCATTCCCCATTCCAAATCAATTGTTTTCTCTCTCTCTTGCAATCCTCAAAATCTCTTCTTTGTCTGAAAAATGAAGAAAATTAGCAATAATGGGTCTAGGTCTCTTACCCGGTTTTGGTTTAGCCGATAAAGCTTTTAGGCTCTTTCTACTTCAGTGGCCCTTTCCATTGATAGTTTAATAAAGTGGGAATAAACTCTTGAAGGAAATGGACCATATCAGACCTCTCCAGATCTTCAGTGATGCCCATAAAATGTAAATTATTTTGTCTCCCTATTCTCTAAATCACCCAGTTCTCATTACGTGAGTTAACTGTCTCACTTCTCCCCTACAAAATCCTTAATTTTGTTAGGATTCTTCCATATATATATAAGGCACTTTTCAAAAGTATCTACTCAGTCAGAAATTTCAATAAATTTTTATTTGTAGCAGAGTCCTCAATTCCAAATTGGCAATATCGCCTTTAATAGACAGAAGCATATCCTTTATGAAAGTCATATCGGTCTTATCCCTTTGTCCATTTTTCCATTTTGCCTGAGGGTGATTGTTTTCCAGCAGACAGCTGTAGGGTGAGGGTAGATGGAGCTCCACTGTGACAGCTGCTGTGCTCTGTGATCACTTGACCATTACCCAGTATCATCTCGGACATGGACCATGTAAATTTCAAAGAGCTTTACTGAGAGGAAAATGTTCTTAATTCAGTTACATTTTTAGATCCCCATAGCAAGGAGTAACTAATAAATAATGCAATCATTACTGAAAATCAAAATAGATATTTAATTAAACTATTTTATTCCAGATGGCAAAGCGGCATCAGGCCTCCAGTTTCAGGCTGGCATCATCTCGCATGCATATGCAAGTCCCAGTGAGGGTTTTAAAGACTAACACAATTGGTTCTGTTGCTGGTGGTAAAGTTTATGAATATAGGACGTATATCTTATTTATTTATGTTTTGTTAACTGAGGGCACACTAGACAAATAAATGCTTATTTTCAGGTACAACCCAGGAGATTACAACAGAAACAATGTCACATTTAATCAGGAATTACAGGTACAGCAAGGCAGGATATTCTTACAGGTATAGTAGAGCATGACTTGACCTGCAGAAACAAACTAGAACACAACAAAATTAAACATAACAAAACATAACAACCATTAATTAGCAGTAATAAAATAACAACAAGTACTCCTGGAGGGCTGGCCCAATGGCACTGTGGGTTGAGGCACTGGATGCTATACCTTGAGCCACACCGCGCATCTGGGTTTGGGAATGGACTCGGTAATTTGGGGTCAGCTGAGGAGGTCAGGACTGAGCATCCAGAGGACTGCTCTCTTTCCTCAGAGTTCATTTTAGCTGTTTCATTGTTTCAAGACCTCTCACAACACAGCAACAGGAAAAGCAGTTTGTTTCAAAGGCCCCCACCAATTAAACTATAAGATCACTTTAGCTCTTCCATTATTTCAAGCCCCCATTCACAGCAACAGAAAAATGTGTTTGCTTCAAAGACCCTCAGCCCAATTACACTACTGAACTCCTTCACCTGTTCCACTATCTCAAGGCACCCCAAGCCCTGCAGCAGAAAAAGAGTTTCACATTTCCAACAGCAGCCTCTCTACTTTCTTCCTTTGGTCACTTTTTTCCTTTTAGTTGTAAATAGCAATTATCATTTTATAAGCACAACAACACACCCCAGAGTGTGTGGCTTGTCCTTTATATACCAAGTTTACAGGTGGTTCAAGTCACTTTGAATCACCTTGTAGCACTAACTCGTTGCCCATGCTATATCATGGACAGCCCCAATGGTTTGTGTATCACTGTGTACTTAAGGCACACTTGCTGGCATTACATAGAAACAAAGAATTTGATGGCAGATAAGGATCACCTGGCCCACCTAGTCTTCCTTTGTCCCTACCTGATGGAGAAGCTGTAGATTCTATTTAACCAACAGCTTACTTCCTCCTACCCACCACTAGAATCACTTTATGTATATCCCATGCATTCTTGAATCCTCCCATTGTTCCTCACTCCACAACCTCCTCAGGATGGCTGTTCCATGCATCCATAACCCTCTCCATGAAAAATAGTTTCTAATATTACCTCTGAGCTGTCTCTCCATTATCTTCAAATTGTGCCCACTTGTTCTTGCATATCTCTTTTTCTGCAAGATGCTACCCTCTTGGACTTTGTTAAACTCTTAAGGTACTTGAACATTTCTATCATGTCCCCCTTCCTTTCCTCGAGGGCATACATATTAAGCTGCTTTAGTGTCTCTTCATATGTCTTCTGGTGCAGACCCTGCATCATTTTGGTTGCCCTCCTCTGAATATCCTCCACTCTGTCATTGTCCTTGCGGAGATGGGGCCTCCAGAACTGCACACAGTACTCTAGATGGGGTCTCACCAACTGTCTGTACAGAAGGATAACAACTTCCTGTTTTCTACTGTTGATGCCTCTCTCTCTCTATGCACCCCAGTATCCTCCTAGCCCTCCTTACTGTCTTCTCACATTGCTTGCTCACCTGTAGGTCATCTGATATAATTACTTCCAGGTCCTTTTGATTTTTGTTGTTAGTATCTTATCCCCCACTGTATACTCTTCCCTGGTTTTTGTTTCCCAGGTGCATTACTTTGCACTTCTTTGCATTAGATTGAGCTGCCATACATTTGACTATTCCTCCAACCTTGCCAAGTCCCTTTTCATCTTTTCCACCCCACCTTGTGTATCAATCCTGTTGCAGATCTATGTGTCATCTCAAAGGGACATACCTTTCCTCCAGGTGCTCTCAATGTCACTTATAAAGACATTAAAGAGGACCGTCACAGTACTGAACCCTGCAGTACCTCACTAGTTACCCTCCTTTATTCACTGTGGCTTCTGTTTACTATTACCCTTTGCATCCTGTTGTCCAGCCAATTTTTATCCAGGCTACTGCCTTGGGACCTGCTCCAAGGCTGGCTAACTTGTATATTAATCTTTGTGTGAGACTGTGTCAGATGCCTTGCTAAAATCTAGGTATGCCATATCCACAGCCCCTCCCTGGTCTACTACTTTGGTCACCCAGTCAAAGAAATCAATTAGATTCATCTGACATGACATTATCGAGAGGATTTGTCTCTTTCAAAAGCATTCAACTGTTGGATTGTAGTGCATCTGTATTTTGGTTTCAGTGCCATGGCTGATCTCAGCCAGCTTTATGTTCCTGGGGGACTCCAGCAGGGTTGGTTGTTTTGGACCTTGTGTAAACCTCAGCGAGTATTCTTTTGGCATTGTGATGCATTGATGGAAGGAACTGCACAGCTCAGTGATGTCCCTTGTCTGATCTCTGAATAAAACACAGGAAGGAAGTGCACGAGTTAAAGCAAGCATGACATTTGAAAGAATGGGGTGACCTGTACAGCATCTGTCTGGATGCCTCTATGAGTAGGATCCCAGTAGCAGTAGCGACCACTGGGATGGAGGGTGTCTTAGCCAACAAATGCATGCCAGATGTAAATTGGTTTGATAATCCCACTAACATAAATGAGCAATCAACAGAGCCAGATTATAGTATGTGGGGGTACTGTTATAGTGGGGAGACTACGGTACTTTGGTACAGGACTGTATGCATCAGTAAATAGAAACACAGAATTTTATGGCAGATAAGGACTACTTGGCCCACCTAGTCTGCCCATTTTCCTTAACTGCTGTAACACCATAACTCCTACTTGCTTTCCAGTTTATTCCTCCTTCCCTAATGACTAAGGTTCCTTAGGTCTATCCCATGGGAGAGTAAATGTGTTTCAGCCCCAAAATGTGTGTGTGTGTGTGTGTGTGTGTGTGTGTGTGTGTGTAATATTGAGCGACAGGAGACCCCAAATGAATCCACATTTGACTTAAGTTCAGCAAATCTAGATTCATGCAGTAGATGGCGGGGACACCATCACACCAGATTTGTTTTACTGATGTTTTCAGGTTAACAGGTACCTGTCAATATGGTATTTATTGCTCCTGGGTTATGCTTACTTAGAAATGTAGTTAACCTTTCCAACAGAGACACCTGGTAGGTTTCTCCCCAAAGCAATTTCTTTTTGAATTAAAATGTTTTATTAAATTTCAGCGAAACAAGCAAATGACATTGCAATAAATTAGCAACTAATTCCTCTCAAAGATATGGTGATTAATACAGTAACAATATTAGCAGTTAAAGTCCATACATAAAATGTGAAGTTAAATGAACAGTTTCCTAGGTTAATAACAGCAAGTACTTAACATCATATGTGTAACTAATACTAATACATCTGAATATGGGTGTCACTGTTCATACTCAGTCTTCTAATTAAGTATTATTTAATGTCAAAATGGGGCCCCATACTTGTTCAAACAGATTCAACTTATCAAGGAGCATGTAACAAATTATTTCTTTATTAGTTGTTTTTCCCATATATTTGTATCATTGTTTATCAGATGGAACTATGTCTGACTTCCAGTGTGATAATACTAAATGCTCGCACCACAAAAGTGGCTAGTATTCAACATTTTGGGCTCTTTCTTTCCATAAAACTTTTATCCCTGATTTTTCAGAAGCTGGCAGGCAGGGCTCCAGACCCCTTTGAGGGGCTTTCATCTATTCGGTTGGCATCCCAATCACTGGGATCGCAGTCAGGACCATCATGGATACTGTCCAAGAAGTCACTGCACTCAAGTTGAAATTAAAGATGAGACTCCATTCATTTCCAAGTTCCAAATATTTATTTGGTAGAAAAGTATAACAGGCTTGCCTCTCAGATGTGGAGTATGTGACTCCTACTCAGCTGTCCCCACAGCTTCGACCAGGGTGTGGTCTTCTCTGGGGGTGGAGTCTGTTGGATATTCCTCCTTAAATAGCCAGTTTTACTTCACTAGGGCTCCACCTGTTGATTCTAGCATCAAACTGATTACAGATGTTAAATGGCTTTGGGAGGACTGAAACCTCTGACCAACTCAAATTAAAATCATGACCACAAAATATAATTAGTGTCACATCAAGGAATCTAACTTCAATACTAGATGTCTTTAAACTTTAATAGTACATTGCTTTATGTAAATTTGGGATTTTATACAAATTCATATTAATCGTATTAGAGCAATCTCATGTCAGGGTCTCATTCAAAGCTTCATATTCAGTTCATTTAAGGTTGACATGTTATGGCACATTTTAATACTGCTTACATCAGTCTCACAAACACGGAGCACAGATTCTATGCACAAATGTCAACTTAAAGTGGCATTTTTAACATTACATTTTTCTTCTTATGAGATAATGCCTATTTCAATTTTTTTCAATTTTTAAATCAGTTTTGAACATAACTTCAACATAATTCTAATACAGTTTTCAACACATCATAACACTTATTCTTGGCAGTTTGTTCTGATATTTTACTTTACTTTAAAGTTCTTGTAGCTAATGGCCATGTCAGTGATCACTCCCTATTAAATTTCATGGCAGATAGCAGGGGATCCACATTCCACAGTCATTCGCTGCCAGGTTAAGAACTAAAAGAAAAACAGGAAAGAAGTAAAGTGAGATGGCATTGGAGTACCCTTTTTTCTTTAGAAAGGGCTTTAAATCCCATTCTATATTTAAACCCTTGGGCTGGAGACTATTCAATGTAAAAATACAGACACTCTCCTTTTGAAGGAACTTGTTTAACCTATCCCCTTTCCTTTCCAATGCCATGTATTTGGTACCATCTAGATTCTGACCAGTGGAGTAACCAGCCTTAAAAAGTGTACTCACCAAAATGCAAATTATAGGTCGGGGTCTGGGGCCACCTAGGCACCCATAACATTTTTTTTGTGCATTCTAGTACATTTTGGGGTCATCTGAAGCATAATTTTCTATCCTGTTACCTCTTCCCATGCCCAGTAAGTTGTACTTAGCCCTCCACAGAGTCCCCCCAAGTCCAGCATGTTGCCTAAAACCTGCTCTAGAGCGCTTGGGTCATTCTAAAAGTGAGGAGGGGCTCAAGGTCTGAGCACGAGAAGTAGCTATGAAAAATGTTTAAAAGAGTTAGGTCTGGGGCCACTTGGCCCTGATGCATTGGGGTTTTAGATGCCCTGTGGTGAGTTTTGTGGCTTTTATTGAAAATAAAACACACTTTTGTCACATCTTCCCTACCCTTAACTCCAGGGAAAAATTTTTTTATCTCTTGTAGTCAGGGGTGGAAGACTCTGGCTGGCCTTTAAACATGCAGCTGCAATACAACTGGGATGAGCAACTGCCTGATCAGTGCCATTAAGAACACACACCTTTGGCATTATTGTAATGTACCATGAAACATTTTTATATAAAGGCTGGTGGCCCCTGATCCCCAGCCATTATATAAAAATCATTCACAGTACATACTATGTGGAATATTCTCTGTCCTAGTCTCAAAGAAGCTACTAACTGCCACAGCGTCAATACCTTCAAACACATCATGTATGTGCCCTCCCACAACTGGTGGGCTAAGTGGCCCTTTTCTGCCATCAACTTCTACATTAAACTGACAGTTCAAGCAAGCCCCTCCCCACACACACACCTTTTGCTAGCTCACTGTTCTACACACCATTCTTCAGTTCAGCACATGACTCTCTTCCAAAATACTGAACAAACTGGGCAAAACAAGTTACCTGCCAATGGAAACTGCTTAGCTACAACACAAGAAGCAGGAGAAAAGCAGCCACAGACATGCCTCCTGCAGTAGGATCCATAACCACCCAGGACCCAGAGCCACAAAAGCAGGGCCACCCCCAGCCAGAAGAAGCAGGACCATACCCCCAACCCAAAGCTAGACACAGCAAGACTACCCCCCAGGCTCAGCCATCAGGCAAAGCAAAGACATCACATAACCCTAACACCAAAAGAAGCAGGGCCATCTAGCCTACCCCTTTCCAACACAGGTAGCCACTACCACCACCACAAGTTACTCACCACATCCCAAACAGTTACAGTGGCAGGGCCAGAATGCTGTGTGTGTTCTCTTCTGAGCCTCCTCCCCTGCCCCAGTACCCGCAGTATACTGAGAGACAAAATATACCCACTTACCACAAGCCAGGGACTAGCTAGCACAAGCAGACTCAGTCAGGACCATGTCTGTCTCTCAGATTCTAATTCTGCAGGCAGACAGCTTCTCTGGACCTCCTCTTCATTCTTGGGCAGGCAAGCACAGTTTTGTTAGTGGCTGGCAGCAGCAGCACAAAATGGAGGGGTGATGAAAGCTGCCAGGTGCTGGTGTGAGGGTAGGGTTCAGTCTGCAGGACTCTGAGAGACCACTGGATTAAGTCGTTTGTGTTACTGACTTGCTGTTGCTGGTGGTATAAGCAGTCATGGTCCATGCATGGTGATGCACCAGTCCAAAAAGAATACCGTGGCTGCAGAGTTGGGTGGACTACTAGAACTCCCTGTGCCCTGACCCTTGCCTTGGCAGCACTGGCACTGGCAGCACACCGATTGGTTCCAAAGGCTCAGAATCAGAGCAACATCAGGATGTCAGTGTGTTACAGCTGCAGAAGTCTGACCCAACTCCACAACACTATAGAAAACAGCCACCCCAGGGTCAGGACTTCTGCAGCACACAGACTAGGATAGCCTGGTGGAGGGAGGAGTTGGGATGGGGATCTGGTTCATAGCTCTGGTGGGCAATACAGCACCAGCCTGGCTGCACTCACAAGGGTTCGTATGGGGACCAACATGGAAAAAATAAAATTTAAAAAAAGGATTTTTGCTGGATTTTTCTGTATGCACATGTGTGCAATAATTATGCATGGTTATGCCACTGATTCTGGCTGTGTTTTTTCATGTAATGTCTTGCTAGAGGCTTATTTATCAGACCCACTCTTACATTTCAAATGTGTTGCTGCATGACAGGTCTAACAGTATGCCCCACTATAGCAGGTTACATGGGCACCAAATGCCATATACAACAAATGTACTATTGCAGTTCAGGAATGTTTTTATTTTTACTTTGTAGTCATATTCACAGTCACTAAAAATACCACCAAAAGCTTAATCTGGTTCAAGGTCAGTTGGTATTTATCTGTATCCCTCCCTGGGTCGTGTCCGAAAATAGGCAGAATTTTTCTAGTGCACTTACCGGTCAACAAAATCTAAATAAATAAATAAAATAAATATTCCTTTAAATCCAACACTTTCCCTTGATTGTAATAGACACACACATTGCACTGCCACATTTATGCATTCCATTTGGCAACGGTGGTAACCACATCCTTGCCTCACTTTTCTTTGTTGTACAGGTATACCTACTGTGGATCGGCATGGTGTCATAACCAGCAACACAAAATAGCGTGACAACAAATGCCACAAGCAAAATGGTGTGTGCTATAATAGGGTTGGGAAATACACTGACCTATAGAAAGAGCATATGCCATTGAAATAAATGGGCTACTCTTTTTTTTGCCCGGGGCTTCATGCCCCACACTGCCTGACATGGGGCCATTGTCCCCACTCCTCCCGAATTAAAATAACACACTCTGAGGGGCTGGACTCAGAAGATGGGAGAAAATCAGAAGGAGGAACTTTTCTTTT
The DNA here is from genome assembly GCA_016271365.2 of Neoceratodus forsteri. Classification (NCBI taxonomy): domain Eukaryota; kingdom Metazoa; phylum Chordata; order Ceratodontiformes; family Ceratodontidae; genus Neoceratodus; species Neoceratodus forsteri. Next base: position 34,399,531 of record JADMNL010000033.1, read on the forward strand.
AATGACAGCAAAGTATTAGCATGGGAAGACCTCATGGGAATTGAACTATAACCCCAGGTTTCTCAGTATGCCATGTGCTGTTGTCTTAACTGGTCCACCTCGGGAGTGGCTGGACCAGGCACCTAGCACATGGTACCTTGATGCCTTCCTAGTATGTCATACAGTGACAGGGGTAGCAGTAATTCCCTACCGCTGTTGTGCCCCTGTTGCTGTAATTTGCAGCATGCTCTTCACAGCGCAGTTAATAACACGCTATATTCTGTGCATGGTATTGACCCGTAGGCTGCGGACCAATTTATCCCTCAGACTCTCAGCTTTACAGAAAGTAATCCTTGGATTTGTGCCTACCTCTTCTGCTACTAAAGGGACATTAAGTAATATGGGTTAACATTTTCTAATGATGGCTCTATCTGTCCAGCCTGGTTGCTGTACTGGGTGACAAATGTTACAGGGAGCTTCTTAGCTTTTTGCTCTGCTAATTTTGGCTTCAGTAGTTGTGATCTGTCCATTTCTAGCTCTCTCTCATGCCCCTTCCAACATCTTATTTTCATAACCCCTACCCTCAAATCTTAGTTTCATTGCATTGGCTTCTTTTCAAAGTCCTTGTCCCTGAACAGTGTCTGCTCAGCCTCAGAAACTGTCCAAATGGTATGGAGCTGATAAAGGGAGACAGTATAGTGCAATGGTTTAAGGCTCTGAGCTGCAAACCTGGAGGCCTGGGTTGAATCCCACAGCTCCCACTTGCATGCTGTGCAACTCTGAGCAAGTCACTTAACGTCCTTGTGCTCCCAGGTCGCACCTGTAAGCAAGCTTCAGCTTAGCATGTCTCTCCTGGTCAACAAAACAAAACAGTTCCTTCTGGGTGGGCACTGTCTGCTCTTCTCAGTACATTATTAACTGCTGTTTTCTCCTCATAATTTTTGGTTTGTACCTTCGGTCCTCATCTACAAATAGGGTGAGATCTAGAAAATTGATTTCTGTCCTGCTTTTGCTATGCGTAAACTTCAGATTGATGTTTTGGTATTATTCATCTGTTTCATGAATAGTTCTATCTCTTCCTCGGGGCCCTCTGACACACATAAAATATCATCTACACAATGATTCCAACACTTTATGTTTTTGAAAAATGGGTTGTTAGTTTCTGAATATATCATGGTGCCTTCCCAAGCCCGAGAAGTAACTGAGGCCATCGCTGACCCATTGCAGTTCCCTGAAATTGTCGGTGAACTCCCTTTGAATTCAAAAGAAATGTGTGGCAGCACACTCAGTTGGAATCCTAAGTTTTGTGGGTGGTTTCATGGCCTGATGCTAGCCCTGATTCCATCTTTGCATAATATACTAGTGTATAGTGACTTTACATCTATGCATAGCCACACATAGTTAAAGTTTCACTTGAAATCTTGGACCCTGTCCAGAACATCCATCAGATCCCGGAGATGGCATGCCACTTCAGGAAGACATCTTCTAAGAAAGAAGCCAGTAAATTGGTTTAGTTTATTTGTGATGGATCCAATGCCCAAAAACAATGAGGTGTCCTGGGCTTTTTCTATGTTCTTGTGAACCATGGGTAATGTATACAGTGATAGTGTTGTTGGTGTGTCCTCCCAAAGTGATTTTGGTTCTTCAGTAATATGATTACTTTTTCCCATTCAATTAATGTAAGCAGTTCTTTCTTAAAATGTCTGTAGGAGTCCTTGAAAGTTTTTGTTCTAATGTTATCATTCAAAAGTTCTAAGATCCTTTTAACATATTTTCAGAATCGATGACCACAGTATCCCCCTTGTCTGATGGTCTAATTACCACATCTAAGGCCATCAAGTCCCTTAATGATTTCTCTTCCTGATTCTTTACGTTATTTCTTTTACCCCTTTCTTGATTTTTAAGGTTGTTTTCAACTTCTTTTAAGATCACAGACTCAAAACTCTTTATAAGGGTGTTGTTAGTAGTTGGACAAAACAACGATGTAGTCTTAAACTGTTTTTTTCATTCAGACACAAGTTCATCACTAACCTGACTCCCCAAATCATGTGACTCCACCATTTCTATATTCTCCATTTCTGTAACAATGCCTTCCTGAATTAGTGACTCTAAATTAGACAGATCTTCACTGTCTCACTTCAATACTGTATATATCCCACACTCAGGTAATACATTGCCATCATCAAGATTTAACATTAAATCCACTATGGAAACTGCCAGCTCAGCTTCCTCCTCCCTGTTGCCAGTGCATGCATGCATGGAAGCGCATGCACATTGCCTTCCCACAACACCCTCCCTTCATACTGCCTCCGCCTGACACTGACGCTGGGCCTCCATCTGGTGGCAATCATATGAGGAGTTAGCAGTGGCTGAGCTATAGGAGGATAAGGCCAGAGTCCATAATACTAATGACTGAGCTTTGGACGCAATAGACAGGGCATCAGAGGTTAGATGTTTCAATGTTGAAACAGTAGGCCCAGTCGAATATTAGTGGCCTTTGCCACCTTGTTAATGTGGACAGAGTAGGTGAGATGGGAGTCAAGGGTGATGCCAAGGTACTTGAAGGATTGTTGTTTGTTCCAGCGTGACTCCTTGTTTAGTTTTGATTGAGAGTTGCTAGTGCTTGTTTTTGTTGTGGTGGCTGCAGAACATCATGAATTTTGTCTTCTTCTGTTTATGAGACGAGAACCAGGCCTCAACAGATGAGAAACCCTATTAGAGTATAACTTGCAGAGTCTTAGGGTCATGGTGAGAGGCTAATATAACTATGCCATCAGCGTAGAGTAAGATTTGCTCAGGGCAGGACTCGTATTGCATTTAGAACAGGATGAAGAGGAGAGGTCCCAGGCTGGAACCCTGGGGACCCCGAGCAAACAGGTCTTGGATCAGAGATGGTATCAGCAGTTCTTACTCTCCGGGTCCAATTGTCCAGGTAACTTTTGAACCAGCTGACAGAGTTGCATGAGAGCCCAGCATTATGTAGCTGGACAAGCAGGAGGTGGTGGTTAATGGTGTTGAAAGCTTTTGTCAAATCGATAAAAATAGATCCAGTTAGTTGGCCTTTGTCCAGTGAGTTATGAATAGCGCCAGTGAATTCGAGGAGAGCAGAGGAGGTGCTGTGCCCTTTCCTGAAACCATGTTGTTGCCTGCAGAGTACATTGTGTTTATCCAAAAGTCAGTAGGCTGGTCAGAGACAATACGTTCCAGCGCCTTGGAGAGTGGAGAAAGGATTGAAATGGGTCTGAAATTCAAGTAGCAGTTTTGTCACTACCTTTGTAGACTGGGGTAGTGATGGCAGATTTCCACTTATCTGGGAATTAATTGATTTAGGCTGGGAGAGAGGTTTAGGATCTTGGTCAGGGACCCTAGCACCTCTTCTAGAGTGAGAGACAGGAGTTTGAAATCAAGGGTGTCATTGCTGAATCATGATTTGCTAATAGCTTTAGTGACATACTTGTGAGCCTGATGGGTTTGACCTCTTTAAAGTAGAAATGTGGCTTATTTGAGGTAGTGGTCAATTGGGAAATAGGAACTTCCTCTCCAGTGAAGAAATCATTAGGTAGAACTGAGCTGAGGTCAGTGAATGCTGTGTTAAATGAGTCAGCAATGGTTTTGGGTCAAGTGTGGTGTTTCCATTAATATTGAGCATAGATGGGGATTTGGACTGTTTCATTGACTTCATTTAAGTTTTTCCAGAAGTCTCTACCATTCCCCAGGAGCTGGTAAGGACATTCTTATAATAGGCTAATTTCATTTGTCGGATGGTTTTGGTGCATGTCATCGCTTGTAGTTTGAGATGTCTTTTGCCTCACCAGAGTTTCTGGCTAGTTCCCAGAGGTGGTCCCTTGTTTTTAGTTTCTTAAGGAGGTCACCAGTGATCCAAGGGTTACAGAGTGCATTGATTTTGTGCTTTTTAAGGGGCATGCAAGTTACAGGCCTCTGTGAAAATTTTAATGAAGTGATCCAGCGCAGTATTCACGTTGCTTGCATTGAAGATGGGTGACCAGTCTTGATAGAGGAGGTAGAATTTGAGGTGTTAACTGACCACTGGGTAGAATTCTGCTGGCAATGGTTTTGGGGGGTGGTTTGGTGAATTTATTAGATCAGGTGCAGCAGACAGGGGAATGGTCGCTGAGAGAGTCGGTAGGACAGAGGTGTTTGTGATCTGAGAGGGGTGACTAGTGAGGATCCAGTCCAGGAGTGTGCTGGTGCCAGTCTTATAGTTTTTCCTGGTTGGAGCCAACCATCTGGGTGAGATTAGCAGCAGCAGTGTAGTCCCTGTGCACCTCGTTTCAGCAGTTAGCCAGTTTATATTGAAATCACCTAAGAGGATGGATACTGTGTTCGAGGGAAGTGACCTGATGAAGTCAAGTACTGTGAACAGCCCAGTTCCTTGTTCTTTGGGAAGAATGTAGGTGATGACAACTGTCAGGGCTTTGTTTTGGGCTCTTAAGAGGATTCTGAGGGTAGAATCTGAGCAGCAGAAGAGTGAGGCAAAGTATTAATGGGATGACCAATGATGTTGTCCTTAGGTAAATGGCGAGCCGCCACCTCTTTAGATAACCGGTCCAGCCTGAAGGCATTGTAGCCAGGGATGTTGATTGTCTGGTCCGGGATTGAAGGTGTGAGCCAGGTCTCAACAATTGCCAGGACATCTGGGCAGTATTGGCAGGTAAAGACCTGCAGGCATCGATTTTGGGGAGGAGGCTGCAGATGTTGATGGACATGATTGTGAGGGCACCTGAGGGCTTGTTCTGGATTGAAGCCTTGGCGATGGTTGGGCCAGAGTTTGGGTGCACATTGCCAGACAGTAGCAGTAGTAGGAGCACCAGCCTTAGAGTGCACAAATATAATTCCCTGATGGAACGCTTACGTCTTCTTGGCAGTCGGAAGCGCCAAGTGGTGTAACCATGGGGTCAAGATCAAGGTAGAGAAAGAAGACGGAGGGGTTCCCATAGTCCAGCTAGGGCAGAGTGCAGTTCCTTATAGGTAGGAGAGATCCATGGCAGTAGGTTGGCCTCAAGGTGATGAGTACTTAAGTAGAGAATGCTGGTTCAAGCCAGTAGCTGTGAGGAGGGAGGGAAGCAGGCTGCAGGGGAGTGTGAAGAGGGTGGCAAGAAAGAAAAGGAGGAAAAGGATTGAGTGGGGGAGTGCATGGTGAGATGGTAACAGGGGAGTGCTTTAAGGTAGCGGGTGTACAGACAAGCAGGCAGGGTTAGGTATTATGGTAAATTGCAGGTGGGAAGAGGGTTGGAGTAGTAGGAAGCAGGTACACAGCAGGAAGGGCCTGGCAGCAGCAGTGACACAGAGGAGCAGGGTTAAGATAGATAGAGGGCTCTATGGGAGGAGTAGAGGCAGACCAGAATAGGCAACCAGTAGAGTGTGATTGGGGAAGGGGCCACGTGTGGAGGTGGTCTATATAATTAAGGTGCTTGGTGGGGAGGGTATAAAATATTGTCCGCTTCCACTACAAATCAATGGGTGCAGCAGCCCGAGAGAACAGAAGCTTTAGCAGGCACAAGTAGCCTATCAAAAGGCAGGAGGAAGGACAAAGTCCAATCATGGTGCAGAACCTCAGCATTGGGCCAACAGCGGTGGCTTTGTCTCCCCTGGCTGAGAACAGAATATGGTGTCAGTCACTTTCCCAGTCATCTTTGAGGGTCAATGCGGCAGTGAAATGTCCTGCCAGTCTCTCCCTGCCCACCATTAGGGGTCAAAGTGGCAATGTAATTTGTTAGCCTCTTCCCAGTTGGGAAACTCTGTGCTGGAAAGCACTGCTCCCAGCCTGTCTGTCTGAGTTGCATTCTTCTGATCTCCTCCCAAAATACTGAGTCAGCATCCTTCCAATCTCCTCCCAGTCATGAGTCAGCATCTTTCTGATCTCCTCCCAATCATGAGTAGAATCCTTCCTATCTCCTTCCAAGTCTGAGCAGCGCCTTCCAATCTATTGCAAATCCTGAGTAGCATCCTTCTGATCTCCTTACATTCCTGACTCATATTTCCAATTTCCTCCCAATTCTGAGTAGCATCCTTCCAATCTTCTGCCAATCCAGAGTAGTGTCCTTCTGAATCCACTCCAAGTCTTAAGAAATAATCCTTCCACTTTCCTCCCAATCCTGAGTCAGCATCTTTCCGATCTCCTTCCAATCCTGTGTCAGCATCCTTTGATCTCCTCCCAAGCCTGAGTAGTATCCTTCCAATCTCCTCCCAATCCTGAGTAGCAGTCTTCCAATCTCCTCCCATGTCTATGTCAACATCCTTCTGATCTCCTCCCAGTCTTGTGTAGCATCCTTCCAATCTGCTCCAAATCCTGAGTAGCATCCTATCAATTTCCTCCCAATCCTGAGTCAACATCTTTTCAATCTCCTTCCAATCCTGAGTAGCATCCTTTCAATCTCCTCCAGTCCTGACTCAGCATCCGTTTTATCTCCTCCCAATGCTGAGTAGCAGCCTTCCTTTCTCCTCCCATTCTTAAGTCAGCATCCTTACTATTTCCTCCCAGTACTGAGTAGTATTCCTCTGGTTTTCTTACAATCCTGAGTAGCACCCTTCTGCTCTCCTCCAGTCTTGAGAAAGCATCCTTCTGATCTCCTCCATTCCTGAGTAGCATCCTTCCAATCTCCTCACAATCCTGAGTCAGCATTCTTCTGATCTCCTGCCAAGCCTGAGTAGCATCCTTCCCATCTCCTCCCATTCCTGAGTAGCATCCTTCCAATCTCCTCACAATCCTGAGTCAGCATTCTTCTGATCTCCTGCCAAGCCTGAGTAGCATCCTTCCAATCTCCTCCCAATCCTGAGTAGCAGCCTTCCAATTTCCTTGCATTTCTAAGTCAGCATCCTTTCTGTCTCCTCCAAATCCTGAGTAGCATCCTTCCAATCTCCTCCCAATCCAGAGTCAGCATCCTTCTAATCTCATTTCAATCCTTCCAATCTCCTGCCAATTTTGAATAGCATCCTTCCGATCTCTTGCCAATCCTGAGTCAGCATCCTTCCGATCTCCTCCTGATCATGAGAAGCATCCACCTGATCTCCTCTCGGTCCTCAGCAGCATCCTTCCAGTTTCCCAACAATTTGCCTAACAACATTTAGCCGCATCCATTCGGGCGTGGCTCAGTTGGTAGCACATCCGCCTCTGGACCAGAAGGTCATGGGTTCTCACCACACGGATTGGACTTGCACCTAAAAATCGCTGGCATCTGAGTGCAGTATTGGGGGTGCTGTACTGTTGGGGTGTGCCATCCTTCGATGAGACGTTAAACCGAGGTCCCTTCTACCCATCCTGGTGTTGTCCTGGTGGGTGTCCAGGTGGAAGTAAAAGAACCCAGGGCACTCTTCGCAAAGAGTAGGGAACATTCCCAGTGTCCTGGCCAACATTCCCTTCCCATAAGCGGTTCATGCAATTATCCAGGTGTGTGTGGTGATGATGTGCGATATGGCCATCACCACACATTCAGTCACTTCACTACCAGTCTAGCATTGCTTGTAAAGCACTTTGGATGTAAGAAAAGCTATATAAATGCAAATTCTTCTTCTTCTTCTTCTTCTTCTTCTAACAACATTTTGCTTAAAGTGACAACTAATGAAAACAACCTCAACTCCTACTGGCAGTAGAACAGTAAGTGTACTACAAAGCAGTTCAGCAATAAATGAGGCCCCTTTGTTGTCATTAGCTGCCACGTTAAGAGTAAACGTTTTTTAGGCCAGACCAGTATTAAACCAAGTGTCATAGACAAAATGTTGTAAGGCCAAATGTCTTTATTCTAGATGTTGTGCTACCTGTTCTTCTGGTTTCCTCATAATTCTGAATAGTATCCTTCCAATCTCGTACCAAGCCTGGTAGAAACCTTCCAATCTCCTCCCAGTCTGGAGTAGCATCCTTCCAATCTGCTCCTAATCTTGAGTAGCATCCTTCCAATTCTCCTCCCAATCCTGAGTCAGCACCTTTCCAATCTCCTCCCAATGATGATTAGGATCATTCCAGTTTCCTCCCAGTCCTCAGTAGCATTCTTCCAATCTCATCCTAAACCTGAGTCAGCATCTTTCCGATCTCCTCCCAGTCCTGAGTAGTATTCTTCCAGATGTCTGCCAAGCCTGAGTAGTATCTTCTGATCTCCTCCCAATCCCAAGAAGCATCCTTCCAATTTCCTCCCATTCCTGAGTAGCATCTTTCCAATCTCCTCCTAATCCTGAGTCAGCAGCACAACTCCATAAGGCACCATCAGGTGGACTAGTCTGTATTGCTGTTGACAACAATTTACAGGTTTCACTTCAGGAAGGCCCTGCCCTGCACAGACTGCCCTTCTCAACATACAGAACGATGGATGGGACTTTGTGGATTTTAAATCCCATAGAGAAAAAATCAACAAATGGATCCATCCATTATTTTTTTTTGCTCCTTTCTCCAGAAACTACCACTCTTTCTGTCAGACTGCCAGCAAGCTGAGGCCTCTCCACCACCTACCCTCCTCAATCTTTCAAGCTCTCCCCATGGTCAACCATCAGGGCACTCAGCAACCCATACAAGTTAACAAAGTACTGGGAAGAGAAGGGCAGCTAGATTTGGGCAGGATTGAGAGTGTGGGCATCCCCATATGTGCTGCTGGGTTTTCCTATTCTAACTGTCCCTCCCCACCATGATGCTGATCGTGGATTCTTCTGGATGTATGTCAATGCTCTGGAGCCAATTGGCTTCCCATTTCCGACACACAGCTGCAGTGGCACCATGCTGGGGTAGGGTCATCTTGTAGCAGTAGCACAGTAGAGCCCTAATTCCTCCCTCCACATAGGAGGAGAACATCCTCAGAGCACTCATTCCTCCCTAACACAAACACCACACAATGGCACAGAAACATTAACAGAAAACTGACTCTGTCAGTAAACTAAATGCAAATATGTATTGCTAAATGCAAGTTTCCAGAATAAACAAACAAGCACTCATACGGGAGACCGCCAGTGTGTTACTCTTCTGTGTTGACCTACTGGTGTTTGTCAGCTGGTGTTGTAAATGGCTTTAATATTTAGTTTTGTTAATTTCACTGGCTCTCCACTGGCTATCATTTTACCAGTGTAAACATCACACTTGGCTGATGCTGACAGCCGAGAGTGGTTTTAACAGCTGTCAGTAACTTCAGAGCGTCACACCTGACAAAAGCAGTAGGTCAAAGCACCACAGCAACACACCAGCGATCTCCCATGTGAACACTTGTTTGTTTTCTCTGGAAGCTTGCGTTTAGCAATACATATTTGTATTTAGTTTACTGACAGACTCGTTTTTCTGTTAAAATGTTTCATGTTGTTGGGTGCTGTTTGCTTCTTCTTTGTGTCAACTACAGGGTAAGCCAAACCCTCAGCAGCACCACCTGCTGGCACCGGGAGCATGGATCCTCCTCCTAGTTGTTTCTGCATCATCATCATCATCATAAGACCTCCCACCCAACTCACTGGTCCCAAACACCCTCTTTCGCTCCACTAGCCCCTGAAATGTGTCCTGTAAAAGGAAACCATCTCCAGTGCAGCTGCCTGCTCTGTTCAGTACCTGTCTCAGTAATAGCCCTCACGTGACTGAATGCTGATGTGGTTTGCTCTAACTAAAAACTGGTTGGCTGAAAATTCGGTCAATCCGGTTATACTATGAGTGAAAACATCACCATTCATGTATGTGTTAGCACCATTACCAAGACGGACACTGAACAGTGCAGGCACTCTGCACAAGGGCCATTTTCTTTATTACAGGTCACATTTGTTCTGGGTGCTGGTAGGGAGGTGACTTATATTGAGGAGTGTTGAGCACCCCAGGGACACTCTCCTGCTTCAGGGAGGAAGGGAAGCCAGCTCTGCTGCTATACTGCCAACTGGGTAGCCACCTGGGACACCCTCCCATCCTAGGATTAATGGCAGGAGGTTCTGCTGATATATTGCCATCCAGGTAACCTCAAAGAACACTCTCCTGCTTTGGACAGGAAGGCAGTCAGTCAACTCTGTTGTTATCGTCACCTGGGTGACCACAGAGGACACTTTCCTGCTTCAAGGAGGGAAGGCAGCCACTCGCTGCTATACTCCACCTGGGTAACCACAGGGACACTATCCTTCTCCAGGGAGGGAGGGAGGGCAGCTAGTTCTGTTGTTATACTACCACTTGGTAACCAAAGGGACTCTCCTCTCTGGGAAGGAGAGCAGCCAGCTCCACTGCCATATTACCACCTAGGTAACCACAGGGGACACTCTCCTCCTCCGGGAAGGAGGGTACCCAGTTATGCTACTATACTGCCACCTGGATAACCACAGGGATGTTCTACTCCTCCAGGGAGGGAGAACAGCCAGCTCTGCTGCTATACTGCCACCTGGTAACCTCAGAGGACACTCTCCTTCTGTGGAGAAGGAGGGTGCCCAGCCTCTACCTATGCTTCCACCTGGGTAACCACAGGGGACACTCTCCTCCAGGGAGGGAGGAAGCTAGTTCTGCTGCTATACTGCCCCTAGGTAAACACAGGGGACACTCCTCCTCCTCCGGGAGGAGAGAAGCCAGCTCCACTGCTATACTGCCCCCTGGGTAACAACAAGTGACACTCTCCTCCTCTGGGGAGGGAGTGCAGTCACGCTTCACTGCTATACTGCCACCTGGGTAACCACAGGGACACTCTCCTCCTCCTCCAGGGGAGGAGAGCAGTCAGCTTGCCGCTATACTGCCAGCAGGGTAACCACAGGGACACTCTCCTTCTGGGGAGGAAGGCAGCCAGCTCCACTGCTATACTCCAGCTGGGTAACAATGGGGACACTCTCCTACTCCAGGGAGGGCAGTCAGCTCTGCTGCTATACTGCCACCTAAGTAACCATAGGGAGCATGCTCCTCCTCCTCTGGGGAGGAGGGTACCCAGCTCCACTGCTATACTGCCACCTGGATAACCACAGGGGACACTGTCCTCTGGGGAGGAAGGACAGCCAGTTCCTCTGCTATACTGCCACCTGGGTAACCACAGGACACTCTCCTCCTCCTCCAGGGAGGGAAGCCAGCTCCGCTGTTATACTGCCACCTGGATAGCCACAGAGGACTCTCCATCTCCAGAGAGGGAGGAAGGGCAGCCAGTTTCACTGATATACTGTCACCAGGGTAACCACAGGGACACTCTCCTCCTCCAAAGAGGGAGGGCAGCCAGTTCCACTGCTGTACTGTCACCTGGGTAATCTCAGGGACACTCTCCTCAAGGAGGGAGGACAGCCAGCTCCACTGCTATACTGCCACTTGGGTAACAATGACGGACACTCTCCTTCTATGGAGAGGAAGGAAGCCAACTCTACTGCTTTGCCGCCACCCAGGTAACCACAGGGGACACTCTCCTTCTCCAGGGAGGAGGCAGCCAGCTCCACCACTATACTGCCACCTGGGTAACCACAGGGACACTCTCCTCTGGGAAGAGAGCCAGCCAGCTCACTGTTATACTGCCACCTGGATAGCCACAGGTGGTAGTGCAGTCAAGCAGTTAATGGATAGGAGGTCATCTGTCCACTAGTGCTACACCATGTACGCTTGCACATAGGTGTGCTTGTGCAAAGCTTAACCAATGTTGTGGGGGTCCTGGGACAGAAAATGCCAGTCACTTGCAGGTCCCATAGTTGGCTTCCCAGGCAATACCTTCAGATTGGACCCATTCAACAGTGGAGTTGGGAACCCACCACCCTTGCCAGTGGGGCAAGCTTTGGATGAAAACAGGTGAGGTAAGTCGTGGGGATGCAGGGTGATGGGGCTTGGCAGCACAGCAGAGGATAGAACAGAGAGAAGAGAGAGAACAAAGATATATTAAATATATTTTTAACTATGCTTATAGTGTGCACAGGCCAAAGTATCCTAAATATAAACTAGCAAAGGACAGCATGAAGTTAGTTTTCACATCTGTGGCCCTTCTGTCTGTAAAGAAATGGGCTGCAAGCAGCTCTGTACCTTTTTCATAAAGACAGGTTTTAATGTGCTCTAATTTTAGACATGCACTTTTACTGATTCTGTATGCTGTCTCATGTTTCCAACATTCGTGCCATATACAATTGGGGACGGAAGGATTTACCTTTCTGAAAGACATGCATATTATTTTGACCACAACACATTATAGTTCTAAATTTGTCAAGCAATTTCTAAGGATTTTGAAAATCCTATTGAAAATTATGAAATCTTTTGTTAGGGTTTTTGTTTGTTTGCTAGTGTGTTCACTGCTAGTTGAAAATCTACTAGACAGCACATGAGTACTGTAATAGGAACTGGCTTCTTTCTGTGGTATTACAAAAAGAATTTTAGAAGATTTTTTCCTAAGTGTTTTGAAGGATAAATAGGGAATCTCACAAAATTGCTTGACAAATTCACTGCTGCTAATGACGCTAACCGGTTTTATAAGCTGTAATCGAAAAGAGTATTTGCTCAGGTGCCCTCACTATCAATTGAAAGGCTTTGCCTGGAGTTCAGTGGCCAAGCAGCCAGCCACGACCACTTCCTGAGCTATATAAGCAGTTCCTCTCACCCTCATTGTGAAGCATTTTTCTTTGCCCCACCATCCTCCCTCCTCCTCCAGCTGCAGCACTTCTCTCCTTAGGGGGATTCTAAGGCTGCCTTTAGCCACAGGAATCATCCTGTGGCACCTCTGAGGGGTGGAACCCTCTCGAGGTTCCTTGCGCTTCGCACTCTACAGGTGGTAATTCCTCTGGAATAGAGTGCTAACTCGCCAAAACCAAACTAAGACAGTTGCACCAGCATAACACTATACTGGCTGTGTAGTCAGTGAACCAACTTTAAATAAATAATCAGGTGTTTGGCTTTTACAGCCCCAAAACCAAACTGTTTACTAAATAACTCTAAGATATATTGGGAAGTATAATAAAAAACACCGTGGTAGGGGTAGGGGTGGAGGGTAATACCACGAGGAATGAAGACATTTGATTACAAGCGACTCAGATCGTTGAACATGACTGCAGGATTGGGTAGTCACAGAGGATGTTAGAATAGGTTGCTGCACCCTTTTTACAAGTGCTGCAGCAGCCCATGTTGTCTTACCTCAGGAAGGACCGGAGCCAAAAAGTAGCACAAAATATGTTTTCACATTTACTCTCATAATCCTGTGACAATTGTAACCTGATTACTGTCTGCACAGACACTAGTCCAGGACTACTATGCTGTTGTATTGGTTGCCAAGTCTTTCTGCCAACACTCTCATGCAGCTGGATAGGGAAAGGTTATCTCACGTTCTCTACCCCATCTCTCTCTCCCCACTCCTTTCTCTTTCTCCCTCTTGCTCTAACTCTTTCTGTATCTTCCTCTCTAGCTCTCTGTCTCCCTCCCTTTCTCTTTCTCCTCTCCTCTTACTCTAACTCTTTCTGTATCTTCCTCTCTAGCTCTTTCTACCTCTCTCTCTCCCACTCCTTTCTTTTCTCCCGATCCCCTCTTGCTGTCATTGTCTCTCCAGCTCTTGCTCTCCTCTCTCACCTCTCTGCCCCATTCCATCTCTCTCTTCCATTCTCCTTTCTCTCATCCTCTCTCTTTCCCACTATCGCTGTCTCTCACTCCCTTCTCTTTCACTCTCCACTTTCTGTTCCTTCTCCTCTCTTTCTCTCCCCATCTATCCCTTCCATCTCTCTCTCTCTCTTCCTCTTCTCCTCTCCTCTCCCTCCCTCCCTTTTTCTGTTACATCCCCCTCTTTTCTCTCTCTCTCTCTCTCTCCCTCCCTCTCTCAGGAGGCTGACAAACTCATTGTATTCAGGACTGAATGTTCTGTAGTAGAATGGAGGGAGTGAGAGCAAAGTTAGTGTTTGTCTTCTCTCCCAACAACTGCTACCCCACATCCTTACGTTTTTTAAGTTGTTTGTTTATTTATTTATTTATCTGTAAGAAGCATCCTGAGGGGTGGGTTGGATGGACCTGTTTTACTGATAGAGGAAAGTTGGCCCTGCCAGCCGGGGGACATTCCTACTCTTGCTTGATAAGTGCCATGGGATCTTTCTACTCCGCATGGACAGTGATGGGTAGAAGGAATCTGGGTTTAACATATCTTCCAAAGCATGACACCCCAGCAGTGCAGTGCCCCTTGTACTGCACTACAGTTCCAGTTATGAGTACACATGGATGACTGTAGAAGTCAGGAGTTAGGTGGTGGTGTGGAGCACTTGAGACTTTTCTAATATTGATGCTACTTGCAAACAGGGTGGGAAACTTCACTTCCATTTGGGGCAGTTTCTTTTGACATCAAAGGAGAAGTGAAGAGTGTTGCTTAGGAAGATAGATATAGCTCAGAGCGATGGCACTGAATAATTTTACTGAAACAAACCAGCTGATGGGGCCTCTTGCAGGTACGAAAGGACCAATAGGTTACAATATCTGAAAGAGCCTTTGACATCTTCAGGGACACTTTGAAAAAATATAACATGGAGACACATATTGTGAAATATGTAGAAGTCTGACTACTGGAGCTGCAGATTCACTGTAATCATATGCAAGATGTTGAAACGTGCTACACTCAGGAAAATGATGATAAGATCAAAGAATGATCCAGTGGGGAGGGATGAATATGATGGAATGCTTCACAGCCTCAGGAGCAATTGCCATTTGTGATTGCTAGCCCTCGTTTATGCCTGGTGTTCCTATGGGTCCCTATTGGCTAATCAACTCATGTCACCAGTATGGGGTTGTGGTTTGCATAGAGCAAGTTGGTTGTCCCTGGCATCCTTAGGCTGGGATATTGGAACTTGCTTTTAGCACCTGCAGTGTGCTTCCAGCATGTTCCACCGCACCTGCAGTTTGCTCGATCCTGGAGTGAACTGCCAGTGAATGTGAACCCTGGAATTTGGATCTTCTAGCCACGATAATCATTGAAGAAAGTGTTTAGAATCAGATCTGCTGGCACAGTTGTAGTACTACCACTTACGGCACCAATAACCTGGGTTTGGGAATGAGTGCGAGTCATCAGAGGGCTGGCAAGGGGAGGAAGATCGAGCATCCAAAGGGCTGCTTTCCTCTGCAGGTAGGGCATGTGCTAGATTGCCCACTAGTGGTGGCTGTGGGGCAATTTACCAGGCAGTAGCTCTACCAGTTCTGGCAATGATGATCTGAGTTCGAGAACAAACTTGAGTCATCAGAGGGCCGGCCATGAGGCAGAGGATGTGGTATTCTCAGGACTGTGCTACTCCTCCAGGGAGATCATGGGCTAGACTGTCCCCTAGCGATGGCTGGGGCAGTTTGCTGGCCAGCAGAGGAGTGGCAGGAGTCCAGCATGCTGTGTATGGGAGTGTGCATGGCGCTGCCATTGCACAAAACTCCTCCATGCCATCAGGGAGGAGAGGGTCACAAAAGAGGAAACATCTTGGATGGCAGGATGCTTACCACTCTTGCAGGCCCTGCACCCAGCAACTCTGGCATGGCAGCATGATCCTTTCCTGGCACATTAAACATGCTCTGCACCATCCTGCACTGGAGGGTAAGTCATGGGAGCTCGGACTGGTAAGTCCTGGGTAGTGTTGCTCAGACAGTGGTTTTGTGGTTCCTACTACTATCTGTCAGATAGTGCTGGTATCCTACCTAGGATCCTACCAGATAACCTGCCAAAGACAGATGTAGGATCCACTGTCAGCTTGCAATGGATCCTAGTTAGGATCTAGAGATCCTAGGTCTGGTCAGATCCAGGGATCCAGGGTCAGATAGCAAAGGATCCTAGGTCAGATCCAGGGATCCTAGGTCAGGCAGTTAGGATTCGGGTCAGATAGCGATGGATCCTAGGTCAGATCCAGGGATCCTAGGTCAGATAGTTAGGATACGAGCTGGATCTGTTGCAAGGATCCTCAGAATCCACATTTGTTGCTGGGATCAACGGAATCCATAAAATTTGTTGCTAGGATTCACAGGATCCACAATGTTTGTTGCTAGGATCCACAGGATCCACAATATTTGTAGGATCCATGCACTGGATCCTAGAGGGCAGGATCCATGGTCAGATAGCACTGCTATCCTACCACAGCAACTATCTGGCCAAATGGCAGGTATCTGTTAGTATCCCAGTTTGTAGGATACTATCTGAGCAACACTGGTCTTGGGGATGCCAGGGGTAGGGGGAGGATGAGGCTGGGAGAGCAAGTGAATAACTAAAAGACAAAGGTGCTTGAAGCAGCTCTAGAGGCCTGCAGCCCCATAAGGAGCAAGGTAAAGATGGCCAATATGTTTCCTCCCAGCTCAACAAGGACTTAAGGCAACTGATTAGGAGGAAACAAGGTGTCTGATCAAGGAAAAGACATGGATTGCTGCCAGGGAATAGAGAGTACTGAGCAGTCCTGAAGGACTGCAAATGGAATATAGGCAGCCGAGGAAGGGCTAGAAACTGGTACAGCAGCAGGGCTGCAGAGAACATAAAACAGTATCATAAAGCAGTAAGGTGTGTACAAATGTGTCGAATACTTAGTACAAGAGCGGTCTCTTTGGCTAAATCCTTTAGTAGTAGAATAAAGTAAGTGTAGCTGCAGCAGTGAACACAGCCTCAAATACCTTGCCAACATTTTGCATCAAAATTACTTTGTCAATGTCAACCTTTTTCAGTTCAGTAAACGATAGAGGACAGTGAAGGGGTGGCTCTTGGAGCAGAGGTATGGGAATTTCCCTGTCCTGGCCAAATTTCCCCATTCACTACGTAATACCACCAACAGCTTAATCTGGTTCAATATTAGTTGGCATCCATCTATATCCCTCCCTTGGGACGAGGCTGAAAATAGGCAAAATTGTCTAGTCCTCCATTCCCTGTCAACAAAACAATTGTGATAGCACTACGGTGATGACTCTAATTCTTGACAAATACTTTGCTTCAGTGTTTGTACAAAATGCCCCTGTGGAGGCAGATTCATTGGGAGAGACATTGCATGGGTGCAGACAACGGAAAGCACAAAAAGTTGGCACCATCCACCATATGCATTGCAACATACAAATTTTAGAGAGACAGTACACATGCTCAAAACTGGTCAGGCCTTCTTTTGAACATAGTGGTGTCTCCTAGCTGTCATAAATATGTCCATTGTTTTGTGCTCTGTAGAGTTAATAAATGTAAGTTTCATTGCATATGGCAGATGGTCTCTTTGCGCTTTGGACTTCTTGGTTTAGATTCCTACCTGTACTATGTCTGGTTTTAGGTATAGCCTGTGAAACACAATGGGACTTCTGTTGTGTGATACAGTCAAAGAAGCCCAACTTAAGTTTATCCTCAGGGTGCACCTACCACCAGACATAGTGAGCTGGTTCTGCCCCAGCATCTCACCTGTGAGTGGGCAATGGGGAAGCATGGGGCACCTACATATATTATTTCTGGGGATGTAGGACCTCAAGATCATTCTGGTCTGAGATCAGCCGACAAATCCAGCAATGGATGGGCATAGAATTTCAGGAGACTCACTGTCAGTCTTGTTTGACCTAGACCACTGCAGTGCAGAGGACTGGGAGCCACATGACAGGGTTGTGAGAGCAGTAAGGTGATTGTTACTAATGGCATGCAGGTGACACAAAACACCTGGATCTCCTCCAGCAGCCCACAGTAGGAATGTGGCTGGACTTGCTCCTGTGGACTCTTCCTCTCAAGCGAGCCATGTACAATTTAAAAGAGAGCTTAACTATTTGAATGCACCTGGGAGACATTTATTGGGTGCCTTAACTGGAAGGTACATTAATTAGAATGAGAAAATAAACAGTACACCTAGAATAAAGTGTTTAATTGTGTGTATGAAAACCTAATAAATATATTTAAAACAAAACAGAGCAGGGCTGCCCTACAGCATAATGAAAGAGTGTTGCAGTTTCCCACGTAGGCAACCCAGGAGATGGCACTGAGTAAAAAGGCTGGGGAAAGCACATTGCCAATGGCAGCAGGCACTAACCAGGGGATGGGAGGCTGCACATTCCAGCACTGCAGCGATTAGCTCTTCCAGGAGCACCATACTGCTTGTGTCAGGGCCTCCCCACAGATACTGCAAGTTCCGTCTGGGGACAGGCACCAGAACAAATTGCTGGAAATACCTAGCCAAGGCTGTATGAATGTCTACCCCCACCCAAAAAAAACCTTTACTACTAACCATAGTACTTGTCTCTACTGGATCTATCTTGGACATCAGAGGTACTTTCAAATGGGTTTTGTGGGGGAGCAAAGGCCCAACCTTGAGGCTATCCTTGGGGATGAAGGTTAGGTAAGTACCTGGAGAAGGTGAGTGAAGGGGGGACAGATCACATTGGGTTGGTTAGAGACAGGAGCATAATCCCAGGAATGAACACAGAGCAGGTAAAACAAATTTATTCTCCCGATGTTATAAATAATTAACTATTATTAACTCTAGGAGCAATTATGGGCTTTACAGCCTCCTGGCTCCTACAAATTCCTAGTGTGAAATGGTATTATCACATGTACTTTGATTTATGTGTAGCGCAAATGCTGATGTATCACTTTGCCTTTTTTTGTTCTTACAGTCTGAGCCGATAAAGAACAGGGCTGGGATAGTCAAATGCATTGTACACAATCTGTTGGCTTCTGCTCTGCATCTGATGGAATACAGCCAGTCCTGCCGCCCTGCCTTCATGGGCTGTGACCATTTGTGTTCAAAAGTCATCATTTACAGCAGTTTGCATCTCAAATGAAATGGAAATGTCCCAGGCAAGGTCTAAGCTGGGGATTTTGCAGGAGAGCAATTCAGGACCAGCTTCCTATTTTCAAAAGCAGACTTGAATCTGTGTCCGTGGTATGGTCCCCAAATTTCCACCCATCTGGCCAAATGTGCATTACAAAAAATCAGAAATAAAGGGAACGTGTATAAAAGTCTGACGCAAATTGGGAGCAAAGGTCATGTACCCTGTGTTACAGGAAGCTTCACCCCATCTCCTAGCACCATTACCATGCCCTTGACCTTAATGCACACCTCTCAAATCCCCCATGGTTTCTGAATTACTGCCTCCTGTGGTAGCCTGCTCAGCCCTCTGACCATCATCTCGTTGAAGAAGTGCCTGGCCACTTCCTGAACCTTTATCCTACCAGTTTACAACAGTGGCCCTGTGTACTTGTTCCTGTAGAGCCAAAAGTTCCCCATGGTCAATCCTACATATACCTTTATAAAATGGCCAGAAAAATCTAGTACTTTCATTGGCTGAAAGATGTCAACTGACACTGCATTAAATCTCTATAAATACATTGTCAGATATCGAATCTCACTTTAATCTAAAAAAAAAACTTAGAGCCATTTTATAAGTGTAATAAGGCCCTCCAGGGTGTGCATAATAGGATCTTAATGTACTTCCCAGGGTACAAGGGCACTTGGCCTTCAGCCTCATTCCTTTCTACACCCTTGGGGAGTGTATTAAACTTTTAATCCACACTCCTGCCGTGGCTTATTACTTAACATAAGGTACTTGATGATCTCTGTCATGTCCCTCATTCCTTCTCTTTAAGTGAGTAGATGTTAGGGTTCCCTAGTGTAGCTATTCTCTAGATTGCTTTTAGCAGATTGATGTCCATTTAGTGGTAAGGGTTCCAGTACTGCACACAGTACTCTAGTGCGGCTGCACCTTCAACCTGGGTAGCAGCACTATGACCTCTTTCCTCTTGCTAGTGAAACCCCAACTCAAGCAGCCTAGCATCCTAATTGCCCTTGCCACTGCCTCAACGTGTTGCACAGAGGATTTCAAACTGCTCATGATTGCAATCCCCAGCTCTTTCTCTTCCTCAGACACAGTGATATAGCACTGATATAGCATTGGTATAACACTGTTATAGCATTGATATAGCACTCATATAGCATTGATATAGCATTGATATAGCATTGATATAGCACTGATATAGGATTGATATAACATTGATATAGCACTGAAATAGCATTGAAATAGCATTGATATAGCATTGATGACCTGGGGTGATTTGTGTGCTTTTATGGATGTGTGTGTTTGATTAAAAGAAATGCTTTAATGACAAAACATTCACTCCTGTAGATTAGATCTTGGTGTGTACTGGGGTAAGGGGCAAAAGACTTCTAGAAAAACTTGAAGTGATCTTTCAAGCTCAAATGAGCAGCCTGGATGGGCCATAGGCCTTACTGCCGACAGTATCTATGTATCTGTGTAAAACAACACACTTGGATGAGGAGGGGTATTTATCCGAGGGCAGAATACGGCACAGTGCTGCTGCAGAGTGAGCAGTGGTAAGCCTCGCTGAACTGCTGGACTCAGATGTGTCACTCTCCCATGCTACAGGAGATGTATCGAGGAGTTGGAAAGCCACCAACGCCTACAGACATGGAGATCCCCAGGCCCGAAACAAAAAGGCAAATTTAGACAAAAATCTCCTGACTGCAGACCAAGGAACATTTGTACTAGGACTACACGCACAAATCAAGGTACTCTGCACAACATATTGTATTTTGTTGTAACTGTACTTCTCCTTTAAAGGGTCAAACTCAGTGTCATATCATCTGTGGCCTGCTAATGCTGATTTAAGAGTGCACGCTTGGTAAGTGTCAGCTAGCACAATCGCAAGGCAAGAGAACCATGAAGGCGTGTATCTTGTACCATTAGGTCCTGCGAGGTGACTCATAGAAAAGAAAGTTACATTCTATCATCTGTACTGAAATGTTACACAGAAACATGGAATTTGTCTGCAGAAAAGGGCGCTTGGCCCACCTGGTGTGCCTAGACATTCCCTGCCTGTTCTGTCTCTGCAGTGGTCTCCTGCAACCCTCCTGCTTATTTACCAGTATTCCGCTATGGAAAATAAAAAGGCCGTGCTAAGGCACTGCAAGGTAAAAGAAAAAAGCCACATTTGCTTGTCTGATTCAAAGCACTTTAATGCAACACATGGAGAGCACTCCACACACCGCCAAACGTTTTCAAGCACTACTGGTGCTCTTTCTCAAGGCACAATGGATAGGTTGTGAGGTGTCAGGTATAAAAGATAGATAATTAAAGGTACGACATATTTAAAACACCCTATTCAAACCCTCACAGTAACCGAAAAGTAAGTATCCATGTGTAAAAATACATCCTCGTCCACAAAGATACTTTTTCTCATACATAGAAACTACTTATATGCCATATATTTTAAATACTCAATGCATGTAGGAATATACAGTAAAACCAAGTGCAAATCAAAGGAGGGTAAAGGTTGTAGGTGGGGAGAGGGAAGGAGGAAAAAGGACGAGAAGATTGGATAGGTAAATGGAAGGAAGAAGGGATGGAAAATATATACAGGCATAATGTAACAGCAATGCTAAAATGTTTATTACTCAGGACATTAATCAAAGGACTGGTAAACAGCTTAACATATGCAATGCAGCACAGACACAGCAATCAACACGCTGCACAAATTCCTAATATCGTAAACGCTACTCATTTTTCTAATTTTACCCTCAGAGATGAGGTGCTAGTTCAAACTTTCATTTAAACCATAACCTCTATTGGTAAGAGTGTGTACTGCCAGAAGCTTTCCTTCTAAGGAGCTGCTTTGTTTACATCCCCACCCCTCGTGGGTGTGAAGACTTTTTCCAACCCCTGGAACTTAAATGTACATTAAGGGCCCTTATGCATATGAACATACAAACATACAAAGAAGCCAGCAGAATAAGGCCATTTGACTGTCTAGTCTGCTTGTATTGCAGGGGCCACAGCTTGAGCTAATGTCCCTGCCCTCCTCCCTCCCCACTCCTCCCATCCTCCCTACCCATGATCTTACCTTCCCTCAATGCCTGTCTCAGCCTCTCTTGAACCTGCCCACAGTCTTGAATGAGACCACCTCTTCTGGCAGTGCATTCCAAGTGTCCACCACCTCTCTGTGAAGAAGTGCTTCCTGACCTCCCCTCCACCTTAAGACTGTGCCCTCTTGTGTTATGGTTGCCACTCAGCTTAATGAGACCATCCTTATCAACCTTATTTATCCCTTTGTACTTGAAGGTCCCAATCATGTTCTCTCTCTCTCTCTCTCTCTCTCTCTCTCTCTCTCTCTCTCTCTCTCTCTCTCTCTCTCTCTCTCTCTCTCTCTCCTCCAGGGAGTACATGTTCAGTGCCTGCAACCTCTCCTCATATGCCTTACCCTGCTGACCCGCTATCATCTTTGCTCTTCGTTGTCCTCCTCTGACCTTCTCCAGCAGGTTAATGTCCTTTGAAGAGAGTGCACCAGTACTGAAATCCATACTCTAGATGTGACCTCACCAATGACCTGTTCAAGGGCAACATAACCTCCTATCTCCTACTACTGACCCCCTAGCTATGCATCCCAACATCTTGTACATAACACATTCCGCTAAAGCACTGGTACTGTTTTGATTAGCAAGGGCTTGTAGATACTCTCCAATACCTAGTTTACATTTCCAGGTTGTCGCTCCACATAAAACTATTTACACTAACAGGCTGCCATGAAATTACAGTTTTAGTTGTACAATTGATAAAACTACTGATATCATCATTTCTATCATTATACATCACAGAAAGTATCCCCAGTCATAATATGTTTACAAAAATACAATTGCCACACCTGAAGTTACCATGTGGAGTGGTGTGTTTGTCATCTCACTTTTCTTACTATAACAAAGAGGATACTGGATGGGCACCAGTTAACAACAAAGCAGTGTTCCTTCAGAGGTTCTCATGACAACCTAGGAAACCCTCGAGAGTGAAGCTGAGAGTTTTTTTTTTCTTTTTTATTTACTATACTTTTGGCTACCGCCACTTGTCCCATCAGCACCAGCTCTGAGCACTTGTCTTGCACACCAATCACCATGCCCCTGCAGATACCTCCTGATTTACTCCCCAGGCTGGGGCTGCAGCACCAAGCAGACCCATCTATGATGACATAATATGTGTATCCCATGTTATATTTTTTCAAAGTCTCCTGAAGATGTCAGAGGCACTTTCAGATATTTTAACCTTATTCTTCTATCATGAAGAGTAAGGTTAAAGGCCCTTCAGTTGGTATGTTTGAGCAAAATTACTCAGTTCCATCTCTCCGACCTACATCCATCTTCTTAAGCAACATTCTCCACTTTCCTTTGGATTCTGAGAAAATAACTGTCCCAAACAGGGGAAGTGAAGTAGCATCAATATTAGAAGGTATCATGGCCCCACATCCCACCATCCAATTCCTGACTTCTACAATCGTCCATGTGTATGCAAACTGACACTGTAGTGGAGTACATGGAGGATGCTGCACTGTTGGGGTGCCATGCTTTGAAGACATGTTAAACCCAAGTCCCTTCTGCTCATCACTGCCCAGGTGGAAGTAAAAGATCCCACTGCATTTATTGAAGTAGAGTAGGGCAGTGCCCCCTAACCCCGTTCTGTCATGGCCAACATTCCTCTGTCAGTAACACAGGTCCATCCAGCTCACCCTCAGGATGTATCTTATGAGGAGTGAGTGAGTGAATGAATGAATGAATGAATGAATGAATGAATGAATGAATGTAGGGGTGACAATTGTTGGGAGCAGAAGACACAAACTAACTTTTCTCTCACTCACATCTGTACTACTGCAGAAAGTTTAGTCCTGATATACAATCAGTTTGTCAGTCTCCCAAGAGAGGGACAGAGAGAGAGAGAGAGAGGAATGACAGAGAAAAGGATAGATGGGAGAAGACAGAGAGGGAAAGAAACGGGAGGGGGAGAGGAAAAGACTGAGAGACTAAGAGATGAAGAGAGAAGAGAGGAGGGAGAGATAGGGAAGTAGAGACAGGGAGAGAGAGGTGGGGAGAGAGAGAGAGAAAGAGAGTGAGGGAGAGATAGGGACAGAAAGAGGGAAAGAGACAGAGAGAGTATAGAGAGATGGGCAGAAGAGGGATGTGCAAGAGAGAGAGAGAGGGAGAGAGAAGAGTAAGAAACAGGGAGAAAGAGTGAGAGATAGGGAGAGATAAGAGAGAGAGAGTGAGGTAGAGAGGAGAGAGAGAGGAGAATAAGAAATGGAAAGGGGAGTGAGAGAGAGAGACGGGGAGAGAGTGAGAGAGAACCTTTCCTCATCCAGTTACATGAGAGAGATGACAGAAATAATTTGTAACCAATACAACAGCAGAGTCCTGGACTAATATCTGTACAGACAGTAATCAGATTACCATCTCCCCGAACTGGAAACAATTTGAAAGTTTTGTGCTACTTTATGACTCTGGTCCTTCAAGTGTGAAGAGGTATGGATGCAATGGTGTGCTGCTGGAGAACTTGCAGGGAGGTTACAGCACCCCATTCTCACATCTTCTGGGACTGCCTGGTCCTTCAGCCATTTTCGAGGATCTGGAGCCAGCCTGTACCTCTTGGGAATACCCTTTGTCATTTCTTTTATTTCCTCACTGGATTATCTCTCTGTTATATCTTTGCCATAGTTCCCACTACCTTACAGTTATTTAGTAAACAGGTGTTTTTGTTATGAAAGAGATTACCCAATTATCTGAAAATTGGTTAATGGTGAGGGAGCACCGATTATCTGAAAATTGGTTAATGAGGAGGGAGCCCTGAACCAATGATCTTTCAGGGTGCATCGGAGGGCTCTACAGTAGGGAAAGCAAGAACAGAAATTTGCTGAAGTTAGTTACAGGAATTACAGTGATACAAAAATTAAACTATTTACAAATGTTACCAAGTATGCAGTAAACATTACAGGAAAGATAAATATGACAGCGAGACATTTTGTTGCTTTATTTTACAAATGGTGCATAAATAGAGTTGCAGTGCAAGATATATATATAAAATCAAAACCCAAATGTCCTCACAGAAGGTTGGTAAGAAAGCTGGAAAGTTTAGGTGGGTTCAAAAATAACAAGGTCGATGGATAACTGGTTGAGGGGCAGAAGCCAGAGGGTGGTGGTAAAGGGGTGCATTCCAGGGTTTCATGACCATATGGTGACAAACATTTTGTCGACCAATGGTACAGAGAAGAAACCTTTATGTTGACCACATTTGCAGTAGGTATAAAGGCAGTCACTGCCTGCCATGTTTTCTCCAGGAGGCTTTTGCCCACGAACCCCCCAATTAATATAATTGACTCTGAGACAGAGCTGATTAGGGACAGGGTGCAAGACCCCCTGAAAACAGTGCGGGGTCCAGCTCCGACACTACAGTGACCTGACACTATTGTCGCTGTAGTGTTGGTTGACATTGACATGTTGCTGTTGGGGCGGTATACACCTTCCATGGAGGTAAGGGTGACAAGCAGGGTGCCCCAGAGGTCAGTACTGGGACCCATCCTTTTAATATCTATATAAGTGATATTGCAGAGGGACTGAGGGTGAGGGTGCCTATTTGCAGATGATACGAAGATCTGCAATAGGGTGGACACCTGGGAGGGTGGTTGGAAACATGGCAGCTAAAATTCTGTGCCAATAAGTTCACAGTAATTCACATTGGGCATAATAATCTGCAGGCCATTTACACACTGGAGGGGAAGAGATTCAGGCAACTGAGCAAGAAAGGGACCTAGGGATTATTATCTCAGACAACCTTAAGGTGGAGAAACAATGCATTAAGGTGGTGGGCAAAGTAGAATGCTAGCATGCATAGGGAGGGTGTACCAAGCAGAAGGAGCGAGGTGCTGAGGCCACTATATAAAACCAGGGTGAGGCCTCACCTGGAGTGTGGGATCCAGTTCTGTGGACCTCACCTATGCAAGGATATAGAAAGGACTGAAGGGTTCCGAGGGCAACCAAGATGGTGCACAGTATGCATTGGAAACCCTTCAGATAAGATTGAGGAATTGGATCTGTACCCACTGGAGACTAGAAGGGAGTGGGAGACATGATAGAAATGTTTAAGTACATGAAAAGGATAAACGGTGAAGGAAGGATCTTCTTACAAGGAAAGTAGGTGCTAAAACTAGGGTCATAGTCTATGATTGGTAGGAGGAAGGTACGAGGGCAATGTGAGGGGCGCATTCACTAAGAGGGTGGTGGAGTCCTGGAACAGACTGCCGGAAGAGGTAGTGGGAGCTGAAATGGTGGAGGGATCAAGAGGGCATGGACAGACATAAGGGCTGGCCAGGGGCAGAGGGCCATTGGTTGTGTGCTCATGCCGCCTACTGTACTCATTCCATACTGTTGGTCGGTGCTGAGCTGGGATTCATGCAGTATGGCAGACATTTCCAGTGATATCTCCAGTACCCAGGAGCCAGGTATTTCTTATACTGTCCCCATTCATTAGGACACAATGGAGCATCCTACTGGAGTAGGGGGTGGGTTGCTGTGCGATATAGGAATGTTGGGACTTATTCACAAAATAGCTATGACCTTTGCTGCTCTAACATCCTGTTTCAGTGACAGCACTGCAGTGTTAGGTATCTGTCCTGCGTATTACATACTGCATGTTCACATGGCGGGGTGATGGAGGGTGAGTGTGTTGGCTGTCTGTGTTTGCAGTGGGGCCCAGATAGCCATATTCTTCAACATTGCTCTGCCTTACTACAGTGTGGTTACCATTCTTTGGTTCAGGCAGCATTTGACAGCATGATATGGCTGTCACTGTGGGATGAAACCTGCATCATGTCATTACAGCCCGTTGCATTGGGTTATGTGTTGCCACATGTATCCCTATCCAGGAGATCGGGTTGGGGTCTCTAGATTACCAGGGCGGGACTAGGGTATCAGGACTTTGTAGGTCAGGCATCGGGGACGGGGTCCTAACCAGACCACCAGGTATAGTGTACTACGATCACCAACAGGGATTTGGGTGTGATGGGACTATTGGAGCAACAGGGCTGTACAGCTGTCTACAGCTACAGAGCTTAGGGCTTGGCGGGGGCAGTGTGCCCTGCCCTAGGCTATGCATGGGGCATCATCCTGCCTTGTGCACAGTTAAAGCAGGTTTTACAATCTTATCTTGCGCCAGCGCAGCTGGTCGTTTTTGCCAGGAGTCGCTTGAATATTGTAATGCACGGCATCTGCATGAGGGACCCCTCGCTTGCATAGGCACATCACAATATTATGCACGGTGGTGCAGTCGGGATGCATGACTGATCGGTGGCCTTTGAATATGGCTACACCCGATGGCCCCTTTGTAGTCTGGAGATGCACGTCGTGATCAGGGATACGCCACACATCTCGCCTGAATATGTGGGCCAATGTATTTTTAATCAGGAAATCCATATTAGATACAGCATCAAAATAACCATACATTCTTGTGTTTTTCTATTTTTAAAATGTATTTAATCAGGTATCTCAGTTTAGATGTAACATCTGGTTTACCATAGGGTCATGTGTTTATCTCTTTGTACAATGTATTTATTGAGAGTAGCCCAGATTAGATGCAACATCTTGTTATCTGTAGGGTACCGTGTTTATTTTACAATGTATTTAATCAGGATAGACCAGATTAAACATTTTATTTACCATAGGGTCCGGTATTTATCAGTTTTCAGACTGCACAATATTTAAACAAGGTAGCCCAGCTTAGATCCAACTTTTTTACAGGACAGTTCTGTGTTTGTCTATTTTACGATGTATTTAATCAGGGCAGCCTAGCTTAGATACATCTTGTTTACTGTAGGTCCTGTGTTTATCTGTTTTTACAATGTATTTAATTAGGGTAGCCTAGCTTAGGTACATCTTGTTTACCTTGGGATCCTGTGTTTATCCATTTTACAATGTATTTAATCAAGGTAGCCCAGCATAGATGCAACAACTGGTTTACTGTAGGGTCCTGTGTGTTTCCATTTTATCATGTATTTAATTAGGACAGCCCAGCTTAGATGCAAAATATTGTTTACTATATGGTCCTGTGTTAATCTGTTTTCACAATGTAGTTAACTCAGGTAGCCCAGCTTAGATGCAACATCTTATTTACCATAGCGTCCTATGATTATTTGTACAATCTATTAAACCAGGGTGGCCTAGCTGAGATGCAACATCTTGTTTACTGTACGGTCCTGTAGTTATCTGTTTTTACAGTGTGGTTAACCAGGGTAGCCCAGCTTAGATCTAACATCTGGTTTACCATTGTTGGGTCCTGAGTTTATCTGTTTTGCAATGTGTTTAATCAAGATAGCCTATCTTAGATGCAACATTTCCTGCTAATGTAGTTAACCAGTGTAGCCTTGCATAGATGCAACATCTTATTTACTGTAAGGGCCTGTGTTCATTTGTTTTACAATGTATTTAACCAGTGTAGCCCAACTTGGATGCAGCATCTTCTTTACTGTAGGGTCCCATGCGTATCTATTTTGCAGTGTGTTTAGTCAAGGTAGCCCAGCTTAAATGCAACATCTTGTTCACTGTAGTGTCCTGTGTTTATCTGTTTTTACAATGTATTTAATCAGGGTATCTCAGCTTAGATGCAACATCTTGGTTACAATAGGGTCATGTGTTTATCTGTTTCTATAGGGTATTTATCCAGAGTAGCCCAGCTTAGATGCAGCATCTTGTTTACCATAGGGTCCTGTGTTTATCTGTTTTACAATGTATTTAACCAGGGTAGCCCAGCTTGGATGCAACATCTCATTTACTGTAGGGTCCCATGAATTTCTGTTTCTACAATGTGTCTAATCAGGGAAGCCCAGTTTAGATTCAACATCCTGTTTACCATAAGGACCTGTGTTTATAGGAGGCAGTATAGTGCAGTGGGTTAAGTCTCTGAACTGGAGACCTGGGTTTGAATCCTACAGCTGCCTAGGTGCATACTGTGTGATCCTGAGCAAGTCATTTAACTTCCTTGTGTCCCCGGTCGATCTGGAAACAAGCTTCAGCTTAGTGTGCTACTCCTGGTTAAACAATGTCCTTTATCTATTTTTACAATGTATTTAACCAGAGTTGCCCAGCTTAAATGCAACATCCTGTTTACCGTAGGGTCATGTGTTTATTTTTATAAAGTATTTAATCAGAGAAGCCAGCTTAGATACAACATCTTGTTTACCATAGGGTCCTGTGTTTATGTAAGCTTAGATGCAACATCTTGTTTACCGAGGGCCCTGTCTTTTATATATTTTTCATTGTATTTAATCAATATAGCCCAGCATTGATGCAACATCTTATTTACTGTAGGATCCTGTGTTTATCTGGTTTTACAATGTATTTAACCAGGGTAGCCCAGCAGAGATGAAGCTTCTGATTTCCAGCTGGATCCCGCTTCTGCCCATTTCTGCAGTCAGGTGGCCTGTAGCATTGATGGTGAAGTGACTTGGCCACGGTCATACAGTGAATATTTAGCCTCCTTGGCTTTTTTTTTGTTTGTTTCTTTATTTGCATTAATGTATCCAGGATAGTCCAGCTAAGAGGCTGCATCTCGTTTCCACTGAGGTCTTGCTTTTGCCTGTTTTTGCAATTCATGTATAAATATAAAACCATTTCCAAAGTGAGTGCTGCTGAATATGATTTTCTCTTAGTGGTATTGGTACTATTTTGTGGCTATATTCATTGTCAATATTTCTACAGAATTATAATGTTTTTTATTCTGTTGACACATTGAAATTCTGACTGATGACTTTAGGTGATCAATAAAGTTATAATATGTGATCAGATGGTTTCTCTGGTGGATTCTGTATGTTGTAATCCACTGATTACAGCGTTCAGAAAATTAATTTATACTTTATAATGTGAATTATTTCCTGAACATCTGCCTTATCAGAATCAAGCTTCAGTCAACCAGCCTGTAGTGCAAACTGATTAGGACAAGTAACAGGAAAACCCCCTTCATGAGCACTCATTTCAAAACAGCTCAATACTCAAGGTCTCACCATTGTATTGAGTAGTAAAATGGAAAAAAACTTTCAGAAACAGTCTGTTCCTATAATATATATATATATATATATATACACACATATATACACATATATATATATACTGTATATATAATATATGTGTCAAATATTTAGTGTCAGTGGTTCAGTAGGTAACACACTGCCTCTGAGGCTGGGAGATCGGAGGGCTGTGGGTTCAGTTCCTACATCTGGCACTTGGGTTAATATTCCAGTACTGACACTGTAGTGAAGCATGAGAGGGTGCTGCACTTCTGAGGTGCCGCTTTCAGATGAGACGTTAAACCGAGGTCCCATCTGCCTGGATTGGTGGTAGATTAGGTGGATGTTAAAGATCCCATGGCACTTATCGAAAAGAGTAGGGGAATTTTATTGAAATCATAACAAATCAGAAACAAATCATATACAAGTCAATATTACATCATACAAATTGTAAAAAGAAAGGGATAAACAAGAACATAAATAAGTACTCCATACAGTAACCCCAAACATAAGAAAACAATCAAAACAACCCCTCTCCCACCCCACTAAAAGAGTAGGGAATTTTTTTTTTTAATCTCAATAACTCGTAAACCATACAGAAAAAAGGATGACATCATACCATGGCAAAACAAATAACATGAATGAAAACTATTACTCACAATAAACCCAAAAGTTTTTTTTTTTTCTTTATTCTCCTCCCTGTTCCAATATTTTCTTCCTTAACCCTAGTTCCATAGAAAATCAAAATACACCCATTCTGACCCCAAATTTGCCGAATGCAACTGTCCTAATTCACTACATTTCCATTTCATAACCTCCCGCATAATAACAAAATACAGATCCGATGCTGAAATATCTTGTTGCTGTAAGACCAAACGACATCTGCAAATCCAAATCCAATAGACAAAATGAGCATACAGGATTCTAAGCAGACCAATATGTGTCTGAGTAAATGAGAATCAGAACTGAAAAACAACAAAGCAGAAGATGGAGGTATTGATGCATTAATTTTCCACCTATTCTTAAGTACATCCCAAAATTGCATAATATAAGGACAAGAATAGCATAAATGATCAATCGTTTTAACTATGTCTACACAACCCTCCCTTGACAATATCTTTCATACACTGCTTTGTGTTTCTGGTTTCCTTTAACATTAATCTTCTGATGCACACCCAACCATACTGTATCCCACATATGCTCAGGAATCCGTGAGTCTGTAACATAGTCTGATATTGACTCTCACTGAGAGCAAGTGAAATTAAAAGGATGTTCTTGAAACTGAACCGCCAACAGTTCATCATATAAATGCTTCCTAGTAAAGGTTTGAACCATAGTAAAATGAATATCCCATTTAATTACCCAATCAAAAACCTCCTCCCAGCATTTAACCAACGAGGCCTTCTTTTTTTTTATGGAAAAAATATCCTTTTCCCATTCCAACAAAACCCCTTTAAGCACAAGAAGAACCCATCTACACCATAACTGTGTAGAACCCTTAATTAAGGGAACAATATTAGCATATAAAAATATAGAAAAAAAACAAAATAGGGTTCAACATACTAATTCCACCATCTTTTAATTTGTTTGTACAATACATTCCTTTATTAGGGTTCAACGACTACGCCAAAAACACATAAAAATAATCTAGATAATGAAACTTCAAATTTTTGGTACCATAAAATTGCACTAATATATATAAAAATTGAGCCAAAAGGACTTGATCAAAAGACCCATTTCTTTTACCAACCTTCCAACGATTCTACCTACTCACCATCTCATTCCCCACTGATAATAATCTAGCCCAATTATAAACCACCATGTCTCTGTCACCAAAATAAACACCTAGAATTTTACATGGCCTGAAGCCACCACACTACCCCTAATCATTCTGAAATCCTCCGGAAACCCTGCAAATCAATACATTTCTTTTTCTTCAAATTCAATGTTGCCCTGAAGCTTGTCCCAATACCTGGATCAAATTTAAAGCTATAATCACTGACTGGCATCCCAAGCAACAAACACCTATCATCTGCATATGCAGTACTTTACAACCAGACAAAAAAACCCAGATAAACCTAAAATATTAGGGAGAGCTGCACTAATTTCATAATGGGATCAAGAAAAACACATACAAGAGGGGCTTAGGGGCAACCTTGATGTACCCTCTCAGTACCGAATCTTTGGGCCCATAATACCATTCTCGAAAGGAACTACATAAGCAAGACCATAACATACTTTCAACCAATCTACAAACACTACCGTAGTCCGTAGGCCAGTAAACATTCCCACAAAAAGGAATGAGACACCTTATCGAATTCCTTGGCCTGATCCAGACTGACCAAGAACCCAGAATTATCCTCCGTCACTAGTCCTTCCATCCCCTTCCACTGTTTCCCAAAGTAATAGCAAAGCATCCGTAATATTACGTCCAGGGATTGAACAAAATTGAGTTGGACTAATAAGGACATCCATAACCAAAGCTAATCGATTTCCAGTAATTTAGCAAACATTTTAAAATCAGTCTTTAATAAAGTAAGTGGTCTCCAATTCCTAAATCCATAGAATCTCCCAATTTAAACAAAAAAAACAACAAACCTTCATACATATCATTCAGTAAATAATATTCTTCCTGAAAAATCTAAAACACCTAACATTTCCACTGGAATAATGTCCCATAATAGTTGATATAATTCCGTAGGTAATCCATCTGAACCAGGCAAAATTCCCTTACGAAGACTCTTAATAACCTTCTCCATTTCTAAAGGAGAAAAGGGGATATCAAATCATCACAGAGTTTAGCATTAAGGTGAGGTAAAGCTGCCGCTATAAAATCTGAGAGGTATAATAAGAAGGATCGACTGAGGAACCAAACATTTCAGTAACATATTGCACTATAATATCCATAATAGAACCATTATCCGAGGCCAGAGTACCCAGTGAAGATTGTAAGCCAGTGATTAGCTTCCTGCTCCCTCGTTGTTGACAGGAAACAAAAGGGTTAACACCTTCAGCTTTCCTTTGAGTACCAAACATTTGTTCCTCTGGAGAGAACATAAACGGTCATACTGATACGATCTCATCTGATGTGTAATGACAGCAATTTCTGCACTAAGATCAACCTTTTCCACACATTGCCTGGATAATAACTCACCTAAAGTACATCTTAAAACCAAATATTCTTTATATTTAGACATGGCTTGAAACTTTCCTTGGTACTTAAAAAATGCAACAAGAAGAGCTTTCAAATCCTCCCACCAGGACCCCACATCGTCATATAAAAACATCGTGGAAACTTTGTCAAAAATAAATTCCTTAAAGCGGACAAAATCGCAGCATCCTCTAGTAAGGAAGCATTTAACTGCCAAAATCCAAAACCAGGTTCTCTAACCGTGGAATTGCAATAGCAACACCAATCAACATATGGTCGGAAGATTCCATAGGCATAATCAAAGTGTCTGAAATATCTAATGATTGCTTCAAAAATAAAAAATCAGTCCTTGAAGAAAGTGATCCTTTAAAAAGGTAGCTTTAGCTGAACCAAACTTATGCCCCTGAAAATCTTTCAACCTGCCTGAAATATCAGTGACTTCAAAAAGTTTCATCACAGTATTGTTTACCCGTAAGCTCCTTAACCTGAAAATTGACATTAAAATCACCTCCTCAAAAATCTGTCTACTCAGAATCAACCGCTGGATTTTGGTGAACAAGTCAATCCTTAAAGGCTTAGTTTGTGGGGTCAGAACTGTAATTAATCTACATGATAGACAATTTATAATGACATCTAACAAAACGCCCTACCTGGCTCAATATCTACTAAACGTAAAACCTGAACATTGGAAGCTCAAAACAAAAACCCACCCCACAACAGGCTTCCGATCCTATCGACCAAAAAGAAGAGCCCCACCACCAATCCTTTGAAGCCTTTGAAGTTTCAGTCAAGGTATGAAGTCGTGTCTTGTAACATAAAGACATCAAACTGCAACTCACTCAAACAACCAAAAGTTAGTTTACGTTATAATCCGACTTAATACTATTGACATTTAAACATGCCACCAGAATTCAAAGGATCAAGAGGGCTTGTTCACAGCTTTCTTACTGACCTAGTAACCCTTTTGTACCACCTTATTTTGTGAAGAATGTAATGCTGAATCAGGAAGATCTTGACTCGTACACTGTATCACATTCTCTAAAGGATCATCCTTGTCCACTTGCTCCCCACGTAGCAAATGACAAAAATCTGTTTGAAAGGGGCAATGGTGACACAGGGAATGGGGCTGACCCAGGGTTTACATCCTCCACATGACATAAGGGTGTAGAAGGATCTTGCAAACACTCATCTTGCAGGGTTAGCATCTCCGAGTGATCTGGAGAAGGAATGGGTATCGAAGTTGAAACTCACTTGGGGAACCTTGAGGGTCGCAAAGGCATGTCTGCCAATACCAAACCCGATGATTCCAGCTCAGCATCAGATATCAAGGGAACAGGGGATCTTCTGTGCTATGGATACCCATATGCTGAGCGCCATGCTACCTCTAGAAGAGGAGGCATTAGCGCCACCCCTGCCTCTATGCCAAGAGGAGGAGGGTGTACCTAAACTGACCAACATCATCTACCTGTGGCCTACAAGCTTGGGAAAGAATTACCTCATGATCAGAGGCAGTCTCTAAATTGTGGGCTGCCCAAGGACAGTCTTGAAAAGCATGGGCTTCATCCCACACAGGTTGCCGTAGGAGAGGCAGTACACTGGCAGCCGAATGACCTAGTAACCCATGCTGAAAACATTTAATTCTAACACAGTCACTACTTAAATGAGACAGGTCACCACATTTATAACAACTTTCAGTTGTCCCACATAAAACAAAATACCCTGTCATGCCCCCAAAAAGGAGCTGGGTAGATGCTGGATCCTCTATCCGATTGTGGCAATTGAACCCGAAAGTTCCAACCACCAGTCCAGAAACCGCTCACATCCATAATAGGTGTAGGATGCTCAAAAATAGTACATTTCTTTTCTAACCAAAATTTGATATCATTAACATCAACCCTTCATTCCAAAATAACACTGTTATAGTTTTAATAGTGGGCTTAGTGATAGGAATAGCCACAAAATCTAACCAATCATTTGAATCCTTTGTTCGGAATATAACTTCCAAAACTTGTCCAACAGAGCCATCGAACAGAAACTAACATCATAATTCCGGTCCCCTGAAGCATGGATGAAAGCATATACATCCATAGGGGTAATACCCATCCTATCCTTAATTAGGGTTTTCCCCACTCAAACTCGATCAGGGGCAAGTGGAGCCGACCCCACATATCTCAAGACTTAACCCAGAATTTCCGCCGGGCCATAACTTCAGGCTTTCAAAAGTCCAGTATAAGTTCTCGTGATTGCCTCTACTATGTGAAGTAGCTAGCGGGTCGTCAACCTTGTCAGCCTCCGTGTTCGTACAGATGTATGCAGCAAATCTGCCCTTGTCTCTTACCTTTTCTTCGTAGCGGAGAAAATACCATGTCGCTCTTGCAAAACGGGCAGAAACTACACCAGACACCAAAGGAGCGACCGTGATCTGTCGGAGCATCCAAACCCGGAGCCTCCATGTCAATGTGCGTAGAAGCAGTGGAACTATGTGCAAAAATATAGACTGCTGCTTCAATCTACAGCCAGAGTGAGTCCCGTGCAGTCTGAAGAACCAGGAAGTGGGACCAATGGATCGGGAACCCAGTGATTCTTATCATAGAACCAGCCAGCATGTTGCAAAGCCTACTCTGGAGACCATTCAGTGTGAGATGCTGGTAACACAAGGTTAGTCTTTGAAACCACACACTTGCTCTCCATATCCTCTTCCAAAACAGAATCTGCACATAAAGGAGAAGTTTGCCAGTACTCAATGTAGGACTGGCTACCGACCGCTTCTGTTTCTTTCTTTCTTCTTCCAACTTGGATTTACTGTGGTTATATTCCAGTTCAGCAGTAGAGATTAGAGCCAGTAAATGAGTTTTTGTCCTCCAGTTCCTTTTGCAATTTAATTTCTTCCAAACTCATACCTCCAACATTATCCTGCAAACGAGGTGGTTCCAAACATGTTTCAGGAACAACTTCAGGAACGATTCTGCACAGAAAGATCGCCAACTGCAGACTGTAATCGCTCCTCCACTGGAGCTCCAAGCCGACCAGCCCCATCCATGGTCTGGGACGGACTGAGCTGCTCCACTCACTCCAACAGTGCAACAGTGCCCTCTGCCTCGCAGAGTAGGGAATTTCCCAGTGCCCTGGCCCACTTCCTCATTCACTAAAAATACCACCAACAGCTTAATCTGGTTCAAGGTCAGTTGGTTTCATCTGTATCCCCTCCCCTGGTCATGCCTGAAAATATGCAGGATTTGTCTAGTGCACTTACCCAGTCAACAAAAACTAAATAAAATAAAAATAAAATGTCCAACTTTGGTTTTGTACAAATCAACTGTCTCAATGCCAAAAGACAGTATCTATGACCTTGGCACCAGGCAAAGCTCACCAGGCTTAATGCCTCCCCACTTCCATACCCTAGAGGGCCCATATTAGAAGATGTCTCCTCCTTCAAATACCCGAGGCTCTGGCCGACAGGAACCTTGACTTTGCTGGACACGAGATGCTATCCACAAAAATGACATCCCCAACTCGGGCGCTTGTACACTCACTCTGGCTGCATCCCCTTTCCTGCCCACCAGGAGATCATCCAGAAGATGACCCTTCCAATGTTTGACTTTGGAGACATAGTTTACAGTGTTACCCCAAGTCTACCCTCACCAGACTGGATGCTCTGTTCAGCTCCTTCTGTCGCTTTGCTCTTGCATTGTGTCCCCTATCCCCTCCCCCAGGATGCATCTGGACACGAGCTATTCGTAGCTCAGTATGCCTTTCCTGTCAAAACATTTTAAATAAACAAATAAATAATATATAAGGAAAAGTCTCTGCAAAGGTCCCACTGGTGATCTCACATCGAGTGAGGGTGGTGACATCACGAGAGAACTCGAGCTTTGCTCTTGTGCCCATGGCATAACCATGCTAGCTCATTCTGAGGTTCCCAACTTGTTCTTTCTGGGGGTGTTAGTTATTCTCTGTGTATACAGTGGAGATGCAGCATCCCCTTTCTAATGCAGTTCTGTACCTGCTCATTCTGACAGTTCAGTGGACTAAAGCACGGCAAGATTACATGACTTACACAGTCAGTATCTGGCTGTAGTGGGGTTTCAGCCTGCCTCTTCTAGTTTCTGACAATTATGGCTAACCAAGAGAATATACTTGTTCCACTATCTGCAGGAGATTGGTACTGTGTCTGACCAATGGCAGCGGTTATTGTTTTACGATTTGTTTACAAAGGATGGGCTAGCTGAGGTGACACATCTTATTTACAATGGAGGCGCTATTTACCCATTTCCACAGCTGCTTGGACTGGGAAACTGGCAAGCAGACCTGTGTGTTGCTTTCAGATTCTGCCTCTATCAAAATTCAGTGGAACTTCTGAAATTGTACCTAATTCTGCAAAATTTAAGCATACATGGAACTCCAAAAGTCTGAAACGAAATATTAATTGCTGAATTGTATCCAGCGTTTATGTAAACTGTGCATTCTTTTTGTGCAGATCATGTAAGCAGTAACACTGACAGGGTGTGCGGTATGTTAAACTACTGCATGCCCTAGGTGGGTTGTGAGGCATGAGGCACAGTCGAGTGCCTTCAACCACCTGGAAGTGCAGTAATTTATGACATTACCACACACCCTGGAGTGTGTCATTGTGCTTATCAATTGGTTTTTGAGTTAAAAAGCAGGAAAAATGAAGTTAAATTTGAGCTGTGCAGTAATTGAAATTAATGTACAGTCTTGTGACCAGTTTTGACCTATCAGATTGCTTGTTTGATTCAAGCCATTTGATAAAGAATATTGTTCTGCGGTTTACATTTTGAATTCCAGAATAAAAAAAAATTCCAAAAAGCATTTTAAAAGTGGAATTACCATTATGCATCAATTATACCAGCAGCATGCCATGTTCTGCCTTCCACACAATCACACTGGGAGGTTAAGTGACTTGCTAAGAGTTACACAGTGACAAGTTGGATAAAGGGTTTGATCTGGCAGTCTCTCAGTTCCCAACACTGCTCTAATCATTATAATACAGCACACTTTCTGTATGGAAGGGGTGTGCCTGGAACCTAAAATGCTATGGGCTGCCATCAGTGTATTTTTAAAACTTTAATTAGTCATCAACTACACTTAGTAGTTACATACTCATCAAAGTCTGTGTACATGCAGTCATCCTGTTATATTTAGATTTACAACTGTAACCACCTTACAAATGGGTGTTCCTGAAAAGTCTTCCTCGAGCTTGCTTAAATGCTCACTGCCAAACTGGTGTCCTCATGCTTTAACAGTTTAAATGTGATTGTCAGAGAGTGCCTGTATAGCCTCTGTGTACTGTCTCTTTAAGAGCTGCCTGGATTGCAGTCATAAGTAATCCGAGAGGAGCTCTGTTGAAAGATGTAAGTATTTGCTGATCATTCATTACAGTAGTAATAGTAATGTAATTTGTCCAACCTGCCTTCTTTGCAGCAAGGACTGTTTTTGTTTATCCTCACTATCTTGGTCCTGGACTGACGAATTGGACCAATCAGTTCTGGTGGGACCTAAATGGAGCCAGACTACAGGAGCTGTCTGGAGTCAAAATCTGTAGGAATTGTATTTTGGGCTTTTGCTCCTGAAGGGGAGCCTTTGTTGTGACTGACAGGAGAATCAGCCAACTGAACCTTTGGATCTTGGGAGATTCCCAAGCTGCTTGCTGTTAGAGGCAGATCTAAGTTGGGAGCTGAAGAAACAAGAGCTCAATACAGTCTCTGTGGAAAGGCCTGAGTTTTGGCCTGCATGCCTGCCTGCTGCCCATGACAGGGAGAAGAGAATCAGTTTGGACTGAATCCAAGTTTGTGAGAATGAAGTAAGCCACTGAGTTGTGACCAGGATCAACCTGAAGAAGACTGAAGATTTTGCTGAATGCGATCGGCCTGTCAGGATTTCCAGCTGCTTTTGAATCCTGGTTTGTGCAGAGACTTTGTGATCATGACTGGAGAGTGGTTTGTCTGGTACAGTAGAATTTCCTTACATGTAAATGTGCTGTGAGTTGTTAGTGGGTCGTGATTTGGTTCCCACTGTGTGAACTGTGTTCTGCTTGCTGGAAGCTGTATCCAGCCCAAAACGGACTGTAGCCTTGCCACACTGGCCCAGCCAGACTACCCACTGCACAGAGAAAGCCATTGGCGAGAGACCTGCCTGGGATCAGCCCCTGCTCCACACTTGAACAGGAATGACGCCGCTAATCATGTGGGTCCTGCTTCTCCTGACACTCCAGATTAACCACCTGCTGTCTCGATTTTCATCCAGCCTGTGTACAGTCTTGGGTATCGTGAGTAATTATCAGGGTAGCTCCCTGTAACAACAGCCTAATCTAAAAGTGTGTCATCTGATTGTCTTGTTGTTTTTTTCAGGAACTGAGCCCTCCAGCTCAGACACAAATAGTGTGTGTTTGCATGTTGTTTTTTCCATCACAGAGCCCCAACCAGCTGCAACATTCCTGGCTAGCCCACCATTCTCCATCTGGGTACCCAGAGTGTGTGTGACTGTTTATGGACCCTGAAGTGCATGCATAACTGTTTGATTGATAGAGCCTTAAGCAAATTAACCTGATTATGCCCCTCCCTTGTTCAAGCCCCTAAATAAATCAGATCTAACTCTTTTGCATTTACCCTGACTGTAGTTCCAGTTTGTGCAAGAGTACTCTACTGCTGT
The DNA here is from genome assembly GCA_016271365.2 of Neoceratodus forsteri. Lineage (NCBI taxonomy): Eukaryota > Metazoa > Chordata > Ceratodontiformes > Ceratodontidae > Neoceratodus > Neoceratodus forsteri. The sequence goes on from JADMNL010000033.1 coordinate 34,438,999, forward strand.
TACTTGCTGTGTATTACCTTGTTTTACATGGGTCCCCAGGGCCGGGCCAGAAGAAAGCCCTGGTGGTAAGTGCAAACAGTGTAGGTACTTGTGTGGTGTATCAGGTATATTGTGAAAGTGATTACTGTGTATTGTTCCGCCACTAGTGAGGAAAGAGGGCGTCACAGTGTCCTGGAGGGCTGTGCCCAGGTTAGCTTGACCACTACCTACCCTGACCTCTGGGTGAAGGCACCCGTTTCAGAACTCAGGCCCTTAAACTGCTACTAGCCAAGCAGGCAGGGGTAGTAGCCCTTAGGACAGCACCACCTAGGGGTTACACAATAAAATAGGCAGGGCTGTCAAAATCCCAGCGTAGTCCCTTCAGGATACTCTCTCCTCTGTGAAGGGACTTTTGACTGCCTCTCCACCACCAGTGCCCTGTTGCTTTTATGTAGCCTATCCACTTCCCCTTTCTCTGTGAAGACTGAACAACATTTTTTTGTTTGGGATATCTGCTTTTTGTGATCCTCCTGCAGATCCCCCACCTCACAATCCTTCCCTAGTTTCCTCTTTTCACTTATTATCTAAGAAATGTCTTGCCCTCTTCATTACCCCCTTTCATTACCCCTTGGGCTATTCTACCTCAGTTTGCACCTTTGTGCTTTTCCCCACTTTCCTGCCTCCTCTGCTTCTTGTGATACGCACCTCTGCCCTCTTCCCTCTGCATCTCTTTATACCTTCTGAATGTTACCCTTTACATTTTCAGTCACTTTCTTCACAAGCCACAATGATCTCTTTCTTCTTGTTTTTGCTCACTTCCTTTTTGCAGAGGTTTGTTGCCTTCACTATGCCTTCCTTAGCTTAGCTCTCTGTTCCTCTACCCCATCCAAGTCATCCCCTTCTGGGTTGTCTCTGAGGCATTCACCCATTTTTTTTTTTAAATCTGTCCTTTGAAGTCCAGGATCCTCATTCTTATGTGGCTTGCTTCCACTGCCATCCTTACATTGAACCACGTTGTGCGGTGATCACTGGTCCCAGGTGGCCTCCTGCAACACTGTCCCTGTTGGTGAGTATCAGGTCCAGCATTTCTCCATCATGAGAAGAATCAGTATTTATATAGAACTTTTCATACATACTGTATCCCAAAGCACTTTACTAGCTGTGAGAGACTGGCAGTGAAGTAACTGAATGTGTAGTAGCAGCATTTTGCAGATCAGCACACGCACATCTTAGGGCAAATGCATGAACCAGTTTTATGGGAAGGGAAGGATGATCAGGACACTGGGAAAATCCACTGCTGTTTGTGCTACCTGCCTTGGGTTCATTTATGTCCATCTGGACACCCACCTTGACAGCACCAGAGATGGGTAGAAGTGACCTCAGTTTAATGTCTCATCTGAAGGGTGGCATATCCTGACAGTACAGCACCCATATACTGCACTCAGTCACCAGCATTGATGGGATGAGCTTAATCCCAGTGTGGGACCAGAACCCACAACCTTCTGGCCCAGAGACAGATGTGCTACCAGCTGAGCCATGCTGGCTGTACTTGTTACTTAGTGTTTTATGTTGTTGGTGTCTTTGTGTACTGGACACAATTGTAAAAGAAAGCTCTTGCTCTCAATTTGCCTTCCAATAAACATTGATTGATTGATTAATTGATTGATTGATTGACTCCCTGACTAGTTGCTGAAAACTCCCATTGAGGAGCCCAGGATGTCCCTGTTTCTAGTTGAAGCCACAGCTGGGAGGCTGCAATCCACATCCCACAGATTGAAGTCCTCCACCAGTAGTAGTTCTCCTTTTCTGGCAGTTTGCCAAGGGCTTCCATCAGTGCATCCCCGCCCTGAGTTGGATGTCAGTAGATAATGTCAGCATAAATAGTGGCTCCATCTCCTTTTTCCAAGGTAATCACTGTAACTTCGTCCCTTCATTCCCCATGGATTCCTGTGTCTCCATCACTTTGATACCCTCCCACATAGGGCAGTACTTTCCTCCCTCCTCCCTTCCTTCCCACCCTGTCTTTCTTGAACTGAGTATAGCCTGGTATGTTAGGTCCTAGTCATGGTTTTCTATGCATCATGACTCAATAATGACCACAATACCCAGGTCTCCCTCTGTCATGATGGCCTCTAGGTCTGGAATTTTATTTCCTAAACTTCTTGCTTTGTACATGCCCTTCCTTATTTTGTTACAACTCTGCCTGCTACCCCCGTGTCCTTTTGCCCTGCCTCCTTTTCCCCTCCTTTTTGCAGATTGCTGTCATATTTCCTTTCATTTCAACCACTCTGCTTTTTACTTTATTTTGCACCCTGGATTTTGAATGTTACTAGCCAACTGGCTACCTGCCCACAAAGTGATTTAAAACTCTTAAAAATGAGCAGCCACTCACAAGCGTCTTCCAAGATCTTTGATAAATAAAAATAAATAAAAATAAATGATTGCTACTAAAACTACAGATTTGGCTACGGATAGTGTCCAACCTGATCAAAAGCTCACAAGTGGATTTGCACTGTTGCTTTAGCCATGATCATTGTAAGTCTATCTCTGGCCCGCAACCCCTTCTCTATGTGGTTTTGTGCGTGGGGGGCATAACAGGAAGTAAGCATGCACTTGTAGTAAGTTAAGTAGCATTAGAAGGGTGGCTATGTCTACTGAGAGTAGTCCTGCACATAAAGTGACTCCTTGATTATCTGTCAAATGTTTGTACAAAATGTTAGCTATTCTATTCTATTGTCCTGATATTATACGCACACTTTGACTATCCTCAGTTCTGCTCGCAGGAAAATGGGTAGATAATCAAGTGCATTATACATTATCAGATTGAAATCAAACAGTATGTAACACTTGGGGAAAAGGAAAGGAGAACATTGTACACTGTCACTAATATGATTTTGAGAGGGAACAGAAGGGTAGGAATTTTGAGTTGTATTTTGTTGTCTGTAACTCTTTACATAAAACTATATGAGACAGTTTTCATGTAAATGAGCTCCCAAGGTGCCTTGCAGTCTGTGAGGGGTCCTTGTGGCAAGGGGCATGATCAAGGTGAGAGAGGCCTCAGATTTCTCTTGGGCCACAGCCTCAGGTTGCTTTAATCTGACCTGTTTGTTCATATAAGATACAGTGCTTCTCTTTATCTTCCAACCTCCATACATCCTAAATTTTGCAGATAAAGAGGATGGCAGATAACAGAGTGTCGTGGTTAAAGGAAAATAACACTTCTGAAACGGAATAGGAACTTACATTGGTGGTAAGAGAGGGCAGATAAAAGGGGACGGCTAAAGGGGGAGCACTGTACTTGCAATATGTGATAAAACTCTAGGAACAAAAAGTAGAATGGTTCTATTACTGCAATACCATCAGCCAATTTCCTTTCAAACAATAAACAAATAAAATGAACCATGTCTAGTTAAAATAAATAAATAAATTAAAACTGAGTTAGGGATAATAGAGAATCTCATTACCAGAGGAGAGACAGAGTAACTCAGAGTACTAAGGAACATGATGTGAGCAGAGTGAGGCAAAGTGTATAGAAAAGGGTACAGTTTAAAGTACAGGTTAGTGTAAAAGTGGGAAAATAAAGGAAAGTTTATTTTTATGTATTTAAGAGTTTTACCAGGCAGGCATAGTGAGCGGAGTAATGCTCGATTCCAGATGCAACCTGGGGTGAGGAGGGAGAGGAAATACAGAAGAATATACAGATGAATATACCAGTAACAAGCCATACACTAGAATATACAGTAGAATATACAGAGGAAAATACAAGCAAACAAGCCATACAAAAATATACAATAGTATAAGCATATGTATAGAAAATGGAAACAGAAGAGAGACAGAGAGAAGAAATGTAATAATGTAGCATGAGGGGGTTACATGCACCCCACAGTGTCCAGGTGTCCATTATGATAATAATTATCTGGTTCCTGGTGGTCTACTGACCTATAAGTAGGGAGCCCAGGTGGTATAGTGGGCTAGTGTGGAGCCTGAATGTACATGTTAAGAATGTTTTATTAGTGAAACTTTTATGTTGAGTAAGGATCGAAATATAGAAATATAGAATTTGTCAGCAGAAAAGGACTGCTTGGTCCACCCAGTCTGTCCAGTAGTCCCTACCTAGTCTGTCTGCACAAATCCTACCTGGTCTCCAGTGACCCTCCTCCCTCCTCCCTGCCTAGTTACTAATATTCCCCATGTCTATCCCATACATGCTTGAAGCCAACTACTGTTATCACCTCCACCATTTCCACAGAAAGTCTGTTCCAGACAGCCACCACTCTGATAGTGAAGTAGTACTTCCTCACATCTCTCTTAAACTCCCCTCCACCTTCACCACATGCCCCCTGGTTCTGGTACTTTTTCATTTGAAAGACAGTCCCTCCTGCACTGTTGCCCTGTGAGTACTTTGTAATCTCTGTCAAGTCCTTTCTTTCTCTCCTGTCTTCCAGGGTGTGCATGTTGAGATCCCTCAGTCTCTATTCCTAAGGCTTTTGATGCAACCCCTGCACCACTTTATTTTCCTCCTTTAGACTACTTCCACCCTTCTATGTCCCTTTCTGAGGTGCGACTCAGAACTGATACAATATTCCAGGTAGTGTTTCACAAGTGAGCGATAGAGTAGTAACACCACCTACCTCCTGCTGCTGGAGATACATCTTGCTGTGTCCCAGCATACCACGGACCCTACCCACTGCTTTGTCACACTGCCCTCCTCCTTTGAGGTCATCAGATATGATAAATCCAAGGTCCCTTTCCTGCTTAGTGATTGCCAGTACCACTCCCTCATCCTCAACTCATCTCCTGTGTTCCCATGTCCTAAGTGCATGATTTTGCACTTTTGGCATTGAACCCCAACTGTCATGCATTGATCACTCCTCGAATTTCCCAAGGGTCCATGGGTTGTCTCCACCTCCCTGAGAGTATACACTGATACAGATTTTTGATGTTGTCTGCCTAAAGGCAGTTCCTGCAGTGAGTGGAGGTGATGTTAATTAAAATAAAGAGCTACCCACTCAGAAGGAGTAGGGAATGCTGAGGACATATAAAATCCTTTAGGGACATGAAAAGCAAATTAAGAGGAGGTTCAGAGACACAAAGGGTCTGAGGTTCTACAGGTGGAAAGGAAACCAGAGACTAAAATATATAAGGGATATACAACAGGCTGACTCAGTATAAGCAATTTATCTTTAAGTGTGAGAGGCAGGACCATAATTCACAAGTGGGAGAACCGTGTGTGTGTTATCAAAGTCTTGCCCACCCAAATGGGAACAGCAATATAAATCACTTTATAACAAAAATGTCAGCATACCTTTGGCAGGTGACACCAAAATCTGTAATAGGTTGATACTCAGGAGGGATGGAAGAATGAATAAAGACTTAAGAAAGCTCAAGGAGTGGTCACGGACAAGGCAGCTGGTTCATAGATACATAGACACTGTTTGGCAGATATGGCCTATGGCCCACCCAGTCTGTCCATTTGAGCTTGTAAGTTCACTTTATGTTTTCCTAGAAGTTCATTACCCTTACCTCTGACCTCCAGAATTCCCTTATGTCTATCCCATTCTTAAGTCCTGTGATTGTTTCAGCCCCACCACTTCCTCTGGCAGGGTGTTCCACTTGTCCGTTAAACTTTCTGTGAAGAAATTCTTCCTCACGTTTTCCTCTGAATCACCCTCCTTTCAACTTTATCCCATGTTCTCTAGCTGTGAAACATCTTTTTCGCTTAAAATAGTATATTCCTGCACCCTGTTCCTCCCTGTAAGGTATTTGAATGTCTGTCATATCCCTCTCTCCTCCTCTCCTTCAGGAGTACATATTCAAGTCCTTCAGCCTGTCCTCATTAGGACTTGTGACCTTAATCCCTGTATCTTTGTTGCCCTCTCTGAACCTTCTCTACCCTGTCTATGTCCTTACATAGGTATGGTCTCCAGAACTGTACACTGTACTCCAGGTGGGGCCTCACTAGTGTCTTGTATAGCGGAATTATGACCTCCCTTTTCCTGCTGATGATGCCCTGCCTATGCATCCCAGCATCCTATTTGCTTTACCTGCTGCCTTGTCACACTGTTTCCTACCTTGAGATAATCTGAGATGATAACTCCAGGGTTCCTTTCTGATTGGTGCATGCTATATCCTCACCCCCACAACTGATATGTTGTTCCAGGGTTTTGTGCCCCATATGCATTATCTTGCACTTCTTTGCATTGAATTTCAACTGCCAAACCGTGACCATTTTTCAAGCTTCTGCAGGTCCCTCCTCATTCTGTCAACACCCTCTAGCATGTCCACTCTGTTACAGAGTTTCGTGTCATCAACAAACAGGAAATTCTGCTTTCTAGGTCCTTCCAATGTCACTGATGAAGACTTTGAATAGGACTGGTCCCTTTCAATCCCTGTGGTACCCCACTGATCACTCTTTCCTCTGTGAAGTGACAGCCATTTACCACCATCCTCTGTGTCCTGCCACCCAGCCCATTACCCACCCACCGACTACTGTCCTGCCCACTCCCATACTCCCCAGTTTGTTTAATAGCTTTCTATTTGGTACAGTGTCAAAGGCCTTGCTGAAGTCCAGCTAGGCCACTCCACTGCCTCCCTGATCCACCTCCCTAGTCACCCAGTCAAAAATTCAATGAAGTTGGATTGGCATGACCTCTCCCACAGTGAAATCATGCTGCCTTGGGTCCTGTAGTCTGGTAGGCAACCAGATGTTCCACCAATCTCTCCTTCAGTGTGCTTCCATGTGCCTCCCACTACAGAGGTCAGGCTGACTGGTCTGTAGTTCCCGCTTCCTCCTTGTTCCCACTTTGTGTAAGACACCACCTGGAATACAGTGTACAGTTCTGGAGGGAGTCTATTTCAAATGAGGAAGTGCACTAGTTCATCTCTGATTAAATTCACCTCTGACATATTCTGTAGAAATGGATCATGGCGTGCCATTGGAGCAATTTTCATAGACTTGACCAAGGCTTTTGACTTGGTCAACCGTAGCCTTCTATTACAACAAGTGCATGTCCTTGGCCTTGATGCCACTGCCCTGAGATGGACCCAAAGTTACTTTACAGGCATCCCCAAAAGTAAAATGGGCAGGCTCTATCTGACCTGAGGTCCATTACCCATGGTGTCCCCAGGGCTCCATGTTGGGCCCATTCCTTTTTCGCTGTATATTAATGACCTCCCTAATAACTGTGTTGGGACCTTTATTCACCTATATGCAGATGATGCTATCATCTACCGTACTTCTCCTGATATCGTGTGGCTCAGTTCTACGCTAGCCTCCGATTTCCACACCCTTGAGGACTGGTTCCTTTATAAGCAGCTTTTCCTTAATACTAGAAATACAAAGAGTATGTTTTTCTCCAACTCATCTGCACCAACCCTTCCCCTCTGGCTGTATTCTAATGTATTGGGGATGTACTCAAATTGGTCAGGTCCTTCAAATACTTGAGAGTCACCTTAGATCCCTCACTTACCCTGGATGTGCATGTTACAGCCATCACCAAAACTAAAATTAAAAAATTGTTGCCCTCTACCACATCCATCTGTTCTTTACATTGACCTCCTGCCTGAAGATTGCAGATGCCACACTCCTGCCCTCCTTATGTATGGTGCTCCATTACTACTCGCTGCTACCACATCCGTACTAGCGCACCTATCACAGGCTTACCATAGAGTTGGCAGGTTTGCTCTCAGGGCCAATGCTCGGCACCATCACTGCAATGTCCTGTCTGCCCTGGGAAGGCTAATAACACTATACCACACTAAGCTTTACATAAGCTTGTCCATTGCTTCTCCTCCTTGCCTTGCTGATATTGTTCAACGTCGTCTCCCTCGACGTGCCCTCAGATCTGCCTCCGTGCCTCTTCTCTCAGAGCCAAACTTACAACTCTCCATGGCTCGGAGATCATTTTCATTTTCTGCTGTGTCTTACTGGAACTCTTTATCTCCTTCTACACTGGCCTGCACCTCCCTCTCTCAATTTTAAAGTTTGCTGTTATCTCACCTAACCCTCCACCTTGCTCCTGCTTCCACTGACTCCTAACCCTGTTCTCTCCTTGCAGGATTCTCCTAGCAAGACTTTCCACACTCTCTCATCTCCTGCTCTCCAGAGAAAAAAATACTGTAAAGATGTCTGTACATAAGGTTTGTTGACTGTGCCTTACATTACTTATTTTGCATAACGGAATGTAATTGATATACGCTTTTACTGTATGACTACTCTGTGTCTAATTTCTGTAGCAATGAATGCACTATCATTGTACTGCACTTTCTGGTCACCCCAGAAAATGGACTGTCTTGTCTCAGAGATCCTACCTGGTTACCAAAATTCAATAAATAAGTAAGGGGACTACATCTGTCCCATTTCAGTTGCCCTCCTCTGGACTGTTCAATGCCAAAAGTGCTAAATCATGTCCCTAGGACATAGAAACCCATGAGCTGAGTATTAAATGCAGGAGGGGCAGTACACCATGAGCTGAGTATTAAAGGGGGTTGGTATGGATGGTCACTAAGCAGGAAACAGACCTTGGGGTTATCATATCAGTGTAACAAGACAGTGGGCAGGGCCAGTGGAATGCTACGGTGCATAGGAGAAGTATCACCAGCAGGAGGAGGAGGTGGTGTTACCACTTTAGAAGTCATTGATGAGACCCCACCTTGAGTACTGTGTCTGGGTCTTGAGGCTGTATCTCAGAAAGGATATTAACAGTCCAGAGGAAGGCAACTGGAAATGGTGCAGGTGTTGCACAAGAAACCTTACAGGAAAAGATTGGGAAATCTCAGCATGTACACACCCTGGAGGAGAGGTAGGACAGGGCAGAGACCTACAAGTGCCTCACGGGGTGAACAGGGTACAGGAGGGAGTCTATTTCAAATGAGAAAGTGCACCAGGACAAGAGGACATGCAATGAAGCTGGAAGGGGACATTCAGGAGGAATGTGAGGAAGTATTACTTCTCTGTAAGAGTGGTGGACACCCGGCACAGTTTGCCAGCAGAAGTAGTGGGGAGAAAACAGTGGGGGATTCAAGCACGGATGGGATAGGCATAGGGAGTATTAGTAAATAAGCGGGAGTCACCGGAGACCAGTTTGGGTCTGTTGAGACAGAGTAAACAAGGAACATCTTGGTAGACCGGGTGGGCCAAGTTGCCATTTTCTGCAGATAAATTTCATGTTTATGTAACATTTCTGTATAGATGACAGAATGTAACTTTCTTTTCTATGAGTCACCTCGCAGGACCTAATGGTGGAAGAATCACTTGTCTTCATGGTTCTCTAGCTCTGCAATTGTTAAGTGACACTTTACAAAGCGTGCACTTTTAAATCAACATCTGCAGCCACAGATGATATGACATTGAGTTTGACCCTTTAAAGGAGAACTACAGTCACAACAAAATACAGTACATCATGCAGAGTATCATGATTTATGTGTAGTCCTAGTACAATCATTCCTTGGTCTGTAGTCAGGAGATTCTTGTCTAAATTTGTCTTCTTGTTTTATGCGACCTGGGAATCTCCATGTCTGTAGGCTTCGTGCATGTCCTTTCCTATAATGCCTCCTGTAGCATGTGACAGTGAAGCATCTGAGACCATTGCTTCAGTGAGGGCTTTTTATCCAGGAAATCTTGCACATATTTTGTAATAAAACATATTCTGCCAGCACATCCCTGTCTCTTGTGTGTTGAATAGTGATATTAGGGTGAGTTCTTTAGGTGTACCCGCATGTACTAACTTATTGCTTCCTGTGGAGGGTGAAAGTTAATGTAGTAACCCCACTGTGTCTCAAATTTTTCTGCCCAGTCTCTCATTTCATAAGTTGGTTTCGATGAGGCTTGCCTTCAGTATAGAACACGGAATGTGTCGGCAGATGGGGACCACCCACCTGCAGACATATTTCCAATGTTGGCTGTTGCCTCGAGACCCATGTGTTTGTATGCATTTTCTAGCCAGTAGTAAAGACTTCTAATCACCCTCTGATAGGGGTCCCAGTCCCTCCATGCCCTCAATCCCCAGTAACATAGAGGCCACTTTGTCACTCACAGATACTCCTTATGTCTGTTTACAAGGAATATCAGTTGTAATGTTTCTGGAATACTCAATCAAAGAAATTACAGAAAAAAAAAAGAGGACTGCTACATCTGGTAAGGGAAGTAAGGAACAGGACAGCACAGTGAGGCAAGGCATACTAATTTGAGGATCATTTTGAACTGCAGAAGACAATAGTGGTATGCATTAATTCCGCTTTGACAGGATCATTTTTCTTGAAAATATGGCTAGGAAAATCAAAGTAATTAGCATCTGGTGGTAACTATGTGTATCGGAACACGCTAAAGGACATAGCAAGCGCTAAAAGTCTGTTCCATAGACTGGCTGAAGGAGGCAGGCACTAACCCGTTTGCTTCCTGCAAACCACAACCCTCTACTGGTCACATGAGATATATGGCAAATAGGAAGCGTATATGAAAGACAGGAGTGAAGGAGCTTTTTGACTTACAAATGGTGATTGCTTCTGTGGAACAATTTGCCCTTTTCCACCACCCACATGCAAACAATCCCGTAGGGCATCCTGAGTGACATGGGATAATTTGCATCTCATTATGGCTCTTTAGAATCCTGTAGCAAACAGCCATTTCACCACCCTGTCACCATACTTCCCTATTTAAATGTTTCTCTGGTAGTTTATTGTTCCTCTACCCTACCGAATCGCCATACTAAGTACTGAAATGATTCTTCATTCGCATGTCCTCCCTTCTTACAGGAAGTCATGCCTCAGTCAATAAATGTTTCAATCTCACTTTTGGCTCCTATCTTTTGGAGTCCCCCTTCCCTAAAGTACCTTTTGCCTAAAGAAATCTTTAGTTCACACACTTCTAGGGATGGTCTCACACCACAAGTGGTGATCCCACACCTCTGAAGGTGATCTTACACCTCAGAGATGGTCCTGAACCTCTATGGGTTTTACACACCTCTAAGGGTGGTCTTTCACCTCTACTGATGATCCTGGACCTCTAGGGGTTGTCACATAACTCTAAGGGTGGTCATGCATCTCTAGAGATGGTCCCACACATTTAGGGTGGTCCTGCACCTCTAGGGGTGGTCACACACATCTTGGGGTGAACACACACATTGAGGAGTGCCTGTTCATGTCCACCCTCCTCGAGAGGGTTCCTGTGCCTTCTTGCTACATTGAAAAGGTGGTAGTCTTATGTAAGGACACAAAATGCAAATGGAAACCCCTTATGGCACTTAAAATGCCGGCATTACAATGCCAGGTAATTACGGTGCAATTCACTGCCCCTTCCGAGGTCTGCCCCGAGTTAGTATAATTAGAAAGGGGATGGGGGGCAGAATCCTGCTAAAGAGATGACATCAACTTATCCAATTGGCACCATAATGACCGAGCGCACTGCCACCGATGCTCTGAACAGGTAGAACCAATGGGAACAACTACATTGTATGAACATTCAAGCTAATTTCTCTATATAAAAACATTTTTTTATTTATGTATTCTTTTGTTTGTTCATTATTTGTTTGTGTTCACCAGGTAATAGCACTAGACGTAAAGCTGCATACTTTCAGACACAGCCTGGAAGAGTACAATACAATGAAAGCAGTACCTCAAGCTGTGAACCCTGCAAAACAAGCAGACTTGATATAGACCAAATGGCCTTCTTCTGCTGGCTTCTTTGCATGTTCAGATGTAAAGTAAGTCCTAGGACATGCTAGGCTGATGGTGTTGGGGTAGCTGAGTGGATAGGGTCTGACTGGAGATGAGTGGGACAAACAGCAGGTGCTACAAACAAAAATAGAAATAAGGACTCTGGGAGAGCTGCACTAAGGTTATGGAGCTGTGTGGTGTGTGGAATTCAGCGGTGGAATGTATGCTGAATGGAAATTCTGTTTAATTCTGAAAACATTTCTTTGTAAAGCATAGAATAACTTTCCACAGATCACATAAACTGTGACAAAAGTTCAGCAGATTGTGGAAATATAATCTGCAGTTAATGCAAACTACAGATTGTAATCTTGAAGACCATTCCACTTCTCAATGTTAGGAATTCTGTCACCAACAAAATTTGGCAAAATGAGGTGGAATGTTTTGAATCCCATAATTTCATTCTGCTGAGATTTAAAATTCCACACAGCACTACATGTCTGCCTTGCAACAAATCTGATGTCTCTCAGGGTGTTTGACTAACTAAGGTTGTATTGTGTTATGGGGTCTACAGAAACATAGAACTTGTCGGCAGTTAAGGACGACTTGGCCCACCCAGTCTGTCCCAGTTACACATTTGCTGCAGACCCTACTCATCTGCAGCTAACCCTACCACCCCGGTCCCAACTGAGATTCCTCTGTGCTTATCCTGTGCATGCTGAAAGCTCTCCACTATTTTCCCCCAATTTCCTCTGCTGCAAGGGTTTATCTAGAGGGTCAATGTATCATGCATTGCTGGCTGTTGGTTGGAGAAATGCATTAGTGCATTTACAAAGCATTCCCCATGCTTCTGCAGCAGGCGACATAAACGTTTATTGCAGTACTGTTTTTTCTATGTTTGTATTTTCCTTCAGCCAAGCTCCACCAGGTATATACTGTCTCCTCAGGGATGGGATCCTGTATACCAGTATCCCCTCCGGCTATTCACATCATGGCTGACATCCTGTTGTGATGCCCCGCCAGGGCAGCTAACTATGTGAGTCCAGATCCTGTGATGGCAAGCACTAGGACTGTCTCTATTTCAGCAAGACCTTTTCACCATTCCACATAGAGGGCTGGTAAACAAACTGAGTAGCCTTGGAGTAGGTCCTAAAACAATAAAGTGGGTGTAGAGTTAGCTTAGTGGTAGGGAGCAAAGAGTGGTGGTAAATGGGGTACACACTGGGAAAGGCAAGGTGAGGATCAAGGAGCTGCAGGGGTTAGGATTAGACCCAGTCCTCTTCAATGTCTTTATTAGTGACATTGCAAAAGACTGAAGGGGAAGGTATGCCTTATCGCAGATAACACAAAAATCTGCAACAGAGTAGACATGCTGGGGGTTGAAAAAAGGAGAGGATCTAAAAAAGTTAGAAGAATGGTCATCAGTTTGGCAGCTAAGTTTCAGTGCAAAAAGTGCAAAAGTCATGCACTTAGGACACAAAAACCCTGGGGCAATATACCAGCTTGGGTGGGGGTAGTATTAGCAGTCATAAAACCAGAAATAGACCTGGGGTTATAATTTCTGATGAATTGAAGGTAGATAAATAGAGTGACAAGGCGGTGGGAAAGGCTAGCGTAATGCTCAGATGCATAGGGATGGGTATCACCAGAAGAATGAGAGAAGTAATAACGTCCCTGAATACGTCATTGGTGAGACCCTACCTTGAGTACTGTGTACAGTTCTGGAGGGCCCCATCTCAGAAAGGACATAGATAGGGTGGAGGTGGTGCAAGAAGGGCAACCAAATGATGCAGGGCCTGCATCAGAAGCCCTGAAAAGAAAGGCTTAATGCTTTAGATATGTACTCCTAGAAGACAGGAGGGAATGGGGGGATATGACAGAGACATTCAAAGTTCCTCACAGGAATAAACAAGGTACAGGAAGGAAGCATTCTCTGAAGAAAAGATGCTCAAGGACAAGGGTCAAAAATAAAGCTGGGGAGGGCTCAGAGGAACGTGAGAAGTACTTCTTCATGGAGAGGGTGAGGGACACTTAGGCGCAGACTCCCAGCAGAAGTGGTGGGGGCTAGGACGATCACAGGATATAAGAATGCATTGGATAGACATGAGGGAATCTTAAGAGCAAGAGGGCAGTGCAAGCCAGTGTCCAAGTGGGGTCTCGGTTGGCACTATAGGTAGGGAAGTTAAGGAAGACTAGGTGGGCCAAGTGGTCCTTATCTGCCGACAACATCTATGGTTCTATGTTTCTATGTTTCAAATCTGAAACATCCAGGAATAGCCCTGCTATTGCAGATGCCACCTGTAAGAAGTGAAACAGTCAACGGAGCTTCCTTGACCTCTGGTTAGGACTAGATTCCTTTTCACTGCAGAAATTTGCCTCACGGTATTTTTCCCCAGGTTTGTTTGGCCTCTGTAAAGCTCGTATGGCTCTCATTTGATAACCGCTAAGCTTGTTGTTCTTCGCTACTGGCTGGATGATACTGTTCCAGTGCTTTGGGAATGGCACCAGGGTTATCACAGGCCTTGTCGGTGAAAAGCACATTGCCTACAAATTAGAGTTATATAGGGACCATTGGCAATCCCTGGACGCCCAGATCTCCATATAGTGGTCATCGCTAGCTTGTACCATTTGGTACTGTTTAGTCCTAAGTGTCTGTATTTTGCTTGCTCGCTGTGCTCCAGGTGGAGGGAGGGCGGTTGTAGTTTGCTTATTTGTCAGTATTTATCTTGTATTTTTGAGTGTTCTGTATTGTCTGTGTTGTCTGTGAAAATTTCAATAAAGCATATTATCTTGAAAAAGAAGTGGAACAGTCCATCGATGTCTGTTGCTGGCGCCCAGGTAACTGCCCCACCACCCGACCCTCCCTCTCAGCAGCCACCACAACCCCACAAACATAACACTGACACTGGGGGTGATTATTCCCCAATGTCACCACTCCACCTCCTAGCCGGAACCCCCACAGTCCACTGCCACGCCACTCCCAATGCGCTGTCACATCTCAAAATGGTGCTAAAGCAGCAGAAGGCTTGCTTACGTTTCAGATACCCAAGTTCAGCTAAACAGATTTTTAAAAAGTATTAAGAAAGCTTGAACTCGGAATGTCAAGTTGGTGTAAAGCAAGGCCTTAAAGTTATAGAAACTGGGATATTAAACTGAAGCCACAATAAAGGGCATCCACAAATCCATATGCATATTTTGGACTGGTATCACAGGTTTGAGTTAAAATATCCTGGTATGCCCCTGAAGGCGACCTTACTACAGCGACATGTGTCGATATCGACAACAGCGCCATGCCACTGTAAAGTGCTGCTGGGACCGGGAACTCCTTCCCCAGCCCACCTCCCAGAACTAACTCTGCCCACAGTTAGAAGCCTAAAGTACAGGGGTGGGGGACAAGAACCCCATGTGGGGGTTTAGAGAGGCTAAGCCCCCAAAGAAAAACATGCACCCATGTGTACAGCTCCATGCCAACTGCAAATCACTGTTGAGATGGTGCCTGGTGCTGTGATGCCGTCGGCGTGTTTCTTGTTGAACCAGCATCGTGGAGCTCAATACCCTGATTTCTATCTGTTGCTGCTGCCCTGTAACTGGCACACCCACCCGACCTTCCCCTCAGCACCCACCACCCCACCCACCCACAGGCGTACCACTGACTCTGGGGTGCCCAACCCGCCAGTGTAGCTGTTGCTGTCTGATGCTGCCACCCCTGTAACTGTCCCACCTACCTGACCCTCCCTCTCAGCACCCACCACCCCACCCACAGACATACCACTGACACTGGGGTGCCCAATCCCCAGTGTAGCTGTTGCTTTCTGATGCTGCCGCCCCTGTAACTGTCCACCCACCTGACCCTCCCTCTCAGCATCCACCACTCCATCCACAACATAACACTGACACTGGGGTGTACAATCCCCCAGTGTCCCTGTCACTCTCTGTTGCTGCTGCCCCTGTAACTGTCCCACCCACCCAATCCTCCCTCTCAGCACCCACCACCCCAGGCCCCCCACAAACATAACAGTGAGACTAGGGGTGCCTAATCAGTGTCATGACCAAAATAAAGAAAAGCTTCCTTTGTCCTTTTTGTTTTTTTGTTAAAGAAACCCTGAAAAGAAACCATCCATCAACGTCTGTTGTGGCCATTACTGTCTCCCCACTTGAACCTCCCACTCAGCACCCAGTGCCCCACACACCCCCAATCCCTTACTTACCCACCGGATGTCCAATGACATAATCTTCTATGGCCCACAGACACATCTCCACACTTCAAAGCCAGACTAGGACTGAGGAAACAGGTATGCGTTTCAATGTATTTCAATGGGGTTTTGAACTTAGTGGCATAACTTGGCCATTTTGCATATTTTGCCCCAGATTTTCAACATGCCTTTTGGGACCCCAGCTCACGAACAATTGCAGTGAAATTAAGTGACTCTCTCCTGAAGGTGATTTTGCTGTCCTTCATGAAATCACCTTTCAGGCAGGACTTCAACATTTCCTCTGCACTTTTTCACGAGATGGGGTCATAAAGTGTGTTGAAAATTTGGTGTAAAACTATTAAAAACAACAATTTTATAAGCCTAAGTTGAATTTTGCAAATGCAGGCTTGTAACTTTGTTAATTTTCAATATTTTACCCTAAATTTTCAACATAGCCATTTCTTTACAGCACCTCAAGAATGGGATAGCTATCATTTTTTCAAATCGGGCCAAAATGTGTTTTGCATCCCAAAAGTTGATTTTCCATTCCTGTAAAATCACCTTTCAGGCTGATTATTGAAAGTTTTCTCTGCCCTTGCTCATGAGACAGAGTCATAAGAAGGCTATGATGAACATTTGACACAAAAACATTACAACATAAGAACGTTTTGAGCCTCACGTTGCATTTTGTGAATGCAGGCTCATAACTTGGTACTTTTCAACATTTTTCTATGCCAGATTTTCAGCATAGCCTATTTTCTTTAGCACCTCATAATGTGACAGCTGTCATTTTCAACTCCTGGCCACAATGAGTCTTTGCATCCCAAAAGGTGATTTTGCAGTCCAGCGTGACATCACGTTTCACGCTTCAGACAGGAGCGAACATTTTCACTGCACATGTTCATGAGGTGGGGTCATAAGAAGGCTATGCTGACAATTTGGGACAAAACTATTAAAAAAAACAACAAAGTTATGAGCCTACATTGAAATTAAAGTAACAAATTCAATTTCCTAACTTTGGTAAAACATAACCCACAAAGTGCACCATAACGTCTCTAGTACCCCAGGGCTTCTATACCAGTGGCAAACATCCAACATTGACAAATGCTTGTTTTAAGGTGGAGTTAGGTCTTTTATTGTCTTATACTCTTAATGACCAATTCATTTATGGGAGGAGCTTAGTTGTGTGTGTGTGTGTGTGTGTGTGTGTGTGTGTGTGTGTGTGTGTGTGTGACCATGCATGCACTGAAGTGTGAAAAGTGGTCTGTTTCACAGCAGACTGATGAGTTTTAATTTTCATTATCTGCACATGACATCTGTTGAGCTGCGAAAGGAGTTTTCCACACCTCCACTCATAATAAGGTTCTGAAGTTACAGTGCAGCTTCTGACAGGACATAACAAATCAAACTAGACACACTACTGAAGCTGCACTTGTCAGGAACATAATGATCTTGTCAGGGCTAGAGACAGAGAGGGAACAGTCAGTTCCTCCTTCTCCTCGATCTCTCCTCAACTTTTGACACTGTGGATTGTGCAATGTCGTTGGATCACCTAGGGGAGCTCTGTGGACCAACCAGCGTAGACATCTACTGGTTTCAGTCCTTTTCATGGGTAAGAAGCAAAGGGTGGCGAGGGAATTTCTCCTTCTGCTCAAAGCCCACTGTGTGGAGTTCCTCAGAGCTTCATCCTCTCCTCCATGTTGTTTACAGTGTATATGCTGCCCTAGGAGAGATCATTAGATGTTACAGTATGGGGTTTCACTGCTATGCAGATGACAACCAGCTGTATATGTCATTTGCACCCAGGACACAAGACGCTGTGCAAGTACCAAATGCATGTCTGGTCGAGATCCAGGACTGGATGACCTCCAACTGGCTGAAATTCAACCTAGCAAAGATAGTGTTGCTAGTGATACAGCCTGGTCAATGGTGGGATGCAGGCTGTTGTGGAAACTGTTTTGATGCTGGGCCACACCCACTTGTGGCATCTGCTAAGGTGAAAAATATGGGCATCGAGTTGACAACAGATTGACATTTGAGGCTTAATCTGTCTGTTGTCTGGTATATTTTTACCATCTGAGGAACATTGCTCAGATTAAAGCCTTAATCCCACCAGATGACCTTCCATCACTGGGGCACACTTTTGTAATGTCCAGACTAGACTACTGCAAGGTCAGTGGAGGGTTCAGCATCACCTGCAGCTGATGAAGAATGCAGCCACCAGGTTGCTGGCAGGCCTTCTGAAGTCCTACTATGTGACCCCAGTCCTGCACTGGTTGCCAGTGACATGGAGAATTAACTTCAAGGTGGTTTGCTCTCTTATATGGTCCTATATGGATTGGGTCCTAGCTACCTAAGTAACTTCCTGGCTCCCCACCACTTGCAGTGCTCTCTCCGCTCCTCTGTGGATGGCCTCCTTGTTATTCCAAGGACTTGGCTGAAAACATCGGAGACAACTAATTTCTTGGTAGCAGGAACAGCCCTGTGGAATTTGCTCCCCAAGATCCTTGAGGGAGGCTCCCTCATTGGAGGTTTTAAGTAGGGCCTGAAGACGCATTTATTCAAGGAGGCTTTTGGGACATAATGGTTCCACCCAATTTAGTTCCATAGTTGCTGTATTACACTGTTTTAAACCAAATGTGCTTTATACAGTATATGCTATCTGTGAGTATTATATCGCTACTGTCTGTACATTCTACAGTACTCTGAGCTTCAGGAATAGGGCACTTTATTTTTCATCTTGTTCTCCTCCCCGTGGGGTAGCTGGTGGATGACTTAGCTCTCCCTCCTCGGGGGCTCACATCCACCTGTGACTGCAATGCTCTCCCCACCCCCACAAGTCCCCATGGATTTCCTGTGGCGGGCCAGGAAGAAGATGGTCATCCCCAACCCCAGTGCATGCAATCTAGTTGCTGAGGGTTGAGCTGAGGGTCAGAAACATGGCTTGGGCTTCATATAGCCTTCCAGTGTTCTCCTTTGCCATGTTCTGCCTCTCCCCATTACTGGGCACAGCATCAGCATGTGCAGGTGGAGGCATGTGTGCACGCTGTGAGTCTCACCACATCCTCCCGTCATTGGTGCCTTCCTGGCCATTCTGCCTCAGGCCTCCACCTGGTGGCAGTCATTCAGTGGGACTGTCAGATCGCCCTCACCAGGAGAGGAGAGCTTTCCTCCAGATGCTCAATCCTCTCACTCTAGGGCGACCTCCCTGTGGCCCACATTCGCCACCAAACATGGGTTGCCGGTGTGGCAGGATGTAAGTGCAATACCTCAGCTCTCCATGCCACTGGGCAAGCCTGGATAGGGCACTTTATAAATAAACTTTTACTTACTTACTTTGGGAAGTATGCAATAAGAGTAGATTGAGCGTTTGAGATTAAACAAGTGTAGGTATACTATATAGAATAAATCACAGGGTAGAGTGTATAATGGGAATTTTACACACACCTCGGTTTTGGATGCAGCATAACCCCTGAGAGCTATGCAGCATCCAACACCGATGGTGAGCGTGAAATTAAAGTTTTACACCCTCCCCATGGTTTGTTTTATATAATTGCTGGGAGCGTTTTTTTCGCCACAGCAATTATATAACATTTCCAGGTGCCAGTGTTCCTGGATGAAGCACGGGTCATAAACAGCCCGTGAGGATTCTTGGACTCATCAGCTTCCTTATAAAATGCCGGGCAATCTCCCAGATCTTAAGCAACGTGCTTCTACTTGATTTTCAAAGTCTTGTTTCATGGACTCAGATGTTTTATGTTGGTCAACATGGAAGACTTTCTTTGTATGAATGCCTGCTGTGAAAATAAATCAACACAAGTACACAAAAGTCTTGTGCAGAAAAATGCTGGTTTACAAATTCAAATCGTATTAGTGCTGTCTAAGAAAATCGGAGTACTTTTGAGGGCTGCCCTTCTTTTTACTGCTAGTGAATGCAAGTCTATACATCTTGCCGTTTATTTTTCCAAACCAGCTGTGACACTAATTGATTTTCCAAGTAAACAAATGCTGTATTGTTACACTGTATGTGGACCTATGTCTACCCCTTTGACAGCTGCTGGGTAGACTGGAGCACTGAGAGGTTATGTGCCTTGCTCAAGGTCACAGACTATGTAATCGTCTGTAATGGGATTTGAACCTGTGATCTGATCTCATGGTTCCCAAGCGAGTGCTCTTACCAGTAGACCAAATTGCCTCCTAACACTCAAAATATAGAGCTCTGCTCAACAACAGCTAAGAATGGGAGGAATCACTATATGCACAGTGGGTGGAGGGACATTAAAAATACTTTTAAATGTATTCTCGTTTCTACTATGTGGCTGGAACTGCAATCATCACTGAGTCAGTTGACTTGTCACAACAATATCTGATAGACAGCCGAATAGATCCAATAAGGACAGAATTTGGGGTCCCTCAACTTTTCTATGGTGCCTGGCTGCCTTTGGCTGTTTTATTTCTTACCTATCCTTTCCTCTCGTTATGACTGTTTTTCCTGGGAGCTTGTTTGGTTCATTACCTACCTTTCATTGTACCTGTCTTTTACCCAGGCTTATTGTAACCTGCCTGTGACATCACTGTTAATCTGCTGGCTTCTCATTTATGTATGTATGGTTCACCTCATTCCCATCCCTGGGTTGCACCTGGAATCGAGCCTTGGCCCAGTGTGCTTCTCCGGTTACCAACTTTAAATAAATAAATGATGTGTCACTCAAATGTTGTTTCCCCTTATGCTGTATAGTACACAAGTGTTGCATTTGTTGTGTAACAAGGTAACTGCAGATATCCCACCAGGCTTTTAGAAAGACGATCAAAAAGGGAAATGCTTTAAAAAATACCGAGTGAATACTGAAGTAGGAACTTAAGAGGCCATTGAATTGCTGGCTGCATGCAAGGGTCCGAAGGACGAGGGAGCAGTGAGGAGCTGTAGTGCAGCTGCAGCCACAGCTGCAGGAGGAGGAGGAGAGTGCTGATGAATGTCAGGGTAGTTACAGTGCTTGCTACAGCAATTGGCATAGGAGAAGTGGAAATCAAAGGAGCTGCATTACTGGCTGCTGCTGTTGCCGCGAAAACTGAGGAGGGCTGTGTCCTTGTCGTGCTGCCGCCCCTAGTGTGAGGGAAGGGCCACAGCAGATGGCATACTGTTCTGCAGGGGTTACACAGTTTGGGGGATGTGCTGAGCATAAGGGGCTTGTTACACAAATGCTGGTGTCAACACCATTTTAAGTTGGGTTACAGACGGGTCACGCAATGCAGTTATCTCCACGTCATCAATACATGGCTGTTGCGTAATCACATCGGTAAATTAAGAACAACTGTGGACATTGCAGTTACTGTTCATGTATCGAGCCCAGTATCCCTAACTGCCCTTTTAAGGATAGTGTGTACACGCCTCCATGAGGGCTCGGTCGGCAGCCAGCCGTGGTGGTGAGAAGTGGCTGTGCTGACGCCAATCACAGATTGGGATGGGGGAGTACGGTGGTGGGTCATGCCCAATTTTTTTTAATTCAGTACACTTTATTGAAAATTAAAGAACAAAATAAAATTGAAGGAACCATCAAAATAATCAGAAGGGACCACAAAAATGGCAGATACATAGGTATAACATTACAGATAAATTACCTTATTAGGATGACCATTGCTCTTATAAATTAATCTAGGCCTCCCCAACCCTAAGCAGCCCTATAAACAAAACCAAGAACCCCTCCCCACCCACCCACATCCTCTGCCTGCCGCTCCCCAGCAGGCTTTATTCTCCTCATGAATATCCATGGGATTGGACAGTCACATCCATATTTTTATTTCACAATTTTACCGAACAGCTTGATACTTTATACATGTATCAGGAACATATTAAAGCTGACTTAGTTGCCAAAGTGTTATTTGCAGTAGCTGGTACAGAGAAAGATGCAACATTTTTTTAATTATAAAATCAAAAGAGAATAAAAAAACATCAGCCAGTGACCCAGCTCTACTATCCGTTCATCATCTCTGATGTCGACTAGCGGTACAGTGACAGGAATCATGTCAACCACAAATCGCAGTTGGCATGATTCCTTGACAGACTGCCGGTCCCACTGTCATTGGGAGGCTTTCCCCTGGAAACTGCACCCCACTAAGTGATTCTAATCTAGTCGGAGTTAAGTCAGCAGGTGCAGGACCGGGAGACAGAATGTCATTGTCTTGGGCACAGCAAAACAGCCACCCATTGGCAAAGTGTTGATTTTGCCAACAGGAGAGTAATTCACTGTGTTGGTGTTGCCCTAAGGAGAATATACCCAATGATCCCCCATAAATGACAACTAAAATGGTACAAGGTCTGCACCACAAGCCAGACCCAGCAGTTAAATAAAATAAAATATGGGTTTATTTAGCATCTAACACCTCAGGGATGTAAACTTTTCATTACACACACCACCCCATACTTTATTCTATATTTAATGCACACCCAAAATGTGGGATGCTACATAACACCCCAAAGCATGCTACACCGAGGTATGCATTACATTCTCCTATGCACACTGCCTCATCCTTTATTTTATATAATTGCTGGTGAGCATTTTTTCTAACCTGCCTTCTGTGACCATGTGTGACACACAGACACACACACACACAGTCTCTGTTTCACTCTCCTCCCTTTCCAGAATGAGTATTTTTTTTTGTTTAGTTTTGTTAATTATGCATTACAGATGTGCTTAACTAGCACTATAGCCAGTCAGGCATGGCCTGATTCTTGCTCACAGAAGCACAGACTTTGGACGGCAGATAAGGACCGCTTGGCCCACCTAGTCTACCCATTTCCTACCTAACGGATACGTTGCAGATCCTAGTTAACCAACAGCCTACTTCTTCCTACCCCCACTAGAATTGATTTATGTCTGTCCCTGAATTCCCCACTGTTTTTGACTCCATGACTTCCTCAGGAAGGCCGTTCCAACATCCACCACCCTCTCTGTGAAAAAATACTTCCTCGTGGCCAGCCCGGTGCCATTGAGAGCTGAGGCACTGGACGTTTGCCTCAAGTCACGCCGGCGACCTGTGTTCGGGAACAAGCACGGGCTGTCGAGGGTCAGCAGGGAGGAGAAGGATTGAGCATCCGTGGGACTGCTCTCCTTCCAGGGTGGGGGTATTTCAGTTACCGTGCTCCACTGGCTCTAGCGGCTGCTGGGGGCAGAGCACTGATGCTGCAGCTAAGAGAGGAGATGGGGCTGATGCTTGGAGAGCTCGTGCAGAAGCATATGCACATTTACTGCAGGTGTCATTGCATGCCCACCTCACACACAAGGAAGTAAAGTGGAAAATAGCCCCAGAAGAATGAAGTTGTCCCATGGCGCCGCCCGAGGAGGCACCTCCCTGGCATTGATCCATTGGGGTGGATTGAGTTGCTCCCCACCACCCTACCATGAAGGGTAAGTCGTGAGTGCACAAGGGAGGGGGTCTGACCTTCAGGGTTGGCCCAGGGGTGACAGCTGATGGCAGGCTTGCAGCTGGGAGCTCCGGAATACCACACAAAAGAAAGCAAAACAAAAAATACTTCCTCGTATTGCCCTGAGCCATCCCCTCTATCTTCAAATTGTGCCCCTTGTTCTTGTACATCTCTTTTCTGAAAGATGCTACCTCTTGGACTTTGTTGATTCCACTGAGGTACTTAAACATTTCTACATGTCCCCCTCTCCTTCCTTTCCTCAAGGGTATACATATTAAGCTCCTTTAGTCTCTCTTCATATGGCTTCTGTTGCAGACCCTGCATCATTTTAGTTTCCTCCTCTGGACTGCCTCCATCCTGCCTATGTCCTTGCACAGATGAGGTCTCCAGAACTGCACATGATACTCCAGATGGGGTCTCACCAACTGTCTGTACAGAGGGATAACAACTTCTTGTTTTCTACTGGTAATGCCTCTCCCTATGCATCCCAGTATCCTCCTAGCCACCCTTACTGCCTTCTCATATTGCTTGCTTACCTTTAGGTCACCTGATATGATTACCCTGAGGTCCCTTTCCATTTTTGTTGTTGTTACTACCCTCCATTGTGTAATCTTCTCCTGGGTTTTTGTTTCCCTGTGCATTACTTTGCACTTCTTTGCATTGAATCTAAGCTGCCATACTTTTGACCATTCCTCCAAACTTGCCATTCCTTTCATCCTTTCCACCCTCCTTGTGCATCAACTCTGTTGCAGATCTTTGTGTCATCTGCACAGAGACATACTTTTCTTCCAGTCCCTCTGCAATGTCACTTATAAAGACATTAAAAGGATCAGACCCAATACTGGACCCTGTGGTACCCTGCTAGTAACGCCCCTTCTTGGAGTTAACTCCGTTTACTATTACCCTCTGTGTCCTGTTGTCCAACCAATTTTTACTAAGGCTACCACCCTGGGACCCACTGCAGGCTGGCAAATTTGTTTATTAATCTTTGTGTGGGACTGTGTCAAATGCCTTGCTAAAGTCTAGGTAGGCCATGTCCACAGCCCCTCCCTGGTCTACTACTTTGGTCACCCTGTTGATCAGGACTATCCTGCAGATATCCAGAAGCAACATCTGGAGTATACAGAAATAATAAAAATCCTTTGCAACAACCAGCTTTGGATTCAAATTCCTTACCCAGCGTGACTCCATGTATTCTGGAAGGAAGGGGTAGAGCTATATGATTCGTCATGAAAGGTCCCATCTAGGATAACCCTTCAAACAAAGAAGGAGCCTTAGCAAGACTGGGAGATGGTGCTACCCAGAAAACCCAGACTCCTACAACCCACACCTCATCCCAGACTATACAGTAGCTGCAGTACTTTGTCAAGAAATTACGGGTGTGTCGGAGCAGGATCTCATCACATCGGAAGGCTGACCTGCTGACTCTCCAGATGGGTTGATTGTTTTACCTATGGCACAGTGAGTACATTTTGAGGCCTCTACTCCATACTGTGGATTACAAAATGGTGAGTCCTAGTCTGTTGCTCACTCAACTCCAGATTTGAAACTGTAGAAAATTTCATTATTACAGATTTTGAGCCTCCCTATGACAACTTTAAAGAGAGATATAGCTTGCAATCTACTACCCTGAACTGTTTGATGTTACCATCCCTCCCCAGACTGTTGGCAGGATTGGATGTTGGCACTCCATGGACAAGGGAGGTGTTACATGGAGGCCCTGACTGGTTTAATGTAGGGAGAATATGCCTTTCCTTTAGCTGTTTCCTAACATGGCCTGAATACCCATAAAATTGAAATTTTACTTTTAATTATGCTGCACCCTTACATTCAAAACTGTTCACCTTTTAAATGGGATTTGTCCTCCCTAAAATATCCAGGATCAAAATACCACTTGATTCACCACACCTTTATAAACTAAACTATTCCTTAATAACCCTTCTGAAATCAGATATGAGAAAATGGAACCTACTGCCTTTGTCAATATACGCTAGGACCCAGGCCCTTAAAATTAATGCTCTTCCCAGTTACTATAGTTCTTCCAATGTATACCCTGTGTGACTTCCACTAAAGAATTTCTTGCATAGCAAACATTATTTAACTCCTTTACATGGCAATATAAGAATCCGTTATCAGACAGCAGTTGCTGATTCTCCCTAAAACTGTTGGTAAAATAGCTACCAAATGTACCCCACTATTGGAATGCTTCACAGATAAGATTAGCCTTGTTATGGGGTAACCCAAACTATATAGCTCACTGGAACGTTATGGATTTAGCCAGACCTCTACCTCATCCTCTCCCATCAGTATTGTTTAGTCCTCTTCATCTAAAACAACCCCTTCCACAATTAGCTAGGGAGCCGGTAGTGATTCTGGAGAGTTGGAGGTGGGGACTCGACAAGATCCACTCAGGTGCATTTATGGAAATATACTTGGTTTATAGTCAATCCACTTTTCCAGCCAGCTAATGGTGATGTTTGGTATACCACCCAGGCCACTAGAGAGAGGCATTGTGGCCTCTTGGCAATTGCTATGACAGAACACTGTAATAACCTTCAAAGAAGCAAAGATAAAATTTTCTTGGCAGACAAAAGATTTAATGCGCTATTATCAAGTAAGGGACTACATAAACACCCAACTACAAAAATAGAAGCTCATTCTCAGGTTTCTGAGGCCAATTGGCTGTTTACCAGGGTGTGGACCTCGGCCGCAGGTGACTATGCCATTTCACTCATATACAAGTCTCTCATATTACAACAGGTCCATGCAGCAGATTTGCTGATGTTACCTTTGACCCCTGGGACCCTCCCAGCTGAAGATAACATGGTACTGTTAAACTTCTCTGACATCATCATCTGTATTTTATAAATGAGTATTTTAAACCAGTGGGGATTTTTCTGGGTTTTTTGCATGATCTAGCTGTTTAAAAGTATTGTTTGTTCTAAATAACTACCATTAGGCTTCTGAAGAAGGTCTGGTTGGTCTGAAAGCTAAAGCACTTTGTTCTGGTTGTTACACCTATATTGGTCCATTAGAAGGTATCAGATCATTTGCTTCTGGATCTGTAAATGTGTCTGAAAGTCGCTGCTCTCTGTTTATGATATATTCACTGGCTGCGTGGTTTTGATGGATTTATATAAAGCTGGGGCTAGTAACCCTTCTCAAGCCCCAGGCTCTTTGTTCTGATGAGCACAAGGCTGGAAGAGTGGACCATTACAAAAGGTGCGATTTTACAACTTAATAGTCCAGCTGAGATGCAGCACCTATTTTACAAAAGACCCTGCTGTCTGGTGATACTCACCATGAATAATCATTTTGGTGTGGCGCTGTGCTGTTGACCACAAGAAATGTGTGATAGCACCCTCCTAATTAAGCTATACTATGAATCCAGTAGGTACTCAGGATCTAAGAGGCTGCAAGTGTGGCGGTGGGGGGTGAGAAGTGTTCAGGCAGGTCTTGCCTTACAGATTGCTTCTCCTGAGGGTCCTCATTGCTGTTAATTGCAAGGTGCTGAGCTGCAATCCTCTCTCATCTGCTAGATACAGGTATTATCTTGTCAGAGACATTTGCAAATTCATGCCTGCTAGTCATGTTTGTTTTTATAATGTTCGATTGCAAAAGTGTTACCGTCAATCCAAATTTATTCTGTTATTCACTGGTCTTGTCATTTCATGTGCAAAAGATGTTTTAGTGGTATGCTGTTGCTGTCAGAGTATGAGCTGGATACTCCTGCCTTCATGCTATAATTATTTTTATTCCTATTTAATACAGATGACATGAATATTTGCTTTAGATTTGTTTTCAGACTGAACAGTGGTCTATCCCAACTATTTGTAGTCAGTTAATACCTAATTGGGACCAGTCTGAATACTGGATCATCATTTCTACCTTTGCAGCATGCTTCCCACCACCTATATCTAGTTCATAATGGGGCTATTCTCAAAGGTGGGGTAGATACGTGCCACTAAATCTGGTGCTTGTCCCCACCTGCACTTGCCAGCACATGCCCTTGGCCACTGTGCCCCCCCCTCACTTGGGATTCAGGATACAAATATGCCCCTGTGTGCCCAATGTCCCTGGCTAAATGCACAGCTCTGCAAAGGGCAAGCCGGTGGGTGGGGGCCATGCCAGCACTCCATATGATTCACAAAACCACAAGAGTGTGCGCATGGCAGTCAGAGGCTACACAAATTGGGGAAGTCGCAACCCTGAGCTGCCAGTTATGCTCCTCCTGGGGATGCAGCCACGGTGGTGACAGCAGGATCCTGCGGACCCAACAAAATGGACACGCTAATCTTTTGGGCGCTCATGGTGGGCGGGGAGTGGCCAAAAGGCACAGTCCCCATGCAGTGCTGGTGCACTGCATGCTGGCTGCTAACATGGCACCACACGGATGCAAGTAATCTACAGTTGGGACCTGTGTTGGGCAGCTGACTAACTGCCTGCCTGGGTCCATTACTCTGCACCCATCCACCCCAGGGATCCTGCACATCAGGGAGCTGGCTGTGGAAGGAAATGCGTGGTGGCTGGTGTTAGTGAATGCACCGCCCCGTGGATCTCTGAGGTGCAGAGCTGTGCAGGCTGGTGCGTGGTGTCGGCCCTTTTGTGAATAGCCTCCAATTTTCTCAGCATTGTGTACATCATGGTACACATAGTAGTCATTATATGGGCTTTTCATCAAACCTCACTCACCCCTTACTTGTGTACCCAGCTACTTTTTCTGTTAGGGTGCTTTTACATGCTTCCCTGGGTCCTCCTGGACCAGGGCTAATGAAATATTCATCTGTTCCTTACTGTCTTCATAAAAGAGGAAGGACCCATCTCCTTAGGCTCTTGCTAATGCCCTTAAAAACGATTACTGTTGCTACTTATATGTGCAGGCAACGTTGAGCTTGACCCTGGTCCCTCCATCCCTTATCCACCCTCTGAACTGCCTCAGTTAAAGGGATGAGTCTATTACATTTTAATGCCTGTAGTCTGTTAAGGAAATTTGATGCCATCAAACTTGATTAACCATTCTAATCCTGATGTTTTGGTAGTTACAGAAACACGCTGAGACCATTCACACAGGGCCCTCAGATTAATATTCCCTCATACAATGTCTTTAGGGCAGACAGACATACGGGGTAGCAATTTACATTCAAGACAAATTTACTTCATCCCTAGTTGATGCTACTACAATAAGCAAGGAATTCAAAGTATTACCTTAAGGTGCAACTCTCACAATCAGTTCCCCTGTGCATAATGGGATGTTATAGCCCTCCATCTGTGGGGTTTAAGGTACAGAATCATTTGTGTGATGTGATAGGCGCTGTCCTCTGAGATAATCAGCATGGGTGATTTTAATTTGGATTGGTTTTCCCTGCCTCTAAACCCATAAAGGACATCTGTGATTCCTTTGGCTTACCAACTCATCACAGATGTTACCCACCCTAATGTTAAAATCCGTTACATGGTGCTTTACTGGATCTAATTCTAGTTAACAAACCTCACCTTTTTCCCATTCTGGTGTCTTTTAATGACCTCAGTGATCACTGTGCAATCCTACAGGTCATAATGTCGTATGCTTAATGGCGTCTGACATGCCCATCCTCATAGTGCAGTATGCAAGCCGCAATTGTGCAATACCACGATACTGCTGCATGCGGGATTGCACCATTAGCACTTTACCAGGCAAAGGATAAGACCTCTGCTGGGACTGGGGTCCATTGAGCAGCTGCTGTGGCTCACAGGACTGCGCACAGCAGCAGGAACCAGGTGCTGCATCTGGGACCAGGTTTGATTCTGGTCCCAGAAATGTTTTTTTGGGACTTGTGTCTCCCAAATTAACCCCTGGAGTTGAGAATTCTTAGTGAGGGGAGTTCGAGGCACAGCCCCTGTAATGGGGGGGTGGGGGCAGAGCTCCCACATAAAACATACTTATGCCACATGGCAGAAATCGTGCTGTATTGGCAGTGCAATTTGCTATGTAGCATAATGTCTTATGACATTATGACCCCATGCCCAGTGCAATAGCCTGTGTGAGGTCTGTCCAAAAGCAGTTTCTACCTCTAGATTCATCCTCAAGCGATGTCATCTGCATTTTGAGCCAAATGCCCTCCTTCCTGACTTCTAGTATTCAAACTGGCAGGATTTCTACCTGCCCTACAGTGGATGAAGCCTATGAGATATTTCAGAACATTGTCATTGACTCCATAAACCTATATGCACCACTAGTTAAAGTTCAGTACTAAAAGAGATCCCGTCCCTGGTTCACAGCCACCATTACAGCTGTACTACTGCATAGGGATGCCCCATGGAAGAAGGCACTGAAAACTAAACAACCAGCTGACTGAACAGCTTTTAAAGCAGTGAGAAATCAGTGCACTAAACAAACTAGGGCTGAGACAATAAGATACTATCGTTCTGAACTTGAAGCGTCAACCAAATGTGCAGAGAAATTCTGGAAAACACTAAAGGATATAGAAAGTCACAGCCCTGCTAGCTCACTCCCTCCTACAATTTCCGCTGGTGGTTCTTCTACTACTGACAAAATGATGATCCTAGACCTGCTTAATAACCGTTTTGCCACTGCAGGGCTAGCACTTGACACCTCATCAGCCAATAGCATTTGGGCTCAGATATGTATCCAGGACTCCTCTTGTCTGTCTTCAGCTACCTCTGCGCAAGAAACAGCCTGCAGCTGCTGCCCTGTCTCTGTGTAACAGGTGGAAGACCTACTTCTGGAACTAGATATCAGAAAATGTGCAGGTGCTGACCAAATTGAGCCCTTCTACTTAAAATTAGGATATCATGTGTCAGCTGTTCCAGTCACTCATCTTATTAATTTGTCCTTGCCCAGGGAGCCCTTCCTCTATCTGGAAAACTGCCCATGTTATCCCTTTGTTTAAATCTAGAGATCTGAGTGACTTAAATAACTAACATCTAATATTCCTGCTTCCCATCCTGTCCAAATTGCTAGAAGGTTGTCAATTCACAACTTAGGCAGCATCTGGCGACTTACAATCTTCTTAACCTGGTGCAATCTGGTATCAGCACTTGGCAAGGTTTCAAATGATTGGCAAAATGCTCTAGATTCAAAATCTATGTGTGTGCTTTGTTACCGATTTGAGCAAAGCTTTCGCCATGGTGGACCATGACCTGCTCCTAGCACTCCTAAGAAATAGCCGGCTGAATCTAATGGCTACAAAATGGTTCACAAACTATCATGCCAGGCATCAACAGCAACTTAAAGCAGATGGGAAACTCTCTCCACTAAAAACTATTCTAAGAGGAGTTCCACAAGGGTCTTTTTATGCCCTTTACTATTTGCCATTTATATAGAAACATAGAGACATAGAATTTGATGGCAGATAAGGACCACTTGGCCCACCTAGTCTGCCCATTTCCCTACCTAACGGATAAGCTGCAGATCCTACTAACCAACAGCCTATTTCTTCCTAACCCCACCCCTAGAATTGCTTATGACTGTCCCATGCATTCTTGAATTTCACCACTGTTTTTGACTTCACAACCTCCTCAGAAAGGCTGTTCCATGCATCCACAACCTCTACGTGAAAAATACTTCCTCACATTACCTCTGACTCGCTTCTCCCTCTTTCTTCAAATTGTGTCCCCGTGTTCTTGCACACCTCTTTTTCTGAAAGATGCTACCCTCTTGGACTTTGTTAATTCCCTTGAGGTACTTGAAAGTTTCTATCATGTCCCTCTCCTCCCTCTCCTCGAGGCTATCATACATGCCCCTTAAGTCTCTCTTGATATGTCTTCCGTGCAGACCCTGCACCATTTTAGTTGCCCTTCTCTGGACTGCCTCCATCCTGTCTATGTCTTTGCAGAGACTGGGTCTCCAGAACTGCACACAGTACTCCCGATGGGGTCTCACCAGCTGTCTGTACAGAGGGATAACAACTTTCTGATTTCTAGTGGTGATGCCTGTCCCTATGCATCCCAATATCTCCCCAGCCCTCCTTACTACCTTCTCACATTGCTTGCTCACCTTTAGGTCATCTGATATGACTCACCCCAGGTCCTTTCCATTTTTGTTGTTGTTAGTATCTCACCCCATTGTACTCTTCCCATGGTTTTGTTTCCCAGGTGCATTACTTTACACTTCTTAGCATTGAATCTAAGCTACCATACATTTGAAGATTTCTCCAACCTTGCCAAGTCCCTTCTCATCCTTTCCACCCATCTTGTGTATCAACCTGTTGCAGATCTTTGTGTCATCTGCAAAGAGACATACTTTTCCTTCCAATCCTCTGCAATGTCGCTTATAAAGACATTAAAAGAGTACCAGTCCTAGTACTGAACCCTGCGGTACCCCACTAGTAACCCCTCTTACTTCAGAGTGGACTCAGTTAACTATTACCCTCTGTGACCTGTTCTCCAGCCAATTCTTACACAGGCTACCATCTTGGGACCCACTCCCAGACTGGTCAACTTGTATATTAATATTTTGTGTGGGACTGTGTCAAATGCCTTCAAAGTCTAGGTAGGCCATGTCCACAGCCCCTCCCTGATCTATTACTTTGGTCACCCAGTCAAAGAAATCTATTAGATTCGTCTGACATGAACTTCCGCTGTGAATCCATGCTGCCTTGGGTCCTGTGCCCTCTGGCCTCTAGGTACTCAACAATTCTTTCCTTTAGAGTTATTCCATCATTTTCCCAATCACTGAGGTTAAACTACCAGGTCTGTAGTTTCCTGCTTCTGCCCTGCTCCCTCTTTTGTGAAGTGGAATAACATCTGCCCTGCCCCAGTCCTCAGGTACCACCCCATCCTCCCATGATTTATTAAAGAGGGTAGTCAGTGGTCACTAGTTCTACCCTTTGTTCTTTTAGAATTCTGGGATGAATCCTATCAGGCCCCATTGCTTTGTCCACCTTCAGTTTTAAGAGTTCTTTCAGAAACCTTTCTTCTGTGAATGGGCTGGTATCAACACCTGTATCCAGAGTGTTTCTGTTGTTTGGTTTAGGTACCTCCCCTCTTCATTTGTGAACACTGAGCAAAAATATTTGTATAGTATCTCTGCCTTTCACAGTCACCCTCTGCTCACCCCCCTCCCTTAATTAAGCCTCGCTATCCCTCCTTGGTCTTCCTTTGCTCCTGATGTACCTATAAAATATTTTACCCCTTCTTAACTGAGTTGGCTATTTTTTCCTCAGTTTGGGCCTTTGCTGTTCTGACTGCCTTTCCTGCTTCTTTTTGCTTTAACTAATACAATTCTCTGTCCTGCTCCTTCCTGTGTTTCCTTGTACTAACATTAACACAGGAATCAAATCAGCAAACATCAATCTGTTTGCTGATGATACTGTCAGTGCCACCATGCTGCAGCGATACAGAATTTCCGACCATCAGCACAGCAATGGACAACACTGCCAACTGGCATTGTGCCATCGCAGGGGAACTAGTGTCTTCTGTGGGGCTTTGCCCCTCACCCTCCCATGCAGGGGCTCTGTCCTCACCTCCCAGCAGGGGGCTCTGCCCCTGCATCTCTCAGACTTTAAATAAGTAACTCCAAGTCAGAGTTGGTTTGAGGAAGGTAAACACCCTGGAGGCAAGAGTGTCAGGAACCCCCAGACCATCACAGTGAACTGCTGAAAATGTTGCTGTGATGGTGTTAGTTCAATTACTGTCATTGTTGCAACATGATAATGACACTGTCCTCTATATAGATAGGCCTACCCGGAACTGGCTATGAGTTTCTCCAACTCAATTTAACCTCTTACAAAACATTTTTTGCACCTAAACTACTCCTGAATGCAAGAAAACTAAGGCCATGTTCTTCTCCCTTCAGTCGATGCACATACAAATTGCAACCCTGGTATTGTTTGTCAAATAACCATGCTCTTAGGAGAACCCCTGAGTGCATGGTGAAATTTAAGTATCTAGGTGTCTGAATCGATTATAAACTATCTTCCATCGATCATATCGAGGAGCTCTTGAAAAACTTAAGCAGAGTCTTGGTCACTTTTTAGGATTAGACATCTACTAAACTTGGAAGCAAAAACCAGACTGGCCAAACAACCTTCATGCCATTATTGGACTATGCTGACTTCCTGTATGGGCAGGCCCAAGGTCTGCCTGTCTAAAGTTGACACCTTATACCACTGAGCACTTAGATTTATTATGGGTGCTATACTCCACCATCACTGCTCACTTTATACCTCAATAGGCCAGAACTCCCTTAGCTTTAGACATCAGAAAACGCAGTACTATAAACGTATAGAGTTATCTTCTACAAACTCCTTGTTGTATCTCTGTTTACCTCTTTGTGTTGCAGGAAGCTACCCTCTAGAAGTCTACCTTATATTTCGCTTATCATCCCCAAGGTTAGATCACGTTTTGGTAGATCGGCAATAAGCCACACCATTCCAGTTCTATGGAATAATACTCAAAAGATCCTGAAACTTGCAACCCCGTGAAGATATCCTTCTTCAAAACTCTGTTTGTAGGCCCTTCAAGGAGCATGTAAATGCTTCCAGTAATAACCTCAAATCCTGGGTCTGGTTCTAATCTACCAATAATTCTCCCTCTTACTGTTCTTCACACTTTTCTTCTGTACTGCAATGCTTGTGTTGTCCTTCTTTGCTGTATTAATTATCTTCTTTAGTTGTTTAATCCTTGTCTGCCAAAGGCTATTATCTACTCTAATTTCTTAGCCGTCGAAGTTATTTTGTACATATGTATATAGGTAATGACTGTATATTCCAGAACATTGTATTGATTTACAGCTACTGTTTGTTGTCGTCTGTATTTAATTGTACTGTTTTAGCTACACTGTCACTGTATATTATTGTAATTGTTCATTGACCTATCCAGGTCCACCTTGTAAATGAGTTCACCTCAATGGTGTTTAGCCTGGTAAAATAAAGATTGACTGACTTGAGTGATTGATTGATATGTCCTTCCACTTAAAAAGCTGCCAACTGCCAATTTTGTACAAGTTGAAGCTATGAAATATGAAAACTAAATGCAGTTTTGCACAGTGACTGTCGCTACTTACTGTCACTACTTCACTTTCATTTTATATTATGGCTTAACAAGCCTCAATAACAGAAAATAAAATGAAATTAAAGTAAAATTGAGAAAAATAAGGACTGCACATCTTGTATTTTCATTCACTATTTGTATTCATTATTCAACAAACACTGTCATTAATTCTTTGGTATTCGTTGAATGCCAAAAGTGCTATTCATCTCATCCCAGCTATTTAAGAAAATTCATGCAGCTGGTCACTAATCCAAAGAAATGACCGGCTCTGAGGTTATTGTTGTGATTATAAGTCTAATTGCAACAACAGTGTTCCTTTTTGTAGGTTTTATCAGTTAATGCCAGCTGCAGTCTGGGCGCTAAGGACTGCAGCACAAAGGACATCTACTTGAAGGAGTCTGCCTGGCATCAGCCACACTGCCCTCTGGACTGACACCCACAAGCCTACCCCTGCCTACTCCGGAACTGTAAGTGTTGCTTTCTCCTTGTTGCACTTGCTAACGGAGCTCTTGTGGCCCCTCACACCTGCATTTGGAGCACCTGAACTGCATCCTTTAGCCTGCCTGTTTAATCAGCTAGCATTTTTAATCCACTTTAATGTCTAGGTATCCTAGCTGCACCTTATCTGGGTATATTTTTATTTGCAATTCATCTTATTTAACTGGTGTGTTTCTCTGCAGCTGTTGTTTTTTACCAGTGTTAACCAACCAGCTGGTATTACGCCACATGTTTTGTTACACTTCAGGTTTGTCCATTTATCTTAGTTCCACTCTGTTTATAGTGCTTTAGTCTACAGTTGGCTATATAAGCCTGTTGTGCACAGTCTCGTAGCTGTGCTAGCCTGCTGTCTCTAGTTAGTCATTAACATTGCTGCTGTGCTAATTAGTTGATGGCTGTTGCATCTCAATGGCTGGCCACTATCTTCCTTGCCTTCCTCTGTCTTCTCCTTTACCTCCTCCTCCTGCCCCAGTCTCTACCCTCCTCCACCCATCTGTCCCCAACTCTATCAATCTCCCTTCCTATTCACCCTGGTCTCCTCTCCTTCCCTTCCTGAACCTGGAGTTTCTTCACCAAGCCTTTCTGCCCTTCCTTGCACCCTCCCCATTTGGGACAAAAGTCCCATTCCATCTTCCTGCTCCATATCCTGATCCTCTTCCTCCTGTCTGGCAGCGTGGAAACTAACCTTGGTCCACCCCTCCTCTGTCCTACACTTCCTCACCTTCTAAAGGCCTTAGCATCTTTCATCTCAGTGTTAGGAGCCTTCTTCCTAAAGCTAACCTCCTAATGTCAGGGTTTTACAACACTCTTCTGACATCCTCTGCATTACTGAATCTTAGCTGTCCTCCAGGACTCCCGACTCTAGCCAGTGCTTTCCTGATTTCCCACCTCTTCAGGCAGGACCACGGCAAATGTGCAGTGGCACTGCCATCTATATCCATCAGAGCATCTCCTGTACCATTGCTCTTAGGGAGGCTGTGCCCTTTTCCTCTGAGTTTTGCCTTGTTAACTTTCCTTTCCTTTCCTTCCACCGTACCCATTTTTACTGGGTTTTTTATGCTTTACGCTCTCTTGCTGACCTTCTCTCTACCATCACCTTATACTCTTCCTTAGGTGAACTCATCTTCCTTGGGGACTTTAATATTAACTGGCACTCCTGGCCTCCGGTTGATCTCCCAGGATTAAATCCCTTAATCTCTCCGAGCTGATTACTGAACCCCTCGGCTCAGTCTCTCCTCCCTTAATCACATCCTTCTGCAGTGGGTTCTCTATTCCACCCCACTGCATGGTTGCAGTAAGTGTTCTTCTGGATACCTTCAGTGACCATTGCATAATGTTCTGCATCAGGAAAGTCCAGTCCCTCCTTCCCTAAAGTGCATTTAGTCTAGGTCCATCTAGCTACTTAATATCGATGCTCTCTGAGTAACCTTGCTGCAGCTCATTGGCCAGCCATCTTCTCTGCCCTGATATTGGCGTGGCCTCTCCTATTCCATTCCAAATTTTCCTTTGTCCGAGACAAGCACAACCCCTTAGAAGTCCAGGGTTAAATCTTCCCACCACCCTGGATTACTCCAGAACTCGTTGATCAGTGTAAGTCCGGTGATCATGCTTGGGCCAGTTACAAATTATCTCACTCTGCCTGACCTCCTGTCTTCGGGTGCTTGAAATTTCCATACTAAGGCTGTCCATGCTTCTAAATCCCTCAGTTTTAAGGCAAGCTCTGGAACAACCTTAACTCTCCAGTCAAATTCTGGTAGGAGATTTACTTCCTTTTACCCGCCAACTTACCTTCTCCTAGTCCTCTCGTAAATGGTTCTCCCATCTCTGATCTTCCCTTTAGTGACTCAATTTGACAAGTTCTTTGCTACTTGTGCCCTCTCAGCTCCTCTCCTGTGCCTGCTCCTCCATCCACCTATTCTTCTTCCTGGGTTTTCATTGCCCACCCCACCCCCACCGCTACTACACAGCAAACCTTGCTTGTTATTTGCTCTCTCAACCTGTCTAAATGTAGTCCTGATGGGCTGGACCTTAAACTCCTCCATCTTTCAGCTCCTGTCTTTGCCTTCCCCTTTCTTACCTCCTCAACATCTCTTTCTCCGCTGTCCCTCAAACTTAGAAGATTGCCAAATTCTCCCCTTCATAAGAGGGAGACCCTCCTCCTCTGGCAACTTCTAACCTCTCTTCCTCCTCCATCTTCTTGTGAAGCTGCAAAGAGAAACTTGTCTACTCTAGGCTTGCTGACTTCCTGCATTCGTTCAACTTCTTGTCCCCTTTCCAGTCTGGTTTCTAGAAGAACCACTCTACTGGCTCTTCCTGCTGCATGTTACTGACTCATCCTCACTGGGATGGATCAAGGGGACATCACAGCGACCATTTTTGGTTGGTTCTTCTTTATTTAACTCTTGTGACCTAGGCAGGGGACCTCAGGGTTCTATATTAGGTCTTGATGTTCTCACGTTTTGATAATGTATTACTTTTGGCACGTAAATCCTGCAATTCTTTACTTTATGCAGATAATCTGATTATTTCTCTACCGGCTAAAACTCTGATGGATTTTCTTGAATCATGAGTTGGATCTGCTGTCTACATGTAGCTAGTTTGTCAATAACTCATTCATTTTAAATTCCAAAATGACAAAAGCCACGTTATTTGGCGTTGCATCCATGCTGAATGGGTGCCCCTCCCTTATGTTGCATGATAGTTTAGGTATGGCATTGCAAAAGTTTTCAGTTCAAATATTTGGGGACTGTTCTACACCCTGTGCCAACTTTTTGAGTCCATGTCAAATTAGTCAGTCAAACATTAACCAAAGGTGTATTGTTCTTTATAAACTGAAACAATTGTTTTCTCCTGAAACCTGGCAAGCAGTAGCTATTGTCTCACTTTAATCCCATTTTGACTTTTTTTTCCGGTCTTTTTTTGTAAGGGTGTCAGACAGCACAATATTCTTTCCGTTTGTTATAATAACATATGCTTTTTGTTTTCCTTGCCCCTATTTGAACCCATTCCTGTTCTTTGTATTATCAGCTGGGGTGGTTATCTCCTCTTGCCCAAACAGAATACTTTGGTTGTTACATTTTTAAGCAGTATTTTTTTTTCTGTTTCTCCTTTTCCATTATCTGATCTAGTTTCAGTAATGGCAGTCATGTCAAATTTGAGATCACCTAAAGTTATTTTTTATTGCGATCCACCCTTAGCAAATCCAAGACTCATTCCAGAGCTTCCTCGGAGCTTCCCTTGCTATTGGAATAGATTAACAGAATCTTTATGTCTTGCTTGTTCATTTTCTGCTTTTAACATAATTTTAAATCTTTAAAAAAAAATCCAAGGTGCCTGTAAACATTTTTGATTGTATGATGATATATTTATTGTATTTGTATGTTATGTTTTACTATGTGTTGTATTGCAGGTAGAGCCAGAAACAGGGCTCTCAGTCCAGTGCCCCTCTTAGTAAATGAATCACTAAATAGAAATAAATAAAATGTCAGCAATCCGCAAAACCTTTGATTCAGTGTGTCAGCCATTCCTTCTGGTAAAATTGAGCTCTGCTAACCTCGCAGCTCCATCTGTTGAATGGTTCTGTGCTCACCTCATGGGCGTCAACAGTCGTTGGTACTGGTAGGAGGTGTCCAGTCACCTCCACTGCCCATCAAGGCTAGAGTCCCCTGGGATCCATCCTGGATCCCATCCTCAACTCCATTTTCACAGACAACCTCCCTCTGCCTGTGCCAACTCACGTATTCATATGTATGCATATGGCATAGTTATTGACATTGCCGGACCTTAGACTGCAGCGGTGGGAGGCTTCTCCAGTGAGCAGTTCTACAATGTCCTGTGCTGGTTCCACTCCAACCAACTCCTGGTCAGCACTAAAATAAACAGTGCCCATGACCTTTCTTCCTCTCAAATTATAATCAGCTGCTGAGCTAACATATGTTACATGTTATACACACCATCATGGTATTCATTTTAATATGTTCAACTTATCCTCTTCTATATCTCTCAGTTGTTGCTATGTCTATAGATAGATAAATAATACACTCCCTCCCTCCATCACATCACCAGTTCCACTGCACCTCATCTCCAAATACTGGTGTGGGTCCCTCCTTCTTATCTATCCTCACCCCTCTCTTCCATTCCCTCTGCCTCTACTCCCTCCCCTCAGGGATCCTGATAACTTCTCCTTCCCCACCCACACTCCTCTGCTGGACAGTCAGCCTTCTCCTATCACCATTGCTCTCTCTGAACATGCTCTTCTCCTTGCTCAGTCTCTCCCCTCATGGCTCCCTTAGGCATGAACTCAAACTCCTCCCCACCCCATCTGCTCCTGTCAGCCCTCCATTGACCCTCTCCTGCTGGAGCCCCTACCATCCCAGATGGGGCCCTCTCCTTGGTTCTAGTTCAGCCTGTATCTGTCTCTCTGCTATTCTATAACTGTACTGTCATCCCTTCACCTGCCCTGGTCTCTCTATGTGCTGATCATATCGCTCTGAATGGCTTGCTCTTCTACAGCACTTATACCATGTTAAATGGCACTCTTACTATGTTAAGGACCACCCTCCTCCTATCTCCCCATCCCTATACCTCACCTCTGACCCTTCATCCCCAGTGACAAAGCCCTCTCAGGCTGCCACCAATTACAGCTTCAACAAAACCTTACATTCTGCTGGCTTTGCCCCACCCTGAGCACTAATTCCCTGAAATTTTCAGCGGACTTGTGCAGACTTTAATTGACTATCTATATATATGTAGGACTGGCAGAAATTTCTATGAAATTTCTAGACAATCTCTAACCTAAATATAACTTGACAGTTAAGCACAATATTTCTTTTTTCATGCATACTATTTAACTTAGAATTCATGTTATCGTTTGTACTAAAATGTATTTCTGTATATTTACTGTTGTTATGGTTTATTCTGTTCTGTACTATGTGTGACTTGGAGCCTTTGTAAAGGAGCATTTGGCTCAAAGGTGTTAACCCCAAACTGAAATAAATACATACATAAATAAATAAATAAATGGTACTCTGATTTCCTGTTATTTGTGCTGAGCATTGCTATCATGTATGTTTATTGTATTTCCCATTCCTTCTTCTGGGTCGCACCGGAAAAAGGCACTTGTGTCAGAGCACCTTCCAGGTTACCAAATTTCAAATTAATAAAATAAAATAATTTTGCTGTTTGAGCAGAGGTGCAAGCAGTGTTGAAAGTATATGTCAGCTTGCCTGTTGGTACAGCGGTGGGTCTACCACTCACGATGCTGGTGACACAGGTTTGGATGAGTCTTGGTCATCAGAGGGCCAGCTATGGGAGGAGGATCAGGCATCTGAGAGGATGTGCTCCTCCTGTGGGAAGAGAGGACTGCTTGCTCTGCTAAAACACTGCCAACTGGGTGACCACAGGTGGCAGTGCAGCAAGACGTGATGGGTGAGTGGGACTTCCTTGCCAGGACATCTGCAGCTTTGCGTGCAGACATCCATCAGGCCCTAGCCAGGAAGTGTTCAGGGAGGGATGAATAGTGAAGAAAATACCTCCGGTCCTGTAGCAATGTGATGCCACGTCTCTCTCCATGGCCCGTGCTTCACTCACTGGACAAGCGCAGCTATGTAACTCTTACAGGGTTTGGGGAACCTGGGAGGCTCTGCTACAGGGAGTAATCCCTGGGCACTTACTGGTCAGAAGATAAGTCCTGGAACAGCCCGTGATTGGGCTAGGAGAGATAGGGACTGGTGACATCCAGGCAGGGAAAGGAAAAGTACAATGAACTAAAATAAATAAAAAGGAGTATGTCTGTGTTCCTAGGATTCATTAATTAAATGTGTAAGTGTAAATAATGCTTACGCAGAATCAAAATGAGGAGAAACTGGCAGCTGATGAGTCGGGGGAAAAACACTAAAAATAAAAAAATCCATTTTGTTCCTGTAACAAGTACAGCTGCTTTAAAGAAATTAGTGATGAAAAAACTGTCTCTTGAATATCTTTGTGTTGCCAGAACTTATCTCTACAACATCTAAATGTGTTAAGTGTGTGATCTCACTATGACTCTAAAGATAAGTTGTTGTAAAAATGCATTTGTAAGATGATTCCTTCCACTGCTAGAAGAAAAGGTTCCTCTTTTGAGCATGGAAGTGAAGGTAAGTGCTTCAGCATGGGCCCTGCTCTTCCTGTAATGATCCTATCAACAAAATCAACAAGTAAAATGATATAAAAAAATTGGACCCATACAATTGACTCCACTTCTAATGCACCGCACAAGTGTACTCCACTTCTAATGCACCGTACAGATGTACTCCACTTCTAATGCACCCATAAGTGTACTCCACTTACTGTATAATGCACCACACAGGTATACTCCACTTACTGTATAATGCACCACACAAGTGTACTCCACTTACTGTATAGTCGCCATACAGTGTACTCCACTTTTAATGCACCACACAAGTGCACTCCATTCTAATGCACCATACAAGTGTACTCCACTTACTGTATAGTGCCCATACAAGTGTACTCCATTTACTGTATAATGCACCATACAAGGTACTCCACTTTTAATGCACCACCGAGTGCACTTCACTTCTAATGCACCATACAAGTGTACTCCACTTACCGTATGCGCGCCATACAAGTGTACTCCACTTTTAATGCACCACATGAGTGTACTCCACTCTAATGCACCATACAAGTGTACTCCACTTACTGTATAGTGCGCCATACAAGTGTACTCCACTTTTAATGCACCACATGAGTGCACTCCACTTCTAATGCACCATACAAGTGTACTCCACTTACTGTATAGTGCGCCATACAAGTGTACTCCACTTTTAATGCACCACATGAGTGCACTCCACTTCAAATGCACCATACAAGTGTGCTCCACGTACAGTATAATGCACCATATAAGTGTGCTCCACTTTAATGCACCATACAAGTGCATTCCACTTAATGCACCATACAAGTGTACTCCACTTACTGTATAATGCACCATACAAGTGTACTCCACTTCAAATGCACCATACAAGTATTTCCACTTACTGTATAATGCACCATGCTGCTGTACTCCACTTACTGTATAATGCACCATACAAGTGTACTTCCACTGACTGTCTAATGCATTATACACATGTACTCCACTTCTAGTGCACCACAAGTGTACTCAGCTTACTGTATAATGCACCATACAGGTGTACAAACTTACTATATAATGCACCATACAAGTGTACTCCACTTACTGTATAATGCACCATGCGTGTACTTCACTTCTAGTGCACCATACAAGTGTACTCAACTTACTGTATAATGCACTATACAAGTGTACAAACTTACTATATAATGCACCATATAAGTGTACTCACTTACTGTATAATGTACCATACAAGTGTACTCCACTTATAATGCACCATGTACTCCACTTCTAGCAATACAAGTGTACTCCACTTCTAATGCACCATACAAGTGTATTCCCTTCTAATGCATAGCCACAAGTGTACTCCACTTACTGTATAATGTACCATACAAGTGTACTCCACTTATAATGCACCATGTACTCCACTTCTAATGCACCATACAAGTGTACTCCACTTATAATGCACCATACAAGTGTACTCCACTTCTAATGCACCATACAAGTGTACTCCACTTACTGTATAATGCACCATCAAGTGTACTCCACTTACTGTATAATGCACCATACAAGTGTATTCCACTTCTAATGTACTATACTATTGTACTCCACTTCCTGTATAATGCACCAAACAAGTGTGCTCCACTTCAAA
Source organism: Neoceratodus forsteri (assembly GCA_016271365.2). NCBI lineage: Eukaryota > Metazoa > Chordata > Ceratodontiformes > Ceratodontidae > Neoceratodus > Neoceratodus forsteri. Next base: position 34,481,505 of record JADMNL010000033.1, read on the forward strand.
TGCACCATACAAGTGTACTCCACTTACTGTATAGTGCACCATATAAGTGTATATAAGTGTACTCCACCTCTAATGCACGCAGAAGTGTACTTCACTTATAATGCACCATACAAGTGTACTCACTTACTGTATAATGCACCATACAAGTGTACTCCACTTCTAATGTACTATACTATACTATTGTACTCCACTTCCTGTATAATGCACCAAACAAGTGTGCTCCACTTCAAATGCACCATACAAGTGTACTCACTTACTCTATAGTGCACCATGAAGTGTACTCCACCTCTAATGCCCGCACAAGTGTACATGGTGAATATGACCCTATACAGTGAGTTCAATTAAAACAATTAATCAATAAACATTACAGTGACTACACCTGTAATAGCACAGGACGACGTGGAAGCCACGTATTAGTGGTTCTAGCAGGTTTGGTCCATTTGTGCTCATTTCATTTCATCTTTCATTTGTTACCATCTGTGTCAGTGCTCATCTATTTAAATGCACATTTTGTGTTTATCATAAACTGTACATGGATGTATGCACTGCATTACAGCAGCTCCACATAGTGACTTAATCTGGGTACTACACTGACTTTAGCGCTTTAATAAAATGGATTCTAATTTCGTACATGTGTTTTTCTTTATTGATTAATTGCTTTAATTGAACTCACTATATAGGGTCATATTCCACCATGTAACCCTTCTCCCTGATGAAGACTCAATTGTGAGTCAAAGCGCTGGGGCTAGTAGCTTTTTGATTTTCTGTGTGTCTGTTGGTTCTTCTGTGCATTTGCACTTAATAAAATATTGTGTTTTCAATATTTTTGGATTGGACCTGGTTTTCATCCTAGTTACAGGCTAAGAGTGCTGGTTTCCTGGACTTTGTGTACTTGTGGGCTGGCTGCCCTTATTTTACGCACCACCCTGCTTATTCACTGATCGCATACGCCTTTGTTGTTGTGTTTGGTTCTTTTGCCCATGCTGTTCACTTATGTATATGCTACCCCTGGATAAGATCATTAGGCAATATGGGCTTGGGTTTCACTGCTATGTTGATCATACCCAGCTCTGTATGTCCTTTGTGCCCAGGGCAATGGGTGTGGTTAATATGTTTAATAGGTGCCTGGCTGAGATCCAAGACTGGATGTCATTGAGCTGAATGACACTGAATCTGAAGAACACTTATGTCCTGGGGGTTCAGTGGATGTGAGGGAGTGGCAGTCACCAAGAGGAGACAGGGCTTTGGCTTGCCCCTCAGGCTCTAGGCTGCCACAAAGGTGAAAATGTAGGAGTCATTCTGGATGAGGGGCTGACACGTAGCACTCAAGTGTTAGTAGTAGCGGCTTGTACTGTCTGTGGACAATTAGCCAGATTAAATTCCTGACCCCACCTGGTAATCTGGCCACACTGGTTCGTGCATTTGTGAGTTTGAAGCTGGACTACTGCAATTCTCTCTGCCTTGAGGGCAATAGGGGATGCTACGACTCTGCAGTTGGTGCAGAATGCAACTGCTCAGTTGCTGACCAGCCTTCTGAGGTCATGATGCTCTAATGAGCAAGCGCCAGGCACCGGGTAATGGCTTTACGGGTCCAGGTCAATACCACGAGGAAATAATTGTGTGGTCATAAAATGCACCGCGTGGAATAATAAAAACGGGCTTTGCCCAAAATCATGCTAATAAAAATAAACAAACTCCAAACCATGCACGCACTGTGATGATGACATAGTTTTGACCGTGCATTTATTTCACTGTGGTCTTGATCAGATATCCGACTTTACAGCTACCAAATGTCTCTTGATGTGTTGTCAGATTTTGTGGCATTTGGGCAAATACACTTTTGCTGGGAAGCTACTTTAAATGACTTTAGTGTTCTTCTTCAGTGCATGGTTCAACTACATCAGCTGTAGAGTACGGTTTCATTTCTTTCATAGGTGATATACGAGGCAAGTGGGCAGGTACCCATTTGCCAGTACGCCTTTTTCTTAAAGGGAGTATCTGAATATATTATTCCTCATGCAGTAAGCATCCAGTTTTGTTTTAAACTCAGTCATACTTCTACTTTCTACTGCCTCTAGTAAAAGACTACCCCATGATCGCTGGAAACTAGGAGGAGAGAGGATGCATGATTGAGACAAGACTGCGATTGATAAACAAAACAAAATGAAGCTAACTAATGCAAGGTATAACAAAACAAACTTAGAATCACAAATAACCTTTAAAACTTTTAAAAGTGAACTTATCTTGAAGGGCTTGAAAAGGACTTGGGGGTATCCGCTGTCTTCAGCAAAGAAAGCTAATCTGACCAGTAGATGGAGTGTTTTTAGTACAGGGTTTGAAATTAGTTTCTTTTCTTTTTTTTTCCTGAAACTCAGTTTTATTCAGCAGAATGTAAATAGTACATTACATATATTCTTTGGCTGTAACATTTGGCATGTCTTGAGTTATTCTACTTTACTACTATAACAGTCTCACATTGTTTCCATTATTTGTTTAGCCATTTCTTCCATGTATTATGTCTACTTTTCCACTGTCTAAACCATATGACCCTGTTCTGTTTGTTTACCTGAATCGTTCATTCTCCTTTGCTATCCCTTTATTTATTTATTAAAAATTTCACCAGGAAAGGCACACAGGACAATATTTATTTATGTAAGAGTTTCACCAGGAAGGCACACTGAACAACAAGTTGCTCGTTTCATGGTGCATCCTGGGAGATGGGGAGTTGGAAGGCATACAATAAAAGCGTAATCAACACAGTATATCGTTGCCAATATATGGAATTGGAAGACATACAAATAAGTCATAGACAAACAACAAAACAGTATATAGTGCCAATCATGCATAGGGCACGTTACAAGTAGAGAACAATTAACAAGAAGTAACAGGCATCAAGAGATTACAGTTGGTATGTATATTCCATTACATCATAGTGAACAGAAGATCCACAAGTGCGGTAATATGATAACTATTACAGCCCATTTAGGTCCAGAATAGTCTGCTCAGTTGCAGTTCACAGATAGGTAATTGTGTAAGGCTGAGGACATAGAGGAAGGGGAAGAAGAAAGGTGAATTGGTGGGGGGATTGCAGTTTATGGAAGCAGTATAGAAGGCTGCCTGGCCAACAGTAGTTGTAACGGCAGGGACATCTAAAGTACAGGAAACTGAGGAGCTAAGTGAATGCTGGATGGTGGGGGATTATTAGGGAAGAGCTGAGATGAGTAGGGAGGAAGCCAAACCAGAATTTGGAGACAATCTAAAATTGCTCATCTCACAGAGCATCCTAGGGAAGGGGAACATGGGAGTACAGTAATGAAAAGCGATTTCCATGCAGTATTATAGAAAAGTACATATACAATAATCAGCAACACATTTGCAAAGGTACTATAAAACAGAGCAGCAACAGAGTATAAAACAATACATCAGCTAGTAGCACTGGATAAACATTGGGGTTTGTTGTGAGAGAGCACATTGTTGACAGCACTGCAGATTAATACATACAATGCGGACAAGGAAGTGCAATAAAGTACATTGGTTTCTCCTCACTTTAAATGCTAGGCTGGGAAGGGATGGGGAAGCCAGAGGGGATTAGGAGGGTGAGGAGCCAGAGAGAATTAGGAGGAGTGAGGAGCCAGAGGGAAATGAGGGAGGTGAGGAGCCAGAGGGGAATGGGAGGAGTGAGGAGCCAGAGGGGAATTAGGAGGAGGAGGAGCCAGAGGGGAATTAGGAAGAGGAGGAGCAGAGAGGAAATGAGCAGCAGCTATGGGTTGGAGAGAGAATTGAGGAGTTTAATCATGGGACAACTTCAGACTATTCTTAATTTTTTGTAAATGGTCTTAAACCTTAGACCTTAAACTATAACTTTAAACTGCTTAACTCAACTTAGGGTCACGTATCAAGCCTGTATTATCTCTTCTTTCCTATTATCTAAGTGGATGGTTTCTTGCAAGTGCTGGTGGGTTACAATGACAACTCCTCTCAAAGAATATGTAGAGAAAGGTTACCTGTGTAAGTCTTCGGTGCAAACCTTAGATAAATCACCGTGATGTAAAAGAGCAAATTTAACTGCACACCTTGAGTTATCTGAAGTTGCATTTAGGGACTGAGCCTGTTGGGATCTCTAAGAGACACAGCATTTCTTATAAAAATACAAAATCACACATGCCCCACAATGCAAAGCATCATGGGCTGTATATGCAAATCACCACAGAATGTTATGCTAGTCCAACTTTAAGCAGAATTGCATGGTGCCGAAAGGCCTCTCACAGTTTGCAAAGGTATTTCTTATAAGACCGTGTTTTCACTTTTCTAGGAACCTTCTTGCCTTGCTAACCATGTATTCCAGCTATTCCAAATTATCATTATGTTTTTAATCTAAAGATTTAATTTTGCTGTCAGCAGCTCCATGTCATATATTTTCAAGATCCTTCTCAGCCATTCCTCCCTGGTGGGTACTGTTGTTGTTAGCCAGTGCACCATTATGGCATTTAAGTGTGGTGACCATACAGATCAGGACCATCTTTCTGTTACCTGTAGTTACTCATGTCAGGCTCAGCAGGCCCAGCACCCACTCTGGGAATTCTAATGGTATGACTGTATTTGTGATGTCTTGTGTTATTTCTTGTGCCGACTCCCAGAAGGGTGTTAATCAGGGCACTGCCAGAAATGTGCTAATGGTTGCCACTGCCCCACATAATCTCCAGCACCTATCAGTATTGCCAGTCTGACAGTGTTTTGTAATAGCGGCCCCTTTCTTGACTCTAGGTGACCCACAAAACCTCTGCTTTTCCATGTTTCCTGTATTTCCATGGCTTTTGGTGTTTTCCTCGCATTTTTTTTTTTCGAAAAACGTTTCACCAGGAAATACAACATGAACTGCGAACAGCTCATTTCAGAAGCGTCCTGGGGAGGGGGTTACATTGCTGGGAGAGCAGCAAACAAATAACAATTTAGGAGGAGTCAATACAAGAGCAATACAATACAGCAACAAGTACAGTGCAGTGCAAATTACAAATATAACAGGAACTTATACAGAGCCAAGTGACTCAGACCAACCGTTAGGGAAACAATTTAGATAGAAAAACTGAGAGCAGCAAGCAAATGACAATTCAGGAGCAATATTACAGGGCAATACAGTACAGGGGCAATACAGTACAGGGACAATACAGTACAAGGACAATACAGTATGGGGCAATACAGTACAAAGGCAATACAGTACAGGGGCAATACAGTACAGGGACAATACAGTATGGGGGCAATACAGTACAGGGACAATACAGTACAGGGTCAATACAGTACAGGGACAATACAGTATGGGGCAATACAGTACAGGGACAGTACAGTACAGGGACAATACAGTATGGGGCAATACAGTACAGGGGGCAATACAGTATGGGGCAATACAGTACAGGGACAATACAGTATGGGGCCAATACAGTACAGGGGCAATACAGTACAGGACAATACAGTATGGAGCAGTATAGTACAGGGCAATACAGTACAGGAGACAATACAGTATTGGGCAATGCATTAGAGGACAATACACTACAGGGCAATACATTACAGGGGCAATACATTATAAGGGCAATACAGTACAGCGGCAATACATTACAGCGCAATTAGGAATAAACTGGTGCTGAGCCTAATGACCCAGACCAACCAGACAGGGCAACAATCCTGAAAAGAAAAACAGGTGTTGCAGCAACCAGAGAGTAGAAGAACCCCCAGTGGAGGCAGACACAGTAGAAGTGCTATGGAATAGGCTGAGCATGAGATGGGAAGTGCTTGGAGGCCTTGGGAAGGCAGGAATGAGATCAGTGGGGAGTAGGGAGGGTGATGATTTGAGGGTGGCGGAAGGGAGAGGAGAGGAGAGGGAGGGGCAGCCTAGAAGCAAATTCCTTCAGGATGCAGAGAAACCCTGCAAGGGAAACAGGTCAAGGCAGCAAGGAGGAGGCATAAAAGGAGGAGTGGAGAAGGAATGAATGAGGGGAACAAGATGGTGAAGGATAGGGTGGCAGGAGGAGGGAGAAAGAGAGAGAACTAACTAACCTAATCTTTTTTTTTTTATCAGGAGAGACACACTGAGCTGAAAGCTTGTTTACAGGTGCGACCTAGAGCACAAGGAAGTTAAGTGACTTTCTCAGGGTCACACAGTATGCAAGTGGGGGCTGTGGGATTCAAACCCAGGTCTCTAGGTTTGCAGCTCAGAGCCTTAAACCACTGCACTATACTGCCTCCTAATCTAGTCCCTTCAGGATGCAAAGAATCCTGCAAGAGGAATAGAATTAGGGAGTGGGGAGGGTAAGGGAGAGGGTCCAGGACCTACTCACCTTAGGATGCTGAGAGCCATGCAAGGGGTCAGGACATGGGCAGAAAAGACGGGGGAGGGCAGGCAGAGAGAGAGGGAGGATTCAACCCAGGCTAGGGTGGGGAGGATGGGAAGATGGTACCATGTGACAGGTACCGTAGAGGAAAGCAGGTAGGATAGAAGGTGAAATGAATACACCTTGAGAGGAGAGTAGAGGGGTTAGAGACAAGTGCAGTTTGAAGAGTGGAAATTGTAGGTAAAGAGATAGGGTTTGAGGATGAGGGAGCTGGACAGGAGGTGGTAGGGAGTTCCAAAGCTTTGGGAAGCATTAAGAGAAAGTTCATATTATTTATTCACATAAAGAGCCACCCGTCCTCCCTTTGTTCCTACCCTGTTCCTCCTGAAGAGAGCATACCCTGGTGTGGCTAGCTCCCAGTCCTGGTTTTCATTGCACCAGATGTCTGTAACTGCTACTATGTCCAGGTCCTCTACTGCCATGTTGGCCTCTAGGCCTCCAATCTTTTTTTTTTCCATCGGGACCTGAGAAATTCTCTCCAGCTCCCTACCAGCCCGGCTGTACCTTCTGGTCTGAAGCTCGGCGTTCAGGCCGACCCTGCCTGGCGGATCCCCAGGCTCTGAGCACCCAAGGCAGGGCTGCCCACCCTAGGGCTCTATCTACAATCTAATGTGCCAGGCAGGTGTCAGTGAACCCCCTGGAATCCGAACCTGACAGTGGGAGTGTGGCCGAGACTGGAGGCACCTTCGCCTATCCTCGGCCTGGGGTTTTACTGTAGGTTACCCCCAGGAGCTGGACGGCAGTGATGCCTGCACAGAGAAGCTGTAAGCGTCCACCACACTACTCTCCCTTATGTTCCAGATACAGTAGTACACCGTCTCCACCAGGTGTCACTACTGCACTGAGGAGCCCCCGAACCCACCCCAGGGAGAGGAGAACCGCCCCTCTGATGCTCAATCCTCTTCCTCCCCCACACCCCAGCGGTCTGGGCTCATTCCTGAACCCTGGTCGCCGGTGTGATGTGAGGTGGCATCCAGCACCTCAACCCTCAGCACCATTAGGCGGCCCTAGGCCTCTAATCTTGTTACCCTGACTTCGAGCATTTGCACATGACTCTCCAATTGTTATGCCACTTCCCTCAGCCTGCCCCTTTGCCGCCTCTTATTCCTTTACTATTTTCCTTCCTCTTCTCTTCTCTTCTTTAGCACAGTGGGTTAAGGCTCTGAGCTGCAGCTCTGGAGACCTGAGTTTGAATCCCACAGCCACCTAGGGTATACTGTGTGATCCTGAGCAAGTCACTTAACTTCCTTGTGCTCCCAGGTCACATCTGAAACAAGCTTCGCTTAGTGTGACTCTCCTGGTTAAACAACGCTCCTTTCCCTCTTTCGTCCTATTTGTAATTGTACATTTTGGGATTTTTCACCTCTGGAGTTTCACTGCTGACCCTGTATCTGTGTGGGGAGGACAATCTATGTCTTGCCTTGTTCTGCCTTCTCCATGATTAGTTTAAATACTTACTAATGTAGCATTTAAACTGTTCATTGAGGATCACAGGTCTACTCCTGGATGGGTACAGGCTGTCTCCCAGTACAGGCCTCCGTCCCTCCAGGTGAAGCCCCAGTTCCCAGCAAATCTGAATCCCTCCTCCTGCACCCACCTCTCAACCACACATTGAAGTTCCTGGTGCGGAGACTCCTGTCATCCCCTTGCCATGGACAGGTAGTGCCTCCAAGAAAGTCACAGATTGTGCTAACTGTCTAAGACCCTCCCCAGTTTTCTGAACTCCTCCTATACTGTTTCAGGCTCCTCCCTAGCCACATGGCTTGGGTTCAATGTGAAAGTGCAAAATAGTGTGCTTGGGTTACAGGAACCGAGCAGCTGAATACAAAATGGAGGCGTGATATTGACAACAACCAAGATGTAGAGAGACTCGATGTAATTGCCTCCAATGGCCTAAAGGTAGCTAGGCAGTGTGGCAGGCAGTCAGGAAGGCTAATGGGATGCTTGATTGAATGGGAAGGGGATCACAAGGAGAAGTAGAAAGGTTGTGTTACCTCCATATAGGTCACTGGTGAGACCTCATCTGTAGTACTGTGTGCAGTTCTGGAAACCACATCTATGGAAGAACATAGACAGAACAGAGGTGGTCCAGAGAAGAGTAAATAAAATGGTGAGGGGTCTGCAACAGAAGACCTGAGGAGAGGAAGAGGAACTCAATACGTACCTCCTTGAGGAAAGAAGGAGAGGGGAGATGATAGAGCCATTTTAATACATAAAGGGGTGAGTATTTTTGGAAGAAATGAGTTCAGGAACAAGGGGCATGATATGAAGCTGGTGGGGGGATTCAGGAGGGATATAAGAAAGTTCCTCACAGAAAGAGTGATGGATCCCTGGAACGGTTGCCACCTGAGGTACTGTAGTTTGGATGAAAATGGTAAAAGCATTCAAGAAAGGTTGGGATAGGAATAAGGGAATCTGGGGGAACAGAAACAAGGAGTGGGTGGAATGTATGATGTATCTGTTGTGTATCAACTGTTGAACCTTGACCTTATCAGGTCCATCTTGTAAATGAGCTTTGCTCAATGATGTTCGCCTGAATAAATAAAGATTTGATGATGATGATGATGGAAGAACTGGAGTTCATGTAGGGTCTGTGGGGATACTGAAAGTAGGATTAAATTGGCAGACTGAGTGAACTAAGCAATCCTTGTTTTCCAGCAAATGTAATGTTTTATGTTTCCTGAATTACCTCCTCACCTCCTGCTCCTCTATGTCTATCTGTATGTGCACAAATTACACTGTACTCTTTCGTCTCTGTTTTGTCTGCCCCTGACCTCACAGCCAGGCTCGAACTGGACTTTACTATCACTGGTTCCTGGCAAATCAGCTGTCCTTCAACACCAGGAAAATGGTGTCTATGACCTTGGCACTAGGCAAAGGCTCGCTAACCTCACCTCTCCCCTCCTTCCATACCCTTGATGGTGCAGCAATAAAAGATGTCTCTTCATTTGAGTACCTCTGAGTCTGGCTGGACAGGCACTCTGACTCTCTGCTTATATGGATGCTATCCCACCAGTGGCTTCATTCCAAACTTGGTGCACTTTATAGGAATAAAGGGATTATCCCTTCTTGTCGGAAGAAAGATCATCTCGAAAAGGATACACCACGTCTTTGACTAGGGTGACATTGTCTACAGTGCTGCTCCTAACTCCACCCTGACCAGACGGATTATGTCTTTCCTCCTTTTGCCATTACATACATTTTCATCAATCTGGCCAAAGCTTTTGGTCTGGGTGGCCCAGCCACTCCTTCTGGACAAGCCAAGCTCCACCTGACTCTCAGCTCCCACTGTTGAATGGTTCTGCCCCTACCTCATGGGCTGTTAACACTCAGTACAGGTAGATAGCATCCTGTAACCTCCACTACTCATCCTGGCTGGGGTCCCCAAGGGCTCCATCCTGGGTCCCATCCTCTTCTCCATTTTCCTGAATGACCTCCCCTGCCAGTGCCAACTTGCATATTGATATGTGTGCACATGGCACAGTTATCTACATCTCTACACCTTCAGGTGCAGCGGTGGAAGGCTTCTCCAACGAGAGTTCTACAATGTCCTGTGCTGGTTCCACTCCAACCAACTCCTGGACAACAGTAAAAAAGCAGTATCCATGACCTCTGGTACTAGCCTGAAATTGGAGACCCCCATAATGCCTTTTAAGCAAATGAATGTTTATTACTGTTATGCACCGATGTATAGCTTATATTGGTTATCTGTTATGTATTTAACTCCTGGCTTCCTGTACAGTGCCCACAGCCTCTGGGAAAGAGTGCTCAACAAAGAACATTTTATTTACCTACTGGCTTCTCCACCCTGGATGGCACCCCATCAAAATGGCTCTGTCCTTCAGGTACCTCAGTGTATGGCTAGATTATAAGCTTGACTCTCTGCCCATATTGATGCCATCGATGCCTAGCTCTGCCCGAAACTTGTTGCCTTGTACCACAAAAACACTGCTCGGTTCCTGCAGGTTGGTTGGGAGCTTGTAACCAGAACTATGCTCCTGGACTTTAGCAATGTGGGTGTGGCCTATGGCATCGCTCCTCCTCTTGCCTTGCCAGACTGGCCACCCTCTGCAATGCCTTTTGTTGCTTTGTTACCAACTTCCCCTCAAACTCATCACTAATCACTCTACTCCTCCCTATCCTTCCTCCCCTCTCCATCACATCATCAGTTCCACTGCACCTCCTTCATCTCCAAATACTGGTATGGCTCTCCCTCTTACCTGTCCCCACCCCATTCTCCCATTCCTTCTGTCTCATACTCTCTCCTCCAGGGATCCTCGCACCTTCTCCCTCCCCAACCTGCTCCTCTGCTTGGCATTCAGCCTTCTCCTATTGCTTTCCTTCCTCTGGAACCTGCTCCCCTCATCTCTCTGTCTCTCCCTCCCTGGCTCCCTTTAGACACCAGTTAAAACTCCCCACCTCATCTGCTCCTTTCAGCCCTCTCCTGACCGTCCCCTGCCAGAGCACCTACAATACCACATGTTGTGCCTTTTCCTGGGTTCTCCCTCAGCTTTTATCAGGCTCCCTCCTACTCTACATCTGTACTAGTATCCTTTCACCTACCCTGGTATCTCTATTTGCTTATCATAGATGATCATAATACCTTGCTATTTCTATGGTACTCGTACAGTGTTAAATGGTATTCTAACTGCATGTTACTTGCACTAATCATCGATATCATGTATGTTGTATTGTATTTTCCATTCCTTACCTAAGGTCACAGCTGGAAGCAAGCCTCGGCTCAGTGTGCCTTTCCTGGTTCCCAATTTTTGAATAAATAAAAATAAATAATTTTGCTGTTTCAGCGAAGCATGCAAGAAATGTTGAAAGAATATGACAGCCTGCCTGTTGGCATAGCAGTAGCATTACTGCCCATGGGAATGGTGACTTGGGCTCAGAAAGAGCCTGGGTTGTTGAGGGGCCAGCTGCGGGAGGAGGGCTGAGCATCCCAAAGGATACTCTCCTTCTCCTGCAGGTGGCAGTGTAGTGGGGCGCTCTAGGTGGGAGGGCACTTCTGCCAGCATGTCTGCAGGCTTGCATGCAGACATCCAAAAGGCCCTAACCCATGAAACGCTCAGGGAGGGGACTAATGGGAAGAGAATACTCCTGGCCTGCAGCAATATGACGCTGCCACCTCTCTTCCGCAGGCCCTGCACTGCTCACTGGACTCCTGACTGCAGCTCAGCTGTAACTCCCCTGGGCTTGGGGAGTGAGAGAGGCTCTGCAACTGGAAGCAGTCTGTGGGGCACTGACTGGTCGGAAGAAAAGTCCTGGGGACAGCGGGTGACAGGATGGGAGGGGCACTGATGACAGCCGGCAGGGATGGAAAAGTACAATAAATGGTTTTAAAAAGGAGTATGTCCTACATTCTCAGCAGTATTTAATTAGATTGTGAGTAAAAATAAAACTTAAAGCAGAATCAAAACGAGGAGAAAAGGCACCTGATCAGTCAGGAGAAACAAATCACTCTAAAATAGAAATAAAATCCCATTTTGTCCCCTAACAAGTACAGCTGCTTTAGAGAAATTAATCATAAAAAAGTCTCTTTAAAATCTTTGTGCTCCCAAGAACTCACCGACACAGCATCTAAAATTACGAGTTTCATCTGTTCTCACTATAAGTCTAAATTCAAGCTGTTGAAAGAAAAATGTATTTGTGAAGATGATATCTTCCACCGCTAGAAGAAAGGGTTCCTCTTTTGAGTCCGTTAGTGAAGGCAAGTGCTGCAGCACGGGTTGTGTTCTTCCTCTACTGCTCTGATCAATAAAACCAACAAGTAAAAGCCATTAAAAATTGGGCCCGTACAATTGTACTCCACTTACAATGCACTATACAATAGTATGAGGCCACCGAATACAGTTCCAATTGCGCTATCAGCTGTGCCACCAAGGCAACTGGAAAATGGGCTGTCCCCTAGCACATTACTCTTTCTCAAATGCATAAGCTGGTGGCTACACAAATTATTACTTGTTACAATTACACATGAGTGCGGTGTGCATATTTTATGCACTACATACAAACAGATGAGAGAAAAGAAGTAGGTGCCTCAGCTGGGACTTGAACTCAGGCTGCCAGAATTCCATGCCGATTGCACTACCAACTGCACCACGAGGCAACTGGAAAATAGGCTGTCCCCTAGCACATTACTCTTTCACAAATGTACAACCTGGTGGTTACACAAGTAATTACTTCTTACAATTACACATGAGTGTGGTGTACATATTTTATGGACGCATACAACCAGATGAGGCACTTACTTCTTTCTTTCATGCTAGTCAAGACGCAGGTTTTCCTCTGCTCAGTTGCTGACTAGCCTTTTTGTTCATGTCATATCTCCCTGGGACCATATGATCTGCACTGGCTGCCAGTCAAGTGGCATGTCTGCTTTAAAGTTGTACTTCTAGCTTATAAGGTCCTGCACAGGCTAGGCACAAGCTATCTGACTGAGCTCTTGCACCTAATGTACCCCACACCCCGCTAAGCAGGGCCTCCTGGTAGTTCCAAGGTTGAAGACCTCGGGGTACTGGGCCTTTAAGGTAGTGGGTCTGGTCCTCTGGAATCCCTTGCAAGGGGACTTTGAGGCAGATCCTTGGTGGAGGCCTTTAAGTGGGTCTGAAAACCTTTCTATTTTTGAGGCATTTGGATCTTAACCATCTCCACAGCTGTGTTATCCTAATTTTAAGGACTGAGTAATTTATTTATTGTGAATACTGTATTGTATTTTAAACAATGTTATTTCTTGGGCATTTTTTTTATGTCTTTTGAAAGATTTTATTTATTTTGCTACTGCTTAATATTGTAGTGGCACCCTGGGCCTCCGTGGAAGGACATCACATAAAATAAAAACTACTAATACTACTATTTCCAACAGCTGGGCCCTGACTCAAAATCTGGATGTTCCTTCGGTGGGGCAGCCTCCCCAGTCCTGCCACAGAGAGGTATTCTGTGGAAAATACTAGAGCCAGGTAAGTCTGCGAGGCTCCACCTGGAGTTCTGTGTCCAGTTTTGGAGGTCACACGTCTGAAAGGACAAAGAAGGGGTGGTGACATTCCAGAAGGGCAACTAAAATGGTGCAAGAGTTCACAAAAGCCCCTCTGAGGGAAACTGAAAGATCTAAACATGTATACACTGGAAGAGAAGAGGAGACAGGAGACATGATAAAGACCTATAAGTTCCTCACAGGGGTGAACAGGGTGCAGGAGGGAGTTTCTTTCAATTGAGAAACAACACCAAGAAAGGGGGCATGCCATGAAGTGTGGGGGTGGTTAGGAGGGATGTGAGGAAGTACTATTTCACTGAAAGCGTGGTGAACACCTGGAACAGACTGCTCACAGAAGTGGTGGAGGTTAAAACTGTAGTGGGCTTCAAGCATGAATGGGATAGACATGGGGTACATTAGTAAATAAGCATGGAGGATGGAGGGCAACTGGAGACCAGTTATGGCCTGCAGAGACAGATCAGGAAGGGAGCATCTAGGCCAAGCTCCTTTTCTGCTGGCAAGTTCTAGGTTTAGTGACTCCCATCCTATACTCAGCACCTCGGTTTCTATGCCCTACATGCATGATCTTGCACTTTTAGCACTGAACCCCAACTTTCTTCCTAAGCAACATGGCAGAGGGGCTGGAGGTGAAGATATACCTCTTTGTAGAGATGCTAAGATCAGTAACAGGGTCAACACTCCAGGGGTGGACAAAATGAAAGGACCTAAACATTCTTGAGCTGTGGTCAAGAGTGTGGCAGCTAAGATTCAATGCAAAGAAGTACATAATCATGCATTTGGGGTAGAAATCCAAGGGAGGAGTACAAGATGGAGGGTGTTGAGGTACTAACGGCCACCAGTCAAGAAAGAGACCTGGGGAATCATATCTGATGACCTAAAGGTAATCAAACATTGTGAGAAGGCTGTGGGGGAGAGCCAGTGGAATGTTAGCGTGCATAGAGAGAGTATCACAAGCAGAAAAAGGAGGTGGTTATGCCACTGTACAGATCACTAGTGAAACCTCATCTAAAGTACTGTGTCCAGTTCTGGAGACTGCATCTCCTGAAGGACATAGACAAAATAGAGGCAATCCAGAGAAGGGCAACAAAAATGGTGCAAGGACTGCACCAAAAGTCATTGAGGCAAGACTAGAGGACCTCAATGTATATTCCCTGGAGAAGAGAGAGAGAGAGGGATATGATAGACATTCAAGTACATCAGGGGTATAAACAATGTAGGGTAGCATCTTTCAGAAAAGAAGGTGTACAAGAACAGAAGAGTGTGATATGAGGCTGGGGGTAGGCTCAGGGGCAACATGATGAAGTATTTTTTCACAGAAAGAGCAATGGATGCTTGGAACGGCCACCCTGTGGAGGTGGTGGGGGCAAAACAGTAGGAGAATTCAAGAATGCATGGATAGACATAAGAGTATTCTAGCAACAGGGAAGAGCGGGTGCGTCACTGATCAACTAGGGTCTTGGCCATGCAATAGGTAGGAAAAGGAGCGGACTAGGTGGGCCACATGGTCCTTACCTGCTGTCACCTTCTGTGTATCTGTGTATCTGTCATATTTTAGACCACTCCTTGAGTTTCCCCAGATCCCTGCTCATTTTTTCCACCCCTTCTGAGTGTCCGCCCTCTTACAGAGTTTGGTATCATCAGTTAAAAGACACACCTTCCCTTCAGTTTCTCATCAATGTCACTTGTGAAGACATTGAAGGGCGAGCCCCAATGCTGAATCCTGTGGCACCTCTCTGGTCACTCCTCCATCATTTGAGGCAATGCTGTTTACTACCACCCTCTGTCACTTATCAGTTGTCCGTTTTAACTCCATTCATCACTTCAGATCTCATCTCCAAGCTGCTCAGTTTCCTTATCAGTCTCCTATGTGGCACAGCGTCGAAGGCCTTGCTAAAGTCCATATAGACCACATCCACTGCCTTCTCCCTGATCTATTATTTCCCTGTTCATGCTGTCAAAGAAATCCATCAGAATTTTTGGTATTACCTCCCTTGCCTCCTCCTGGGATGGTGGTCCTGTTTGGGCAGTATCAACCATAAAAAAAGTAGTTTTTCAATTAGAGTAGAAAAACTTATGCTAAAATAAGCTAGGCTGTTTACTGGGGCTTAGTGGTCTGATGTGTTATATTTGAGTAAATATTCAGCTTGCCACCTGCACATAAAAAAAGTCCTGCTTTGCTGCCTCTTGCCACTGTAACAGTCTCAACAATCTTACTCCACTCTTTAGGTACAAATGTCCTATCCAACTATCACTGTATTGCTGCTCTGATGATTGTCTCAGTCTGCAAATGCTCCCCACCACCAGATATGGCTAGTGGGTTCCTGTGATCTGGACCAACCACATACATTTGTTTTTCTCCATGTAATATTGCCTGGAGTGGTGTTTGTATGCTTTGTAATTGTGTCAGTTGTCTGTATTGCTTGGATTTCATTTGTTCTATATATATATATATATATATATATATATGTGTGTGTGTGTATAGTGACGTCCCTTAAAAGGAGTCCCTCAAACTTCACTTCCCTTAAAGTGAAGAAAATGTTTTCAAAGTAAAGATAACACATTGTAAGGAGAACTAACATGGTCTGTAAGAAAAAGTAACACAAACCTACTCACCCTCCCACACACAAAACACGTTAGGGCGGTGCTAAGTAATTGTCCTGTTTGAGGTTGGAGCTGACAGATTTCAGGGTATAAAGGTTGCTTTCAAGATGTAAACTCTTAAGCAGCAGAAAGCAGAACATCTAGGTCCACTGCGAACATCTAGGTCCACTACGAACATCTAGGTCCACTGCAGGTAGGGCATATTTCTCAAACTGTTCTAAAAATTGTCTCTCCTTATTTTGTTGTTTTCAGGGACAGTTTATGATGTATTTTATTTTCTGTCTGGGATTTGAAGTATTTTTCTAAAAGTCTAAAAAGCAGCAGCCGGCTTTTTATTTTTTTTTTTTGAGAGGAGGCAAGAAAATGCTGAAAGACTGAATATTTAATTACGCTCAGCACAGGGAAGGGTGAAGCAGTTCTTACTGAATTATAAGTCTCGGCTTGATTTTTAGCCAATCAGGAACCTCAATATCTTATCATACACTGGACATAAAAATTCCTGTAACCTGCCTGGCCAATTCAGCCATTTCCCATGGGTAAATCCTGAAGTAAGTTTTAGGAGAGGTTCCTGAATGCCACACTTTCAACTAGTACGGAAACAGTTTTCATGGCAGAGGCATGTGTCTGTAACGTGAATCAAACAAAATAAAAAAAAACAACATGGAACTTAACTCAAAATAATGAAATTAATGAATATATTATTTAGATTTTGCTATGCTACCAAATTATTGGGCAGGTGGTGCTGACATTTTCATGGCCATTGCCACTTCCCGAGGCTAAACATTGGTCAACATTTTCATTATCTAAGTACAGTCCTAATGGTCTCACTATTGACCTTAAGTGCCTGAGAAAATACAAGCAAAACTGCATTGATGTGCTCTGAGGAATAATTTATACAGCTCATGCCTTTTAGCTTTCTATCACCATAATTTCCTCTGGTCAGCATGTCTTCCCAGCATAATTCACTGAATTTATTATTTGGAGTTCGATCCCTGATTCTTTAAATTTTGTTAAATCCTGCAATAAACCACAGCTGAGTAAGGGCATTTATAAAACCAAAACAAAACATAATTATATTCACTTTTACATTTGTTTTGCACATAGGTCCATATATAATCACAGTAATGCACTCCAGGATATGGGTAATGAGGGATTACCCATTTCTTGTGTAGCTAAGTTATGCTGGCTCCTCCTGAGTCACCACATGAGGACGAGAGCAAATCCCTCAATAAACCATGCTCTGCCCTGCAGTACTCTTTAAGCGCTCCAGACAATTATGTGTAGTGAGCATTCTATGATGTAACAGAAAATGTAATTGTTATTCAGGGTAAAATGTTGCTGTCGTTGTTCCCTGAGATGAGTGGCAAAGTAAAGCCAGGCTGTTACTGCAAGGCAGCAATGCTGCAACAGTGGACATTCAACAACAATCATATTTGAAGTTACATCATAGAATATCCAATGTATACCATGGCATTTAAATCCCATAGCTACTAGTAAAATAACACAGCTTCAGTACTAGCGAAATAACATTGAAAGCTACTACTCCTCTCATCTCTATTTTTGTTATAACATGGGTTGCATGAAGGAGAGCAGCCAATTGGTCAAACAGCATCATGTGACCATGGATTAAATTCCCATTTTAATCCACACTTGAGTGACCTGCACTTCTTCCTTCAAAGCAAGTGATATGATTACCCCCAAATCATATCCCTACCCATAGATGCAGTATTGTGATCACACAGAAAATGTTGCTGATAACAGTAATATCATGAAAAGAAATGGAATGATTTTCAGCAAGTAATTCTATACATATTTACATGTGATCATTAGCAGTATTGTGTCAACAATGTTTTTTTGTTTGTTTACTTACGTTGTATTTTGCCTACTGCTAGTTGAAAAGAATCAAATGGAATCCTTGCATTATGAAGTCAGAAACTCTCTACTGGCAAGGCTATTTACATATCCATAATGCAGTGCCTACAACTCAAGGAAGTAATGTATTCTCATACATGGTAAAAGCAAGTAAAACAGATATTGTAACGTTTTTACTGATTACTTTAGGAAAGGAGCTGTGTTACTTTGCACTTCCGTATTTGAACACACAAAAAAATATTAACGTATGTATGTCTTCACAATATAAATAAACAACACTCTACTCATGTACTCCAGGAAGCAAGTTAATATGTTAGGAAAAGTATTACATTTATTCTACTACTGCTTAAAAATAAAACACATTTCCACAGAATTGTGCTATCCACAACAAGCTTGCTAGTGCATGCTTGTATTTTCCACATGTAGTGTTTCATTTACAATATTTTACAGTGAGCATTAGTATTAATGTATCTGCAATGCTTTTGTACTTTCCAGAAAGGTCTAATGGAACCATTAAATGTTTAGCTTCGGTCTACATGTGGAACTATTTTTTCAGATGGAAGGATGCATAATAAAAATAGCCTTTTCCAGCCTTAAAAATCACCCTTTCTAAGCATTATTTGTGTCCTTCATGCAACCCATGATATAAGCACAAATAACCCACCTCCAGAGTGTGGGGTTATAGGCATTTAATCACGCCTGGGTCACTGTGAGGACACTCAGCCTGTGGCCACATGCCTCACAATGCACCTCAGGTGTCGATTAAATGTCTATAACCACACACACTGGAGTGAGTTATTGTTAAGATATGCTATTGTTGCCCTGGACCTTTAATTTCCTTCAGGCACACTATTGGGTGCATTTGATTGTGAGCTTTACATTTACTGGCCAGCACATGCTGTATGTTACTTGTTAGATCTTACTATTTATTCTGTGTTACTTGTTAGGACTTACTACTTATTCTGTGTTACTTGTTGAGGTCTTACTATGTACTTACACCTATCATGTCTTGATCTCTATCACACATTGTGTATATATATATATATATATATATATATATATCAATCGTGCTGTCATGTTTTATTGTTGTCTACACTTTATTGTCTGCTATGCGTACCCAGGACCTCCTTGTGAATGGCGTTGCTCAATGGAGCTTCTTCCTGGCAAGTAAATAAACTAAACTGAAACTAAGCTAGTAAAAGATTACAATTCTTCAGATTCTACACTCCACACAGATCTGGAGACAAGCGATGTCACTGTATAAATGACACATATATGCACCTGGGAAACAAAACCAGGAGAAGAGTACACAATGGGGGTGAGATACTAACAACAACAAAAAGGAAAGGTACCTGAGGGTAGTCATATCAGATGACCTAAAGGTGGGCAAGCAATGTGAGAAGGTAGTTAGGAGGGCTGGTGGGATACTGGGATGCACAGGAGAAGCATCACCAGTAGAAAACAGGAAGTTGTTATACCTCTGTACAGGCAGTTGGTGAGACCCCATCTGGAGTACTTTGTGCAGTGCTGGAGACCCAGTCTCTGCAAAGACATAGACAGGATGGAGGCTGTCCAGAGGAGGACAACTAAAATGGTGCATGGTCTGCACCAGAAGAAATATGAAGAGACTTAAGGAGCTTAATATGTATACCCTCGAGGAAAGGAGGACACGATAGAAACTTTCAAGTACCTCAAGGAATCGATAAAGTCCAAGAGGAAGCATCTTTCAGAAAAGAGGTGTGCAAAAACAAGAGGCACAATTTGAAGATAGTGGGAGGACAGCTCAGAGGTAATGTGAGGAAGTATTTTTTCATGAAGAGGGTTGTGGATGCATGGAGCGGCCTTCCTGAGGAGGTTGTGGAGTCAAAACTGGTGGAATTCAAGAATGCATTGGACAATCATAAGGCAATTCTAGGGGTGGGAGTAGGAGGAAGTAGGCTGTTGGTTAACTAGGATCTGCAGCTTATCCTTTAGGTAGGAAATGGGCAGACTGGGTGGGCCAAGTGGTCCTTATCTGCCATCAAATTCGATGTTTCTATGTTTCTATATAATATGACACAGGTAACCTCAAAATAAAAATTTTATTAGCTTCTGAGTGATCTCTACAGACCTCCTTCATGGTTCTGTCACTAATTGTAGCATAAAAGCCTGAGGCTGAAAAATAAATAATTTATGTTGAGGCTGACCATGTCATATCCCTATTTATAATCTTTAATAAAATAAATTACATTTAACTGTTAAAATGTAGGTTGATGTTATGTGTAACCAGTAATTATATAACAGATATCTGATGCAAAATTCTAAAATCCTTCTGTTCTTATTCACAGCCATTTCTCAGAATGAAGGCCATCATTGTTCTCCTGGCCTTTCTTGTGGTTGTTCAAGGCCAAACAGCAGGTAAAATCCATCCATTTGGAATTCTACTTAACAGAGAACTAAGGAGGGTGAAAGAAGATGTATCCATTTTGGTCTGTGCGTGTATGTATTTTTATCTGTGTGTCAGTAAGTGAGTGACAACTGCAAGCTTTTTGTACAGTATTAGCCACTGCTGAGCCGTTTCAATCGAGATTGTAGTAAGAGAAATAAAGTGACCTACTGAGAACTGAAACCAGTGCCCTGTAATACCATCCCAGTGCTCTAGCCACGGAGCTACAGGGTTCCTGGTCCAGCCCTCTGAGCTTGTAGCTCTGTGGTTAGAGTACCAGGATGGTATTCTGGGTGCCAGGGTTCAGTTCCCAGTAGGTCACATATTCATTCTCACTACAATTTGTGGTTTAAATTGCTTAGCAGTGGCTAATCTGCATGGATAACTTCTAACTGTCACTCAGTAACTCACTGGGTATAATTCCAGTAGGTAACATTATTTCCTTCTCACTACAATTAGTGAGTGTGTGTGTGTGTGTGTGTGTGTGTTCAAGAGGGCACGGAAGGCTAAAAGCTGGGCTAGAGTAAGGGTGTGTCTATTAGAGAGTGGACACCTGGTTCTAAAAAAAAAAAAAAAAACTAGAACTGTCTACAGCCTGGCAGGTTATAATTTAAAGATGCATACCTTTCTCCCACAAAAACAAATCTAGTGGTTTTAATTGCAAATTCACAATTATCGTATTTTTATTTTTTTTACATATAAGAGGTCCATGTTAATCTTGTTTTACTTTCCCATGGTCTACTGCAAATTGACCAGACTAGTGCAGCCATCCATCTACTTGTCTATCTTAGTTAGTGCAGGTTTCCATGACTGTCAGTGAAGTTACAAAAGTTTGTATTTTAGCAGGCTCTAACTCTTGTGGTAATCTCCTCCAGTGTTCCAGATGGCCTGGTGTGATTAACAGCTCCTTCAGAGTAGTGATGTAGCTAGGAAATAAAATTTGCAAGCCAGGACCCTAAGGTCGCCCCTCCGATTGTAGACTTGTCCACATTGGTTAACCAGACCCTTGCACATCGCACTGTACTTTAGGGACTGCAATGAGAGCAAAAAGTATGGCAGGACTTAGTTTAATGCATTAGTTCTCACACTTTGTGACAGTGAACCTCCCCAAGCCATGGAACAGATTTTGAGCCTCCCTCAAATTTGAAAAAATCTTGGGCCTCCCCATAGAAAAAAAAATCGTACTTTTCCACAGTACACCAGGAATCAAGCGGGACTAATAATGTTGATGGGGTATAATTTCTTTTTATTCGACTTATTGTTCTCCACTCCCAACCCCACACCCCACGTTCTCCTTGTCACGCCACTATTCTGCCTCTTGGACCCTTATTACTCTACTTCTTCTCTATCTGGAACAACTAACCTAGCCACATCATCTCTCTCCCCTCTTACCCTGTTAAACAATTTATTGTACCCTTACTGAGGTCACACCTGAAACATGCATTGACTCAGTGTGCCTTTCCCAGTCACTAATTTGCATATAAACAACACCTACTGTAGAACAAGCCTTGATTCAGTGTGCCTTTCCCAGTCACTAATTTGCATATACACACCTACTGTAGAAACAAGCCTTGATTCAGTGTGCAATTCTTAGTCACCAATTTACACATAAATACACACCTACAGTATAAATCAGCTTTGGCTCAGGGCCTTTCCTGGTCACCAATTTGTGCGTAACTAAAGAAAGTCACCTGCTATTATGCATATTTAGTTTGCTTCATCCCTTCACAAAAACATCCAAAACTTAAATGTAAATACAGTACATTATCAGACTTGACTGGGCCTCCCTGGAACAGTATGGGGCCTGCCTTGGGAGGCTGGCCTCACCATTGAGAACCACTGGTTTAATGCATTTAGCACTATGTTTAATCCAAAACCATCAGTATTAACACCAGTGTGTGGGGGAGGGAGGCTATCAGGCAGTAGGAGTAACAAAATAATGGCCAGGATTCAGAATGCTGCCCCTCTCTGATCAACTTGTATGCCATGGCTTACTTGGCATATGCATTCCTACAGCCATGCAAGAGGGATACCACAAAATACTCAATGTGAGTCATTATCACTCACTTGTTAGGGCTTTTGGCTAGTATCCATGTTGTGATCATAGGTAGAGTGTTGTTAGGTCACTGACCTAGGGTTCTGAACATGTCTGTATGTGTCTGATTTGTCTCACATTATTAAGAACAGTGCCCTCATTTTCAACAGTCTGAGTGCCTGTGGCCAACAATTCAGTGATAAAATGCTAACAGGAATACAGGGTCCACACTGCAGGTTACAGATTTTATCCCAGTGTCACTATAGCTGCTCCCTGTCCTCTCTCAGTCTCATAACTCTGTAGTTTTCCTGGACACCACTGCAGTGTAGACTATGAAATTTACCAACCACAGGTCCATGGCTGCCTTTGCTAGCAGGTGTAGGTGTCCCTGATTTTTCCCAATGGACCAAGCAAGTCACTGCCATTCATGCAATCCCACGGTACTTTTATTTTACCGTTTTTAGCCAGGAAAGACACACTAAGTTGAGACTTGTTTCCTGGTGCATCCTGGAGCACAGAAAGTTAAAGGAAACTGAAGTCACAATTTACAAAAAAAATATCTTGTGCAGAATGTTTTGATCTATAGATGTACGCCTAGCAAGTCCTCCCTTTTATTTGCTGAAAGGATTTTTTCTGTTTGCTTTCTAGTTTTATGCCCCTAGTGATCTCCATGTTTGCAATTTTTATGGTTCTTCTTGTTCCTACAATGCCTTCTGTCCTGCGTGACAATGATGCTTCCAGGATCATTGATTCAGAAAGTAATAACTGCTGCAGCAACTTCTATTGTTTGGAGCCTGATATTCTGGCTTCAATGAAATAACTCTGTCTAATCCAAACTTATTGCTTTCTAGGTATGTGTCTAGATCTAGCCAGCAGAAGTGAATGTTCTGTTTTAAAGCTTTTCATTCATCAAACTACACATAACCATTACAAATGCACACAAATCACCCAAGGTCACAAATGCAATAATTAGTGAAGACTCGAGCTGTTTTCTTGCAGAGCAGCTCACTCAAGTATCCCTCAGGCATTTGCCATCTGTAAATTTAGCTTTCATTAGAGCTCCTGGACAAAAGAGTGGTATAACATCACAGCTGTAGTACTGTAAACTTGAAAAAAACAGCTCTTGTTGAAGTAATGGTCTTGGATGCTTCACTGTTACATGGTTCAGGAAGCAGTGTAAAAACAGGAATAGCAATAAAAGCTAACATTGAGATCCCCAGTGCCCATAAAACCAGCAAGCAAATTTAGGAACAATCTGGGTGACCAAGAATTAGATCTGGGTGGAGCAGTGGATGTAGCCTACCTAGCAAGGCATTCACAACCATTCCACATACAGTAGGAGACTAGTAAGTAAGCTGGGAAGCTTAGGAGTGGGTCCAAAGGTGGTAAACTGAATAAGAAATTGGTTAGGGGATAGACAACAGAGGGTGGTGGTAAGCAGGGTTCACTTGGAGGAGAAGATGATGACCAGTGGGGTGGCTCAGGGATCAGTGCTGGGACCAGTCCTCTTTAATGTCTTTATAAGTGACATTCCAAAGGAGCTGGAAGGGAGGTCTGCCTCTTTACAGATGACACCAAAATCTGCAATAGGGTATACACTCCAAGAGGGAGTGGAAAGGATGAGCAGATACCTGAGAAAACTACAGGAGTGAAAAGGTGTGGCAACTTAGTTTCAATGTAAAAAGTGCAAAATAATGCACTGAGGGCACAGAAACTCAGGAGCAGAGTACAACATGGGAGAAATGGTATTGATGACCACCAAGCAGGAAAGTAACCTGGAAGTAATCATATCAGATTACCTAAATATTGCCAGACAGTGTGGCAAGGCAGTTGGGAGGGTGAGTGGCATGCTGGAGTGCAAAGAGATGGGTATCACCAGCAGAAGAGGAGGTGGTGTTGCCTCTGCATGGATTGCTGGTAAGACCCCACCAGGAGTATTGTGTTCAGTTCTGGAGACCACATCTCTGGAAGGACATAGACAGGGTGGACGTGGTCCTTAGGAGGGCAACTTAAATGGTGCAGGGTCTGCATCAAAGATCTATGAGGAGATTGAAGAACCTCAATATGTACACCCTGAAGAGAGGATGGAGAAGGCAGGGTATGATAGAGACCTTTAAATGTCTCATGGGGTAAATAGGGTACAGGAGGAGTATATTTCAGAAGAAAAGGTGCTCAACAACAAGGGGACATGCTATGAAGCTGGGGGGTAGATTCCACAGAGTTGTGAGGAAGTAATTCTTAACAGAAAGAGTGGTGGATTCCTGGAACAGCCTTCCAGCAGAGGTGGTGGGGATGAAAACAGTGGTGTGGTCGAAGAATACGTGGATAAACACAAGGGCTTAAACAGGGACCTAGTTACCTACAAGCTCTCCTTCATCCCTACTGTCCCCCCCTGCCCTTCCGATCCACCAATGAGGGATTGCAGGAGATTCCCAGGGTCCATTTGAAGACATCTGGGGCTAGGTCATTTAGTTTTATGGCCCCAACCCTGTGTAATTCTCCACCTCGTCGGGTGCAAGATTGCTTGACAGGCCTCAAAGTTTTAAAGCTTCCTTGAAACTCATTTATTCAACCTAGCATATTCTGACTTTTAACACCACTATTGAGTCTATTGATTTTAACCTGTTGTATTTTTATCTATTGATGTAGTTTATTTATTTACTGTTGGACTAGTGCATTGGTCATAAGGACAATCCAGGTAACTACAGGCCAGTAAACCTTACTGAGATAGTCTGAAGGTCATGGAATCTATCTTTAAAGAGAGGATTATAAATTTATCAAGGACAACGGACTCCAGAACAGCAGGCAGCATGGATTTGTACAGGGAAGATCCTGCCAAACAAATCTAGTTGACTTCGTCGATGGGGTAACAAGGATAAGGGCCATGTGGTATCGTCGCTACCTGGATTTCAGCAAGGCCTTTGACTCAGTACCACACAGAAGACTGATCAGTAAGTTGAGGACCCTAGCAGCAGGAGAAGTTGATGAGGTGGGTGAGTCATGGTTACAGGATAGACAGCAAAGGGTGGTAGTTGGAAGAGAACTTTAGAACCCAGAGCCATAACCAGTGGGGTCCCACAGGACTGGAACCAGGACTGATACTGTTTTAACATCTTCATTGCAGACACATCAGTGGGAATAAAAAGTAAGATCAGCCTCTTTGCTGATGACATGAAGATCTATGTGAAAGTAGATAGTTGGATGGCAAGATTCACCAACAGGACTTGGGTGCTAGAGAGATGGTCAGACACATGGCAGCTAGGATTCAATGCAACAAAAGTGCTTGATTATGCACCTGGGAATAGCTACTGGTTAGGCGGGTGAAGCTATCACCTACTACGGAGGAGAGGAATCAGGATGTACTGGTAATTGGGGAAATGAACCACTCTGTGTAGTGTAGGATGGCAGCAGCAAAGGCGAACAAAGTGCTTGGGTGCATTGCTAGAGTATCACATCCAGAGGAGAGGAGGTCCTTCTGCCCTTGCACAGGTCCCTGGTGAGACCGCACCTGGAGAACTATGTGCAGCACTGGTGACCATATTAAAAGGGACATTAAGCAGCTGGAGGGTTCAGAGAAAAAACGAAAATGATCCGGGGCTGCAGGAGATGCCTTATGAGGACAGACTGAGGGAGCTCAACATGTATTCCTTGGAGGATAGAAGAAAGAGAGGGAACATTACTGAGGTCTTTAAGTACTTAAAATGCATTAACAGGGTTAGCACTGAGGGTTTGTTTAGACTGAAAAGTGGGAGAAAGCATAGGACACAGTCTGAAGCTAGAGGGCGGAAGATTTAGGAGGGAAATGAGAAGGCACTATTTCACAGAAGAGTGGTGACATTGTGAAATGCACTGCCTGATGAATTGGTGGCATTAAGGACAGTAGATAGCTTCAGGAGAGGCTGGGACAGAGTCAAGGGAGGGTCAGGGTGAAATGGGAAGGGGAAGAGGGCAGCAGCAGTTTGCTAAACTGGGTGTTGCACACTCAATCAGACTTGATAGACCATAAGGCCTTTTTCTGATGGCAAATTCGTATGTTCGTAAGGAATCATAGTGGAAAGGAATGGGCAAGGATAAAGAGCTGCAGACAGGGCATGGTCTGCTTTAATAGTGTAGGTAGGGAGAAATGGGCAGACTGGATGGACCAAGTGGTCCTAATTTGCTGTTAAATTCTGTTTCTGTCTCCTTTATACAAAAAATGGTAGGGCTTACTAGGTGTACAGCTACAGACCTAAGCACTCTGCAACACTTTTGTTGTTGCTGTAAATGTTACTTGCTCATGGTCACACAGTATGAATGCTCTGGCTGTGATATTCAAACCCACTTCTCAGGCCTGAAGCTCAGTGCTCTTAACCACTGCGCTGTACTACCTCAACTGGCCTTGCACCTTATCTCACCCAGCATGTCCCTGCATCCTTAAAACAATGCTTTGCAGCATGTATGGTGCAAAAATAAAGCTTAATAAAATATATAACTTGAAAGGTTTAAACAGGCATTCTGGGCTGCATAGATCTTCCTAAATAGAAATAGAGGTGGCAGAGATTCATGCCTGAACACCATTTCCCTGTTTATTTATTTATTAAAAGTTGCATACATTACAGGATAAGGTCTATGAGAAACAGTCTCATTTTCAGAACATCCCAAGTCAATAAAAACAGTAGAATACATGAACTGATACAGCCACAATCAATTAACACTATTGCAGAGGTTATTCCTGCATCAACATTTCTTTTAGACCATGTTGTCATGTCAGCACCTGGGCTTTTGAAAGGACAATGTTTTAAAACTGCTGTCCTTGTTGGGGCACAGCATGCTAAAATTAAATTTGTAGGGTTGCCCAGATAGTGCTTTTGTGAATCCTACCACTGTTTGTCAGACAGTGCAGGTATCCTACCTTGGATCCTACCAGAAATCCTATCAATGACAGATTTAAGATCCGGGGTCAGATAGTGATGGATCCTAGTTAGAATTTTTATTTTTATTTATTTTAGTTTTTGGTAACTGGGTAAGGGCCACTAGGCACAAGTGCCTGTTTTCACGAGGCGAACTGGGAGCACTGGCAGTTAAGTGAAGGTTGTGAGAATCAAACTCAGGTCTGATCTGCTGGATGTACCAAGCTTGTTCACCTCGTTCCTCTAACCTGTAAGCTATACTGTCAGGATTCAGGGATCCTAGGTCAGATATTTAGGATCCGGGGTCAGATAGTGATGGATCCTTGGTCAGATCCAGGAATCCTTGGTCAGATAGTTAGGATCCAGGGTCAGATAGTGATGGATCCTTGGTCAGATCCAGGATCCTAGGTCAGAGGTTAGGATCTGGGGTCAGATAGTGATGGATCCTTGGTCAGATCCAGCGATCCTAGGTCAGATAGTTAGGATCTGAGCTGGATCCTGGAGGGCAGGATCCATGGTCAGATAGTACTGCTATCCTACCACAGCAACCCTCTGCCCAAATGGGAGGTATCCATTGGTATCCTAATTTATAAGATACTATCTGAGCAACACTAAAATTAATACTTTTGTGCTGGATATAAATAAAAATGTTACAAAGTTTTCTATATCCCGGCCCCCTAGTGTTGTCTGACCTCATCCAAAGAAATCCTACATCTGCCCTGGCTCACTTGACACTGTATGAAAACTTCCAGAAGTGCAGGTCTTCTGTCAATAACAGAGTTGGGGCTGAGGCGCCTGACTGTGTTCTGGGTGAGGTGAAAGAATGTGGTGGGGTGCAAGATGATGCTGGTTATCGTGTGTCCAGAGGCAGGCTTCTTGTTTCAACATTTGCTGCTCTGGGATCCTCTGGTTCAGTGGTGGGGGGTGCAGAACGAGGAAGAGAGGGGCCATGGAACAAAACAATGGGGAGGGATTGTGTGTGATTGCCTGGCAGTCTTTTTAATTAATTTTTTTTTTTTTGCTGGCCAGGAAGCAATGTGAGAGCTGAGCAGGATAAATACAATAATCAGAATATTTCTTGGTTAGAATTTTTTTCCTGTATCAGTGATCAAAATTCCACCATATAATTGTGGGCTAGTGCAACCATTGGTGGGCTAGTGCAATTCTGAATCAATTTGTTCCGCTGCTTAGTACAACAAAAAGCTTAAGGCTGATACCGGTAACGTATTTTATTAAAAGTTTTTGACAGAAAGTAATTATAACTCATTCACATTTAACATTTCAGAGGTACAATATCGTTAACATATAATACTAACAGTTCATTACTGTACGGATATCATTAGGTTTCAAATACCTTCAAAACCAGAAGACTTTTAAAACATTTCTGGAGAATGGTCCCATGTGATAATAGTGATCACCAAAAGGCAATCGTTATTACAGCAAGTGCATTATCACAGAAAAGTTATCATTATTTGATAGGAGAGATTATCATTGGAATTTATTTGTGTATAAGTTTGTACAACGGTCATTGCCTATTTTTTCGTTAAATATATTGCAAGTAAGAATACAGAGTCAATATAATTTAAGATCTTCTGTCCGGAAAGGTTTTATTAGATCTAGAACCAGAACAAAATTTGGTGATAAAACAATCTCAAATTTAGTGCCTAAGACTTGGGAACAAATATCTAAAAGGTGGAAATGCATAGTATTGCTACCATTTAATGGTTTTAAATCTTTTTAAAGACTTTATATAGCAAACACTGTAATTGTTATGGATAAATTATTGATATTTGGGTTTGTATAACTTAAATTAATCAATATTATATTGAAACTGAAATTATGTATGTCTGTTTATGTGGTGTTATGTTAAATGTGGATTCAATTACAAAAGAGATCATTTAATCTCAATTTGAAATCCAATAAAGTTTGAAAGCAATTTGGCGATACACACTTGTAAATGGCGGGCACACACAGTACTGTAAGTGTGTGTATGTGGGGGCATTGCCCCTGCACCCCACCTGATTATGGATTCTCAACTCCAGGGAGGTGCATGTCGGGACAGGGCACAGCCCAGTTTAAAAATATTTAAATCCATAGCCGAGGAACAAGCAACATTTTCCCAGCCCGGTGGAGCCAGCCTCCCTACCACCACACCACATGGTTGGTTTGGCAGAGCAGGCACACTAGAGGGTAATAACCCTCTTCCCTATCCCTCCCTTCACCTCTCTATATCCCTTTCTGTGTCTCAATCCACATAGATACATAGACAGTGTCGGCAGATAAGGGCCTATGGCCACCTAGTCTGCCCATTTGAGCTTGTAAGTTCAGTTTATGTTTTCCTAGAAGTCTGTTGCTTACCCTGACCTCCATAATTCCTTTATGTCTATCCATGCATTCTTAAATCCGTGATTGTTTCAGCCCCACCACTTCCTCTGGCAGGGTGTTCCACTTGTCCACCACCCGTTCTGTGAAGAAATTCTTTCTCATGTTTCCTCTGAATCGTCCTCCCTCCAACTTCATCCCATGCCCTCTAGTCCTGAAACATCTTTTCGCTTACAAATAGTGTTTTCCTGCACCCTGTTCCTCCCTGTAAGATACTTGTATGTCTCTATCATATCCTCTCTCCTCCTCTCCTCCAGGGAGTACATGTTCAGTTCCTTCAACCTGTCTTCATAGGACTTGTGATGCAATCCATGCACCATCTTTGTTGCCCTCCTCTGAACCTTCTCTACCCTGTCTATGTCCTTACGTAGGTATGGTCTCCAGAACTGTACACTGTACTCCAGGTGGGGCCTCACTAGTGTCTTGTATAGCGGAATTATGACCTCCTTTTCCTGCAGGTGATGCCCCTGCCTATACATCCCAGCATCCTATTTGCTTTACCTGATGCCTTGTCACACTGTTTCCCTACCTTGAGGTCATCAGAGATGACAACCCCAAGATCCTTTCCTGCTTGGTGCATGCTATATCCTCACCCCCAACTGATATATTGTGCCAGGTTTTTTGTGCCCCATATGCATTATCTTGCACTTCTTTGCATTGAATTTCAACTGCCAAACTCTTGACCATTCTTCAAGTTTCTGCAGGTCCCTTCTCATTCTGTCTACACCCTCTGGTGTGTCTACTCTGTTACAGAGCTTTGTGTCATCAGCGAACAGTGAAATTCTGCCTTCTATATCCTGTGCAATGTCACTGATGAAGTTGTTGAATAGGACCGGTCCCAGCACTGATCCCTGTGGTACCCCACTGGTCACTCTTCCCTCTGTGGAGTGACAGCCATTTACCACCACCCTCTGTGTCCTGCCACCCAGCCAGTTACCTACCCACCACACTACTGTCCTGCCCACACCCATATTCCCCAGTTTGTGTAATAGTCTTCTATGTGGCACAGTGTCAAAGGCCTTGCTGAAGTCCAGATAGGCCATGTCCACTGCCCTCCCTGATCCACCTCCCTAGTCACCCAGTCAAAAATTCAATGAGGTTGGTCTGACATGACCTTCCCTGGTGAAACCATGCTGCCTTGGGTCCTGTAGTCCATTGACAGCCAGATGTTCCACCAATCTCTCCTTCAGTAGTGCTTCCATGATCTTTCCCACTACCGAGGTGAGGCTGACTGGTCTGTAGTTCCCTGCTTCCTCTTTGTTCCCACTTTTGTATAAGGGACTACATCTGCTGTCCTCCAGTCTTTGGGTACCTCCCTGTTTCCAGTGATTGGCTGAACAGGATAGCCAGAGGTTCCAGCCACCACCTCTCTTAGTTCTTTAAAGACCCTGGGTGCACCCCATCTGGCCCCAGTACTTTATCAGCTCTTATTACTTCCAGTTCCTTCAGGACCCTTTCTCGTGTAAAGGGACTTGTGTCCATTTCTGCACCATTCTCACCCTTGTACTCCCTTCAGACCCATTACCCCCTCTTCCTTAGTAAAGACTGAGCAGAAATACCTGTTCAATATGTCAGCTTTACTGTTGTCATCCTCCACTGGCTCCCATCCTCCGCTTCAGTCTCACTATCCCTCCCTTTGTCCTTCTTTTTTCACTTATGTACCTGTAAAAGGTTTTGTCCCTTTAACCACTGATTTTGCAATGTGTTCTTCTGTCTGAGCTTTGGCTTCCTTACTGACTTCCCTGCCTCCCTGTGTTTCTCCTGGTACTTCTCCCTATCCCTTCTGCCTGTGTCTTTTTGTATTGTCTGAATGCAATCTTTTTGGCTTTCACTTTCTTTGCTACCTCTTTGGAAAACCATAATGGTCTCCTCTTTCTTTTCCTCTTGCTAACCTGCTTAATGCATAATTCTGTTGTTCTTATAATCCCCATTTTAAATACTGCCCACTGTTCCTCAATCCCTGATTCCTGTCCCATTCCCCTTAATGCCTCTTTCAAGCATCTCCCATTTTCCCAAAGTCTGCCCCACTAAAATCCAGGATCGTGTTTTGTGTGGTTTGGTTCTGCTCTTTCTGTGATTTCAAACCACAATGACTGGTGTTCACTGTTACCCAGGTGCTCCCCCACTGTTACCCCTCACCTCGTAATCACTCCCCTGGAATTCAGGCAGGTTGCTCATGATAATAGTACCCTCATATGGGTCACCATTTTGATGGTCACCTATATGCTAGTGCTATTATCACATGATACCTGGGGAATGGATTGGAGTCTGAAATGCTATGTATTTACTGTACTTTGACTTCAGCAGGGCTTTTGACTCAGTGCCTCACAGAAGGTTCCTGAGCAAGAAGGAGGATCTGGATGTGACAAGGGATGTAGTAAGATGGGTCTCACAGTAGAGGGTTGTGATTAATGGTGTCAAATGAAAGGGAGGGACTTCACAAGCAGGGTGGGTGCCACAGGGATTTGCCATGTGTACTGCCCCTTCAATATGTTCATCAGTGACATTGGAGAGGTAACCCAGGGCAGGTTGTGCCTCTTCATAGATGACACTAAGCTCTGGGGAGGGTAGATGGCAATGAGGGAATTAAGGAGATGCAGAGTGACATGCAAAGGCTTGAGAAGTGGTCTAAGGCTTGGTAAATGAAACTGAATGCCAAAAGTGCAAGGAGATGCATATAGGGAACAAGAACTCCAGGATAGAGTACTGGATGGGAAGGGCATTGCTGAGTACTACAGCCAAGGAAAGGGACCGAGGGTGATCATTAGTGACTGCCTTAAACTATAAAGCCAGTTCAACAAGGCCTATAGAGTAGAAGTGGGAAAGGAAATTGTTTAACCAGGAAAGGCACACTCAGGGTCACACAGTATACAAATGGGGACCAATGAGATGCAAACCTAGGTCTCCAGGTCTGCAGCTCCGTGCCATAACTACTACACTATACTGCCTCCTATATAGTAAAGAAATACAGTAGGACACTAAGATATATCGGAAGTGGTATTGACAGTGGAAGAAAAGAGGTAAATAATAATAATACCTCTTTATAGATCACTGGTGGGACGACAGCTGGATTACTGTGCCCAGTTCTGAAGTTTGCACCTCAGGAAAGATAAGGACAGATTAGAGCTGGTTCAATGAATGGTGATCTGAATGATTCAGGCCTGCAGGATAGATCTTGCAAGGACTGACTCAAGACACTTGACATGTACTCACTGGAGACCAGACGAGAAAGGGTGATAGAGACCTTCAGGTTCCTGAAAGGAATAAACAAAGTGAACTGCAAGGAACTGTTTAGCATGAGTAACAGTTCAAGAACACGGGGCATGAGTGGGAAACAGACAGAAGGGAGGTTTGGGAAGGATATGAAAATGTTTTATTTTACACACAGGGTGGTGGAACCATGGAACAGTCTGCCAGCTGGGGTGGTGGGCACCAGAACCATAAATAGTTTCAAGTGTGGCTGGAACAGAGCAAAGGGTATAGTGGCTACTCAGGGCAGTAGTTGTAGGGAGGAGCAGGGCATATAGTGAGGGTGGTACCCTGTAAGGACAGTAGATCCCAGGGTTTAAAGGGCACTACATGCAGACTGGATGGACTATTGGTCTTTTTCTGCTGTTATTGTCTATGTTTCTATGCCACTGAGACCACCTGGACTAGTGTCTCGGCTGTCAGAGTCCCTCTTTAGAAAGAGCGCAGACTCCTGTGCTCTGATGACCTTCCTTCTACCCTTTAGACTCCTGTAGTGGATCTCTGCTGGGTAGGACACACTGCACTCTCTCTTTCTCTCTGTCACTCTGAGACTTTTAATATGCTCCCCTTTAGCCAGGTACCTTTCTCTCAGAGATGCAGTCACAAACAATCAGTTACTCCAGTCTTAGAAAAATAATTAATTTATTAATAGACACTGGTTGTCCAAACACAGGAGTAATATTCAGGTATTTAGTCAGACAATAGTACATGTACAAGATAACAAAGAAAGTCTGTGCAATCATGCAAATGAATGCTTCTATCTTTCTTATCAGTTACAAGGTCTAGTTACCTTACTGTTCACACCACGCATTGTTTCCTAGGTCTCCTTTAAAGACACATAGTCTGGCTCTCTCTCTCTCTCTTTCACTCACAGAGATACCCCAGAAAAAGAGAGCTAAAAGAACTGGGTGGAAGCTACTTATACCTTCTGTTTCAGTATGCCGAAGCCGTAGCGACAACTTTACAGTGATATCGTCAACAGTGACAAAATTGACAGATTGCTGTAAAGGTGCTTCAGGATCCCAGCACTCTTTCCCTTGGTCTTACACCCTCCCCAAATTAGCTCTGAGTCAGAGTTAATTAAATTAAAATATGGGGGTGTGGGGGTGAAGCCCAGAAAAAACACATATTTGTTGTCCAAAGGCACAATGCCGACCACAATTACTTGATGGAACATCATGCCATCGCTGTACCATTGCATGGACATATTTTTGTCGATGCGGCATTGATTGATCCCTGTATTTCTACCCAGTGCCCGGTGGACAAGGCTGTGATGCCACTACCATGTACCCAAATTCATCTGACTGGCTGAAATTGCTTCAGGACTGGAATTGTGGGTGATGTCTACGCTGTGACATCATATGTTCTCTGTGTCTCAAGGACCTTCCTCTCAAAAGTTATTTAGCATCTGACAGAATGTGTTAGGGGCAGTTGATACACAGCCCCTCTGCGTCTTTGTTTACCAAGGACAGCATCCCCTTTTCAGGAAGCCTTTTACAATGAAGGTCCACTGCAATTAAGATAACTTGCTGGGTTGCTGAAAATCTCCCAGATAGCCCAGTTTTTGTCACAGTTGTTTAATGCATCCTGGGCCCCACTGCTACAGAGGGTGACTAGCAGCTGACAATATAATTCAGACTAATAGCAACAAAACAAAATTACAATAAATGTCTGTTCATCACACCCTTATGCCGCATCTATTTGTGCACTTTTACACTGAATTACATAACCCACACTGCTTGATTGACATGCTTAGGATCTGTTTACTTGTATTGTGCTGTGCTGTTCTGTCCTGTTGCAATGGTAACCTGGGTGCATATGTGGGTGCAGGGCATGCAGCCTGTACTGCTGTATGGTGTTATTCCTCTCATTCTATGGCTGTTTTGATCTGTTGCAAGTTTACTATGAATTGTTATATTGGAACATTTAGGGGTCCGCTTGCATGCAATGACACGTGTTTCAGGGAAAATGTCTTTTATGTTTTTCTTTGTCACTTACCTTGGATTGTAGTTCTTTGTTTGCTGAAAGGGTGTTAGCATGGTGCTGTATGTGACAATTAAGGGTATACCATCGGTTTGATTTTTTAGCCTGTATTTCAGTATATAACAAGAGACTAATAGTGTTAATGACTACGTAACAGCAGTGCCATCTAGATGTGAGACACTGAAATAACAAAGCCTGGTAGATTTCCTTCTCTGCCTCTATTCAAGTCCAATCTGCATGCCTTTCTCATAGCCTCTCACTCCTGCTCCTGCTTCTGCTAAAGCTCTAAACCTTCCCTTCCTAGCCTGACCTCTGACCCCTACCACCTGTCCCATTCCCTCCCATCCCCACCCCCTCAGCTCTACTCTTCCTTTCTTTTCATGCTCAAAATGTGACATCTATTCCCTGTGTATAGTTAAAATCGTAATGTACGTAGAACTTATAGATATGTAGATATGGTGTACATAACTAGCTCTAGAATTTATAGAACTTACAGATGTGTAGATATGGTGTACATAACTAGCTCTATATTATTATACCCACTGCACAATGTATGTCAAATCTGATACTGTAATGTACTGACTCCCTGTATAATTGCTCTGCTCTACTGTGCCATGTATGTCCCGGGTGGACCCTAAAAAGGACTGTAATTGTCTCAGTGGTCCTACCAGTCACCAAAACTCAAATAAATAAATAATTTGAGGTCTAGTAACAGCAGGGCCATCAAGGCTGTACAATTAGGGAGTGCATCAGTGTTGGGGAATGGTAACAGTAGTGCCCTCTAGCTGTGAGGCTGTACAATCACAGAGTGCAGCAGTGCTGAGGAGCAGCAAAAGCAGCGCCATCTAGATGTGAGACTCTGCGGTAAAGATCCCAGTAGTACTGCCTAAAGGTAACAGCAGCCACCTAGATGTGAGGCTATACAATTTCAGAGTGCAGCAGTGCTGAGGAATGGTAAAACAGTGCCATCTAGAAGTAAGACTCTACATTAACAAGGTCCAGTAGATTTGAGGAATGAGAACAGTGGCACCATCTAGATTTGTGGATCTACAGTTACAGAACCCAGTAATGTTAAGGTATGGTAACAACACAGGAAGGATATATCCTGACTGTTCACCCAAAGTGAAAGATAACTTTTTCAGTATCAGAAAGTTTTTGTTTGACTTAAAATGTCATTACAATTAATTACAAATTCTGGTCAGAGCCACTAGGGCTGCTAATGTAGTGACTTGATAAGGAGCGTTTCACAGTATCCATTTCAGTATTGGGAGCATGTATCAAGTTTTGAAATGCGGCATCACTGACCCTGCATGTAAACAGGGTAAGTGAACATTAGCATTTAAAACTTGGCGCGTGCTGACTGCTGATACTGGGGAAAAAATCTGTGAAGCATTCCTTATCAAGAGACTGTATTAGCAGCCGCGTAACTCTGACCAGACTATTTCTTCAATCTCGGCTCTGAGTGCTGAACCACCATTGATGTCGTTCAAGGAGTGATGTCAAGGGCAGCTGTACACCTGCTGTGCTGCAACAGTAGATCATAGCTGCTGTCTTGAGAAAATCCTGACGGTTTACCAAACAGTTTTCCCTTATTTGTCCATGGGCATTAGTAGCCATCCATTTGTATGCAACATATAAAAAGCAGAAGTGGCAATAGTTTAATTTGGATCCGACTGTTTAATCCCTTGGCAGAACATGCGCTATGGCAGTGCTATCAGTATCCTACCTTTCACTTCTTGGTCACCCACGCCACAATTGCATTGTAAAATGAGCATCATTGTATGTAGTAACCTTCAGCCCTCCCAATCACACCTTAGCATGGGCATACAACATCGTAAATCAGAAACAACACACTACATAATAACTCTGAAGTAACATCAAGCTGACTTACAGCATTATAATGCAACCAAGGACCCCATACATAATATCTCTTACACATATATACGTGTTGACAATAACACTTTGGGCTGGGTGTTGTTGAAGTGAAAGTGTACATTGTCCGTCATTGTAGTGTTTTATTTATTTTGTGTATTCATTGATATTGAGAAGTTGTATGCATACATTTTGTGAGGATTCTTTTATATGGCATCTGTACAGAATCCGGCGTTGATAATCCTGGCGATCAGAATGCCGACCCGAATCCTGACAGCTGTATTCCTGATAATGGCAAGATCGATGTGTGGTGATTGGTGTAGTTTTGGGGATTGTTTATATATACGATGGTGGATGCAGGGGAGGACACTTTGTACAAATTTCACCTTAGTTATCTGCCATTGTCGAAAATACAGCTGTCGGTATTTCAGTGTCTGGATTCTGAGCATCGGATTCTGAACTGGACCCATTTCTATATCTGTAGAATCAGGGGTGTAGCCAGGGATTTCAGATCTGCACACAAGTGGACTGACTGTTACCCCTCCCCACTTGTTGGGGTGTGCTACCCCACCCGGTTGTAGCCACACAGTACACAAATGTACACCAGGACTGTGTTTGTTGCCTCATTTGGCACAATAAATACAACTTTGTATCTCATGACGATGGTTATTGCTATGCATGGGTAAATACAAATGCATGCATTGCTCCCCAAGACACCCACATACCAGCCTAGAGCCTGTAAAATTATATTGTCCTTGGGATGCAAAGACAGTATTAGTGACCAGTCCTTCTAGTTTCGACTCCTATGAATAAAGTTACAGAAAGGTTCAGCATTTTCTTTGTTAGTTCTCATGGAAAAGGAAGCAGTTCAGAGCCTATTTGCTACCCCTAAAATAAAATTGCACACCAGGAGTACTTGGAGAATGCCTGGCTACACCCATGTGTAGAATATCAGGATCACAGATAATTTATTTTAGCGTTATATGCAGGGATTGATATTACCTGCCTTTGATATGCATTACTGTATGAGATATCAAGTGCTGCACCAACACATAGATACAATTGTTGTTACCGCTATCAGGATATGTTACGTATCATTCAGAAAGAAACATTTTTTGATAAAAGGGTTCCATGTGAAAATAGCGAGTGCAGAAGAGCAGGACAAAAATAGTGAAGAGCAAAAACAATGACGCACGCATAGAGTTTGTGGCAAATAACATAATCGCGAAATGGCGACAACAGTACCACAGTGACTTTCTGTGAGGGAATATGCCCCACAGCCCCATTTGTGGGTGGTTTTGCCCTGCACCCCGAATAAATATAACAAGCTCTGGAGGCACAACTCGAGAAGGAGGAAAGCCATAGGTCGCCATTTGGCGATCACTGTTGTTGCCACTCCCCTATGTGGCCATGCTGTTTTCTTCGCAGTTTTCATTCTCGCCCTTTTGTCCTCACCCTCTTGATGGAATATGAAACAATAAGTCATGTTAGGGGATCATCATGTGCAATTCTATTCTTCTTGTTGACTCTCCTTCCCTCATTGGGCACTGTTTGGTTTTCCTTATTTTTGTACTTGCCTTTCCTAAAAGAGACATAAATTCAAGTCCCACAGAGCCACTTGAACAGGGACTATTAGAAAGTCTCAGTTGTTCCATTTTAAACTGCACAATGTTTAACTGGTGGTGGTGGTGTTACTAATTTGAGCAGTTCTCTAATTTTCGTCATTAATTCCTGCTTGTTTATCCTGGATTTGGAGCTGGTGGGGTGGGGAGAGAGTGAGAATGTTAGGGGCATACATGTGTGATGGTTGTATGTGGCAATTCAGTGTTAAACTGGGGAGCTACATGTGTTTGGGCTGGTATGGGGTATTGATGTGGCGTGGGTTGGGTTGGTGCAGGTTGTTATTATAAGGGTAAGATGCTCATAAACATAAATTAACTTTTAGGAAGAGAGATAAGCTGGGATGGTGTTTGTTGGGGTGCTGCACTTGCTGGGCTGGACTGGTATCAATTTAAGCTATAAGTGGGTGTCCTCATATAGCAAGAAATAATGTGTAGTGGTATTTATTGGGATGATGGTAGGGGTCTCATCGGTGTGATGGGCAGGGGGTGGCAATGCTAAACCAGCAGAGTTCTGTGGAATTTACCAGAGCAGATGGATGCACAGGCTACTGAGTCTGTACTGTTTTGGGTGACTGGTTTTATAGTTTATATTATTAGGTTGAGCTCATATAATGAAAAAGTCCTGAATGAGGTTTCATGTGCATGTCACAGGCCATGTCATTCACCCCCCTCAAGTCACTGAGCCTCACACAGAGCAACATAGTAACAATCACACACAGAGACAAACACACAGAGCAACATAGTAACAATCACACACAGAGACAAACACACAGAGCAACATAGTAACAATCACACACAGAGACAAACACACAGAGCAACATAGTAACAATCACACACGAGATAAACACACAGAGCAACATAGTATCAATCACAGAGACAAACACACAGAGCAACATAGTAACAATCACACACAGAGACAAACACACAGAGCAACACAGTAACAATCACACACAGAGACAAACACACAGAGCAACATAGTAACAATCACACACAGAGACAAACACACAGAGCAACATAGTAACAATCACACACAGAGACAACTGCACAAAAGCACGAGAATGCCACAAGCTGCTGGTGCAAGGATGATATGATGCATGGGGCTTGTGGCATTCTCCTGGCACCAATCAGGATCTTCACTCCTATATGTCACCTACTTCCAGTTGAATGCACTCTGTCTAACTTCTAGCATGCCGCTGACCTTTTTATGGGGGCTTGCGCCGAATACTGTTTTGTTGCAAGCCACTGTAAAGAGTGGAAAGTGTTGCAACTGTGCCCAAGGTACTAAAATCAGGTTTTGCTGAAGCAGTTTGACACAGCTGCACAAGAACCAGGCTAATGCAGGGCTTGATGTGAGCCCGCATCAGCCTTTGAAAACTGAGCATACAGAGTCCCACTGGTGCATGCAGCACCCAGACCCTACTCCCAGCACCCTATCACAGACCCTCATTACACATCTGATGCCTGTTATCAGAAGGTATGCTTATGTGTAGGCAGAAAGTTACATGGTTTTGAATGTAGGGTTCCCAGATTGGTTTGACATTTCCTAAAAATTTCATGGTAATAATCCTGTATTCTCTTTTATATTATAGAGCCAAATGTGGTAATTATCATAAAGTTACAGAGTGCTCCAAAGAAAATACTTAACAGCACAGAAGCTGTCAAACTAGGCTTTCTAGGCATTAACAACAAAAAATGGCACACATTAATTTTAGATACAGAAAAAAACTGATAGAGTGTAGTTTCATGTACATAAACTTAGCTCAAAATTGGTATTAGTTAAAATCCTGGTCACTGAACAGTTAACATTCAGCACTTCTTTGGGACCACTGAGAAAATAGTGCAGGGGAGAAGACTAAAACACACTATGGTTTTCTGAATGGAGACAGCAGAGTGCTTCAAGTAGCAGAGTTGTTGTGTTCAACTCCAAAATTGTGTGTTCTTCACTCAGAATCTGGTGAGCTCCCTTTCCTGTAATAGCAAGATGTATTGCAGAGCACCACCCTGCAGCCATAAAAAGGAAGATTTTTTAAAAACAAAATCACATCAAATTTCTTATAACCATTTTAAAACATTCTTAATAAGATTGACTCCATAAAAATATTTAATTGCATTTCTTCCTGAATATTTCCATGAAGAGAGTTCCTTCCTATTCCTCTAGCATTAGATTTCATATTTATGCTAGAAAGAGCATTCTCAGTAACAGGTGCATAAATTATAAATTGATATGAGAACATTTTCTTACAAATTTCTTAATAAAAATTGTGCTAATTCTTAAAAGAATGTTATTGCTTAACTTGGGAAAAATTATAAATAAGCATATCAAACACATTACAGAGATATGTAAAACACTCCTTAGCTACCAATAATTCTGGATTCAGGATGTTATCCTATCCCAGAATGTAAACAGGACACCCAGTGTTTGGGTCTGTCTACCTCCCTCCCTCTCTCCCTTGATATGTGTTTTGTTTTCTGTATTTCCAAATCGACATTGACTAATTACCTATTTGGACCTAGGAGGTGTTTC
Source organism: Neoceratodus forsteri (assembly GCA_016271365.2). Taxonomy (NCBI): domain Eukaryota; kingdom Metazoa; phylum Chordata; order Ceratodontiformes; family Ceratodontidae; genus Neoceratodus; species Neoceratodus forsteri. Next base: position 34,522,342 of record JADMNL010000033.1, read on the forward strand.
ATCTCTCAGGCTTCCTAACCAGTTCAGATGGTATCTCATGTCAAAACAGCTATGCAATTACAGTGAAGTCAATTGGGTGACTATTATAGCACCAATACACAATGGGCGACTGCCTGTGTTGGGTAGACATAAATGGAGCAAAACATCAATGATAGCACAGCTGCCATATGGACTTATGCTGCTAATTGAGTGGCCATTCAGTGATGTAAAGAGAGAAAAGAAACACACTCACCTCCGCTGACAATAGCTTACTCCCACAATCCAGGTGCGATGTGGTGTGGTAATCCCAAGATAAGGGGGGTTCAGGGGCACAGACCCTCATAGGGGAGGCACAAGGAACAACATCATAATCATGCTCCCAATGCTGCTGATGTGGGAGTGTAGTGTGTTCAGACTGATTGGAGACAGAGAGAGAGAGAGAGAGAGAGGGCCATATTGGGTATACAAAAACATTCCAAGGTGAGCGATTGCTGTTGTGAGAAAATGGGTATGGGGCTGCCAGGACCCTGCAAAATCACTCAAATGTAACGTGGTTATTATGAGGTTGCTGAAATGCATGTGGCCAAGATGTGTGGTCACTGTATTGACCTGCAGCTGTATAATATTAGCTGAAATTGTTTTCGCTGAATAATATGCGCTGTGTTGACATGGAACCAGTTCAGAACAGTTGCACTCACCAAATGAACAAAGGCACAGAAGTAATGAAGTTACTTGCAACTCATTGCTTCTGTGGTTTTGTTCATTTGGTAGTGCAACCGTTCTGAACTGGTTGCTTCATATTTCCTGCCTGGCTGCCCAGGTTTGCATCCCACCTGTTCCAGCAGGGTAATACTCAAGCTTCTAATCTACTCTGAATCCTCAATTCTCCCTTCTTTTCTAGATTATCCTCCAATGGATTTTTCTAGCCACATTTCATCCACTTTAAAATAAGCACTATCAAATGTTTCAATTGCAAATGAAGGAGCGAAGGAACTGAACAAGAATATTTAACCTTTCCTCATCAGAACTGTTAAAAAGTAAAATTATGACCTAATTTGAGATCATATTAAAAGTGCCTAGAAGGAGTGGGAAATATTTTAAATGCTGTTTTTATTTATATTTTGGATAGTCAATAATTCAGTGAGGCAGATTGTCCACTTTGCCCATTTCAAATCACAGAAAGGTGATTGTGTTTCATTACATGACTATTTATATAAAAAGAATCTTAGAAATAAATACCTGCAACCTAAATTGTGTTATTATTATTCAATGGCTTTTATCAGCAAGCACTGTCAAATACGTCTACCTTTGTGTGTCACTTTTTAAAGTTTACATCAAATATGAGGTTTCAGTGTTTAGATTCTGCCTAATTCTCATTGAATGGCAATATTTCTATATCTATTCATTATGTAAAACCAATTATCCAATTAATAGGTTTGTGAAATATATCTGTGATTATGAACTGGCGATCGTAAATGGAGCATGCTGATTGGCGAGAGGGTTTCAAAGCCGTAATGATATTGGGCTACATCATCATGGCTTCAGAAAACCTCCGACCACCAGCCTGCTCACTCCCAGAGCAATGTTCTCCACCACCCACTAAGCGAAGCCAGTCAGACATCCACTAAGACCAACAGGTGGAAAAAAAAGCACATCCTCACAATTGCCCCATACCCGTCGCTTCCCAAAGCAGGCCTTCTAAACACACACAAAAAAAAATCTTCTGCCTTTCATTCATAAGTGCTTCATTAGAGAGCTCCAAGTACTGCTCAGCCCATGCTGCCTCGTACAAATGGCAAAACCTACAACCCGCTCCTCAAGCTTGACCCTTACCTTCTCGCTCTCCTCAGAATGCACGGCATGACTCATCTTCACCTCCTCAACAAAAAAACAACAATATTAACGTGCATGAGTAAACTAAATTTCCAGGCATGGGGGGATGAATACCACAACAATTAAGCCTGTAACGAATCCTCCTGCAACAGCACCACCTACTGGCCAAAATATGACACACACAAACTTTTTTTTAAATGTCTACCTACACTCATAAAAAACAGTATTAAAATGTTAAAACGTTTTTTTTTGCATTAAAGGCATAAAATATCAATTAATCCAGTTCATATTACAATAAGGCACTCCAGGGTGAGGTTATCATGGGATATTGTCACTTCTTGGACGAGTTGGACGCACTCGCCTGCGGCCCTCGCGCCCAACCACCCGAGGCATGACGATATCCCATGATATACCACACCCTGTCGCGCCTTATTGCTTAATTATACAATGGCAAGAATTTTTCCTTTTCATCTCATTGGCTACCAGCATTCAAGAGACAGTGATGATATTGAGCAATAACATCACTGTATGTAGGTCTGGCAGACTGATGGCCTCATCACCTGTCAATGTAAACATCTGGATCACTGCCCACCGATTTACCCCAAATCTGTCATGAGCTTTAAGGTGCCGTTCAACATTCTGTCTGACAGAACACTTGATGAAATGTTCACCACTGAAAATGAAAACAATGATCCACAAACGACCACAGCCATGAGTACTGAAAAAAGAAACAAAAACAAGGCATGTAAACCTAGAGGCAACCAAACTAGATAAAATAGAAACCGACCACAATGAAGTGAACTCCTGATGACAAACAGCCTGGGCAGTATGAGTACTACAAGATTGGCTGGCAGAGAAAAAGATAGAGTGTGACTTTAAAACTGTAACCCCACAAAATTTAAACAACATACTCTGAGAATTTTATGCCAGTGTTAGAATTACAAATGGACAGGAATATAGCATTTCAAGTTATGTGGGTCTCAGAGCAGCAATAAACTGCTACATGAATGAGCCGCCTAACAGTCGCTCAATGAATGTCATCACAGACACTGATTTCTAGGCAGCCAACAATGGTTTTGTGGGTCACCTTAAAAACATCAGACAACAGGGCAAAGATTTAGCTACCCACCATCCCTTGATCACTCGCAGTGACCTTGACAAAATAAGAAACTCTGAAGCCCTGAATCCTGAAACAGCCAGAGGTTTAGTCCACTGCATCTGATTCGAATTGCAAATCCACTTTGCTCACCATGGATGCAAGGGCCAGAGACAAGCTTAAACCAGAATCATTCACAATCAAACACATTGAAGATGGACTGACCTATATCACTATGGCATTCAATGAAAAGACCAAAAATCATTCAAAGTACAAGAACATGACAGAGAGAACCTCTGTGGGGCTGTGTTTGAAATCCCCAGGAGCCCGCTCTGCCCAGTCAAAAGTTTTAAACAGTATGTCTCAAAGCTACCGCCCAACCCACCCTACCTGCTCCTCCACCCCTGAAGAAAGCCACAAATTGAGCTGTTGAATGAGGACATTCAATTCACGCTAGAACCTATAGGATTGAACTACTTAAGCAGCATGCTAACAAGAGGCAGTAGAGTGCAGTGGTTTAAGGCTCTGTGCTGCAAATCTAGAGACCTGGGTTTGAATCCCACAGCCCCCAGTTGCATACTGTGTGACTCTGAGCAAGTCACTTAACTTCCTGTGCTCCCAGGTTGCACCTGTAAACAAGCTTTCAGCTTAATGTGTCTCTCCTGGTTAAAAAAAATATATTCAAATATGTAGTTGGCTAATGTTCCATACCAAGGAAACTGAAGTAACTTCTCCTTGGGTGTCAAAAACAAATTGACAACAGGAGGTCTTATTCAAGCTGAACTGAATTAAATTCTAACTTCAGGCAACTTTAGAGCAGAAATGATGCACTCTTATTTGCATAGCAGGTTGGGGAAAGCCTAACTTCACAGTCAGTACCAATACCAATGCTCCACTGACAGAAAGCAGGGGAGCATGGCCTTCACAACCAATGCCAATGCTGTTGCACTTTCAGACAGTAGAGGAATCATGGCCTAAACAGCCCATGCCAACAGTGTTCCACTGTCAGACAGCAGGGGAGCATGGACTTCACAGCTGATTCCAACACTGTTCCACTGTCAGACAGAAGGGGAGGCATGGACTTCACAACCGATGCCAACGCTGTTTCATTGCCAGACAGCCAGGGAGCATGGCTTTCATAGCCAATGCTGTTCCATTGTCAGACAGTAGGGGAGCATGACATTCACAGCTGATGCCAACATGTTTCACTGTCAGACAGCAGGAGGAGCATGGACTTCACAGCCGATGCCAATGCTGTTTCATTGTCAGACAGCAGGAAGCATGGCTTTCATAGCCAATGCCAGTGCTGTTCCATTATCAGACAGTTGGGGAACATGGCCTTCACAGCCAATGCAATCTCTGTTCCACTATTAGAGAGCAGTGAAAGCATGGCCTTCACAACAAATGCCAACACTGTTCCACTGTTAGACAGCAGGGGTGCATGGCTTTCACAGTGAATGCCAAAGATGTTCCACTGTCAGAGAGCAGTGGGAGTAAGCACATCACAGCCAATACCAATGTTGTTCAATTGTCACACAGCAGGGGAGCCTGGACTTCACAGCCGATGCCAACATTCTTCCAATGACAGACAGCAGGGGAGCATGGCCTTCAGAACCAATGCCAACATTGTTCCACAGTCAGACAGCAGGGGAATATAGCCTTTGGAGCCAATGCCAATGCTGTTCTATTATCTTACAGCAGGGCCAATGCCAACGCTGTTCCATGGTCAGAAAGCAAGGGAGCACAGACTTCACAGCTGATGTCAACGCTGTTCTATCATCAGGCAGCAGGTAAGGATTTGCAAGCTCACAGGCTTACCAACAATATACACCAATCATAGCCTGCGACAGCAACTGTCCAGCTTCTCTCTGATGCGGGCTGCAGACCAGGATCATGTCCAAAACTGGACATAAAAATTAAATGTCTCATGAAGTCTTACTGGAGCACAAAACTGCAGCAGAGACAAACCTGGAGTGAAATATTGTCCCACGCCATGGAAGAAGAGCTGCAGGCAATCAACGCATTACCAGCCAAACCAGAAATGAGCTTCATCCCAATGCAGGAAATGAACCGGGACCTCTGCAACCACGCTCAACCAAGCACAAGCACTAACAGTTCCTCCTCATCATCCCAAAAACAAGGAGTTCTTCAATATATAGGGAACACAATGTTTGTGATCAATTTCTACAAATAAGCCTACAAATCAGTTTAAAAATCACCCTGTTCACTTACATGTCTTAAAAAAGCAAAAAAAAAAATGCTAGTTTTAAATAACGTTGCCTACTATTCAACTACATGTTCAGCACATTTCAGACATGGCATATGTCACTATTAAAAAAATGTAATCTAAAATGGTACAACTTTAAAGCCTTCAGTTTAATGAACTATAAGCATGCTGTTTCACCATACATTTTTGCATTACTAGCTCATACTTGCTGAATTGTTGCTATTTAAAAATACAATGTATTTGATTATTTTAAAAGCAAATGAAAAGTTTACATACACTATTTTAAAGTATTGTAACATTTAAAATATTTACACACAACACCTACATCTACAACACAATTGAAGTACAAGTCCTATTCATTGTTAAGAACTATTTTTGTCAAATTGCTAACTTATAAAATTTTACAAAGAAAAACTAATTTAAAAAGCAAACTGTTTCTGTGAATTTTTAAAAACACACCTGCAGTACTAGCGAGCCATTGTATAATAGCAATAAGGCACTCCAGGATGTGTGTTATTGTGTAATAACGTCACTCCTGGGGTGGTAGAAGCACTCGGCTTCACCTCATGCTTCAACCCACCCAGGAGTGATGTTACACAACAACACAGACCCTGTCGTGCCTTATTGTTTGTTGAATTTTGTTGACCCGGTAAGCCCACTGGGCCTAGAAAGTCCCTTTTCAGGGGCAACTGGGAGGAATACAGATGGTAAGCAACTGAAATTGAACTGAAATTGAACCAGATTAAGCTGTTGGTGGTATTTTTTTTTAGTGAATAAAGGAAATTTGGCCAGGACACTGGGAGATTCCCCTACTCTTTCGATAAGTGCCATGGGATCTTTAACATCCACCTGAACTACCACCAATCCAGGCAGATGGGACCTCGGTTTAATGTCTCATCCGAAGATGGCACCTCAGAGTGCAGCACCCTCTCATGCTGCACTACAGTGTCAGTACTGGGATATTAACTCAAGTGCCAGATGTGGGAACTGAACCCAGAGCCCTCTGATCTCCCGGCCTCAGAGCGAGTGTGCTACCTACTGAGCCACTGACACTGACATTGTTCAAATATTGCTGCCAGACTGCTGAGTTATATTCTTGACTATACAGTTTACAAAACATAGACAAGGTAACTGAAACCCTCTTAAGGAGTCAGAATTTGTTCCTCCATTGCTAATCTGGATATTCTGTATTCCTGAGGTATTTGTAATTTAAGTAAAAATTGCTCGTTGCTCCTTTATTGAACAATCTAGTGAAGTCTGGCCCAGGTCTAATCTCAACACTGACTCTGAAAGGCAACATGGCACCCGAGGAGAACTCCATATAACTTACTAAGAATAACTTCAAGGTGAGACATGAAAAAATGGGTGACTTGATACCTTTTATTTGAGCAACAAAGATTTATAAAATGTTTAAGCTTTTGGACTCGGAGAGATTGTAAATTTTTTTGTCCACTAAAGGTATCAAATCACTCATTTTGTTCATCTTTTGTATGAGGAGCAATGTGGCAACTACCATTTTCCATTTAAGATGAGAGGTTTTCTCAGAACCACAAACTTATATCAGTTTTAATCCTATGAGATCAACTCCGAAAATGGAAAGAATGTCATCCCACCAGAAGACTCTGATATTGACCAGCGTGATCTGCTGCCTCGTACATGTAAGTGCCCTGTTACCTTGCCCCTCTTCCCTCAGGTCCAGAAATTAGCAACAGAGCTCAAATAAGTCAGAGACATCTGACCAAAATGTAGGACAGCACGTCCTAAATTATTCCATCAGCTCATAGAGCTTTTTGAAGAAATGCTGTTGGATAAAATATTTTCTGTGAAGAACTCTGCAGAAGAGTCAATGACTGGAAATATTTGCTACCTTTCGCTCTTAACTGCTATGGACCATGCATCCATTTCAGGAGCTACAAGAGGTCATTTCGGTCATAACTAGAGCCATCCCTGAAAATCTGGGGTAGTTCAGGGGCATTGAAGCAGAATGGGGAATGAACATTTGTGTGGTTGAAATATGTGTGCAATGCAGGAAAGCTGTTCAACAACACATGCTGGAGTGATAGGGAATAGCAATAAGAATGTTATTCAGTGGATGATTTATTTTGACAGGAAAAGGGATAGCACTGGCAGTGAAGGCCATACTCCCCTGCTGTCTGACATTGGAACAGCATTGGCACTGGCTGTGAAGGCAATACTCCCCGCTGTCTGACACTGGAACAGGGTCGGCATCGACTGTGAAAGCCATACTTCTCCTGTTGTCTGACAATAGAACAACAAAGTGTTGGCATCGGCTGTGAAGACAATACTCCTCTTGCTGTCTGACACTGGAACAGAGCTGGCACTGCCTGTGAACCTATACTCCCCTTGTTGTCTGACATTGGAACAGGGTTGGCATTGCCTGTAAAGGCCACTCCCCTGCTGTCTGACATGGGAACAGCATTTGCATTGGCTGTGAGAGCCATACTACGCTGCTGTCTCACAGTACAACAGTGTTTGCATTGGCTGTGAAGACAATACTCACCCCTGCTGCCTGACAATGGAAGAGCATTGGTGCTGCCTGTGAAGTTCATGCACCCTCTGCTGTTTGATGATTGAACAGCATTGCTAGCAACTATGAAGTCCATGTGCCCCCTGTTGTCTGACAGTGGATCAGTGTTGGCATCAGCTGTGAAGATGATGCTCCTCTGCTCTGAAATTGGAACAGTGCTGGCACTGCCTGTGAAGACAATACTCCACCTGCTGTCTGACATTGGAACAGGGTTGGCACTGCCTGTGAAGGCCATGCTCCCCTGCTGTCTGACATGGGAACAGGGTTGGCATTGACTGTGAAGGCCACACTACCCTGCTGTCTCACACTAGAACAGTGTTGGCATCAGCTGTGAAGACAATACTCACCCCTACTGTCAGATGATGGAACAGCATTGCTATCAGCAGTGAAGTCATGCTTACCTGCTGTCTGATGATGGAACAGCATTGCTATCAGTTGTGAAGTCCATGCTTACCTGCTGCTGATGATAGAACAGCGTTGACATCAGCTGTGAAGTCTTGCTCCCCTGCTTTCTGACCATGGAATAGTGTTGGCATTGGCCCTGCTGTAAGATAATAGAACAGCATTGGCATTGGCTCCAAGGCTATATTCCCCTGCTGTCTGACTGTGGAACAATGTTGGCATTGATTCTGAAGGCCATGCTCCCCTGCTTTCTGTCATTGGAAGAATGTTGGCATCGGCTGTGAAGTCCAGGCTCCCCTGCTGTGTGACAATTGAACAACATTGGTATTGGCTGTGATGTGCTTATTCCACTGCTCTCTGACAGTGGAACATCTTTAGCATTCGCTGTGAAAGCCATGCACCCCTGCTGTCTAACAGTGGAACAGTGTTGGCATTTGTTGTGAAGGCCATGCTTCACTGCTGTCTAATAGTGGAACAGAGATTGCATTGGCTGCGAGGCCATGTTCCCCAACTGTCTGATAATGGAACAGCACTGCATTGGCTATAAGCCATGCTTCCCTTCTGTCTGACAATAAAACAGCATTGGCATCGGCTGTGAAGTCCATGCTCCTCCTGCTGTCTGACAGTGAAACATGTTGGCATCAGCTGTGAATGTCATGCTCCCCTGCTGTCTGACAATGGAACAGCATTGGCTATAAGCCATGCTCCTGGCTGTCTGGCAATGAAACAGCGTTGGCATCGGTTGTGAAGTCCATGCTCCCCTTCTGTCTGACAGTGGAACAGTGTTGGAATCAGCTGTGAAGTCCATGCTCCCCTGCTGTCTGACAGTGGAACACTGTTGGCATGGGCTGTTTAGGCCATGATTCCTCTACCTTCTGAAAGTGCAACAGCATTGGCATTGGCTGTGAAGGCCATGCTCCCCTGCTTTCTGTCAGTGGAGCATTGGTATTGGTACTGACTGTGAAGTTAGGCTTTCCCCAACCTGCTATGCAAATAAAGTGCATCATTTCTGCTCTGAAGTTGCCTGAAGTTAGAATTTAATTCAGTTCAGCTTCGAATAAGACCTGTTGTCAATTTGTTTTTGACACCCAAGGAGAAGTTACTTCAGTTTCCTTGGTATGGAACATTAGCCAACTACATATTTGAATATATTTTTTTAACCAGGAAGACACACTAAGCTGAAAGCATGTTTACAGGTGTGACCTGGGAGCACAAGGAAGTTAAGTGACTTGCTCAGGGTCACACAATATGCAAATAGGGGCTGTGGGTTCAAATCCATGTCTCCAGGTTTTCAGCTCAGAGCCTTAAACCACTGCTCTATACTGCCTCCTTGGGTAAGTGACACCTCACCGCCAGTCTCAACCACCCAAGTCAATCCCCCTACCCCTGCCTCCCCAGTCAATTTATTAAAAATGACCCAGTTAGCAGCTGGTGCAGTGCCTGGAGCCAACAGCTGATTCAATGAAAAGTCTGGGGAGAAGGGCAGAAGTGGGAGTTGCTGTGGAATTAGCTCAGGTTGCCTATGATAGTCTAGCTTGCCTTTTCGTTAATTAATTGACTGAAGGTCCGAAAGTGTACATTTTGGCATAAATTTGGTACAGGTTTATTCTTATTGTAACTCTTCATGCTGGAGTGGGTGGGTGATGGGAATCAAGCAGGGTAACAACACAGGAAAAGAAAATATTTTAAAAAGCCGTCTTTCAGGCTAAATCATTGGGTAATACTGTGGTATGTGAAGCTAATTGTTCATGCTTTCTGCCCAGTCCCTGAGAAGCGGGCACCAGCAAATGAAAAGGCCCCCATGTTGTGAAACTTGCGGCATCACTTACAGCTTTTACACAAGCCAAAGGACATTCTTCAACGCTGAGGTAAGTAGGCAGATTGAGACAAAGTCTTATCTGTCCCATGCCTTCCTTTTTGCCTACATCTTGAAAAAAATTATACTGCAAGTGAAGTGCAAGTTTGTTGCTACAGTAGGTTGTCTAGCCCTCCCTCCTTTATGAAAGCACCAGATAATCGGGGGGCCTTCAGGCAACTTTAAGTATTTCCATGGTATCCGTTGTTAGGCGCTGTGATTAGGGTGCCATAGTGTGGGCGCCACAATAAGGGTGTGGTGATAGGGGCAATCTGGATTTTAGATCGTCCGCACTCACGACCAATTGGGCATCCATAACTTTGTGCCCTTTCATGGCATGCCCCCCACCAGGTTGTTATGTTTGTTAGTAAGGGTGTGGGGGTGGGAGGGCAAGACCCCCTGCAAAACTATGTTTTTCCAGACAGTCCTGAGGTGCTGTCAGTTTAGGATGCGGGATGCTGCCACGTTAATTCAGGCAACATAATTCTGGTGCCTAAAGGACCTCACCCACTGACTGCGCACGTTGTGGGTGAACCCATTTCTATAGAACAGATCAGAAGCTTGAACTCACAGACTGCATAAAAGTCTTCCTTTATCTTGCCATATCTCCTGCCACAGGCCTCTGGTTCCACTGCTGCTTCCCCACCTGGCTTACTTCCACGTTATTCTTCTGGTTCCATTTCTGCCTCGGATAAGCACTGCAGACTTTCTACCCTTGCAGCGAGGCATGCACTGCTCTCATTACCAAGAGATATAATTAGTGAAACGAGTATGTTTATTTATTTATTTGATTATTGTTGTTTTTATCTTTATTTATTAAGCACGATTCGCTCAACTATCAGCGTTCTACATGTTACAAAAATGCAAAATAGTCGATTCAAGTAAAAAATGCAAAACAGGACTAAAATAGTTTGCAAATCGAATATTAAACCAATGAGAAATAAAGCAACACTGTCAGCCCTTTTGTATCATATTATTTCTAGTTAAAACCCACTTTTATGATTGCTTACCATCTCTAAAATTCATCAGTGTTACATAAGATCCACACAAATAGATACTCTGCCACTTTTATTGGACCAACAGAGTTGTTAAAAAAGAAAATAGGTGCTTTGAGCTTTGGATTACACAGAATCCTTACGTCAGAAAGATGGTGAAGGATTCTATGTAAACCAAAGGCTCAATGCACCTAAACACAGAAACATAGACTTTGACAGCAGATAAGGACCGCATGGCCCACCTAGTCTGCCCATTTCCCTACCTAACTGATAAGCTGCAGATCCTAGTTAACCAACAGTCTACTTCCACCTACCCCCAACTAGAATTGCCTTATGTCTGTCCCATGCATTCTTGAATTCCCCGTTTTGACTCTATGACCTCCTCAGGAAGGCCTTCTATGCATCTACAACCCTCTCCATGAAGAAATACTTCCTCACATTACCTCTGAGTCGTCCCCCTCTATCTCAAATTGTTCCCCCTTGTTCTTGCACATCTGTTTTCTGAAGATGTTGCCCTCTTGGACTTTGTTAATTCCCTTGAGGTATTTGAAAGTTTCTGTCATGTCCCCGTCTCCCTCCTTTCCTCGAGGCTATACATATTAAGCTCCTTTAGTCTTTCTTCATATGTCTTCTGGTGCAGACCCTGCACCATTTGGTGCCATCTCTGGACAGCCTCCACCCTGTATATGTCTTTGCGAGATGGGGTCTCCAGAACTATACACAGTACTCAGATATGGTCTTACCAACTGTCTGTACAGAGGGCCAATAACTTCCTATTTTCTACTGGTGATGCCTCTCCCTATGCATCCCAGTATCCCCCAGACCAATTTTCTTTTTAACAAATCTGTTGGCCCAATAAAAGGTAACATCTATTTGTGTGAATCTTGTGTTACAAGGACCAATACGGCAACAAGAATTTCTGTGTCATCGATGCTCCATAGAAACATAGACTCTGGACGGCAGGTAAGAGCCCTGTCCCTACCCGTCTGCCTACTTTTCTACCTTCATTTTTGCTGTAGACAATGCTTGACCCTTTGATTCCTTGTGCCTATTGCAGGAATGTTTTGACCCCACCACTGTCTTTTTATCTCCAGCAACCTCCAGTGGAAGGTTGTTCCGGAATCAATCACTCTTTCTGAAGTATTTCCTCCATCTTTCCTGAATCTACCACCCCTCCAGCTTCTTATATTCCATTGTTCTGAGCATCTTTATCCTGAAAATGCTCCCCTTCTGTACCTTATGAACCCTTGTGAGGTATTTAGAGGTCTCTATCCTATCCACCCTCTCCCTCCTCTCCTCCAGGGTGTACACGGTGAACTCCTTTAGTTTCTGTTCATAGGACCTTTTATTCACACCCTGCCATTTTGGTGGCCCTACTCTGGACCATCTCTACTCTGTATATCTCCTTCTTGAGATGTGGTCTCCAGAACTGGACACAGTACTCAAGGTGGGGTCTCACCCGTGATCTACATAGGGGCAACACCACCTCTTTCTTTCTGCTGTGATATCCCTTCCTATGCACCCCATCATCCTTTTGCCCTCCTGACTGCATTGTCTGCCTGGCCACCTTTAGGTCATCAATATGATTACCCATGGTTTCTTTTCTGTTGGTCATTGTCAGTATCACTCCACCCATTTGTACTCCAACCTGAGGTTTCTATGGCCAAAGTACACTACTTTGTACTTTTTGCATTTAAACCCAGCTGACATATCCTTCACCACTCCTCCAGTTTTTCAGATCTCTGCCCATCCTTTCTATCTCTCCAGAGTGTCCACTCCGTTGCTGATCTTGGTGTCATTTCAAGGAGGCAGACCTCCCCTCCAGCTCCTCTGCTCTGTCACTTATAGAGACATTAAAGAGGACTGGTCTCAACACTGAACACTGATGTACCCGCTGGTTCCCTCCTTCCATGGAGTGAACTCTGTTTACCCTACCCTCTACATCCTATCCCTACCCAGTTTCTTACCTGATTGCCTATACCCAAGCTACCCAGCTTGCTTACACGGTCTCATATGTGGGACAATGTTGAAAGCCATCTGTGAACCACTCCTCTCTAGTATAACTCTATAAATTGCTGAGATCTATAAACTGGGTGGAGAATCAGAATCCATGTAGAGTAGAGTACAAGTTTACTTCCACCAGAGAATCAAGCATCTGGTACTGTGGGGTTCGATCTCACAAACTCTGTTGAATGTCTGGGTAAAAACTCAAATTTTTTTTGACTGGTGCAAACCAGTCAAACTGCACCAGTCAAACCAGTTGAGCTGCAAAGATCTGAGCCAGCTGCAAAGTAGAAAACCCATCCCCCACACTCGTGCACCCTCTTCCTCTTTTCTTCATCCATGCTGCACCATGCCAAGGATGCCAGTTGGTCGGGGATATATTTTTTTTGACCATGTGAAATGTGTAGCAGGAGGACTGTGGTTCAAGATATGGAGTTCATACGGTTGAACTTTGGAGAGGTTCCCACAGCCCTACTGTAGATTCACTGGTTCTGCTTTTTCAGTGCTGAATGTATACTCCTGTTCTCTCTTGACCATCGCTTCGTGCACTAGTCCCCCGCCCCATTACTCGACTTATCTGGGACTTACCTTATTCTACCGTGTCCTCTGCCACAGGACTGCTCAGAAGGGCTCAGGCATCAGTGTGGAACATGCAGTGGACTAGACAGTCACCCAGAATTGGTCAGAGGACTTTTTGCTCACTTTCACCCTGGGGCCCATGTGACAACTACCCAAAGTATGTGCTTTTCCTCCACAGAGATGTCTCAGAATAGGGCATGGGGACCCCTTCCCTATTTCAGTTCTGTAGGACTCATGTTCCCCCGCTCTGCAAGGGATGCTCAATCCTCCCTACCCCAGCCAGTACCTGAGCGACCTGCCTCCATTCCTGAATCTGGGCCACCGATGTGGTATGATGAGGCAACCAGTGCCTTGGCCCACCATACCACTGGAATGGCTGATGCCAGTCTCTTAACAGCAGTCAAAGGATGGGTGTCCAACTAGCAGGTCGGAGGGTGCAAAGCATGCAATGGGCCCATCATCATCATCATCATCATCCATCTACATCAGGATTTCCCCAATTTTTTCTCCCCAGACACCATGATGTGCCACATTGTACAGGAGTACGTGCATGCATCAGCATGCCAGTGTCAGTAGCATCCTACTCCAACAAGTGCCCTCGACTCAGCTTGACATGCAGCCATCACGCCCAAAGGAGGAGAGGAAGGCTGTGAATGCTCTGATTCTGACAGAATGGAATTCCATTGGGAGCAGAATTCTGACATTTTGCATGCAGAATATATTTTAGTGGTTTAATTATCAGCAGTTGTCATAAACTGCAGGTTCTTTTCCTGCAAGTCTAACTACACTGAGTCAAGAACAGCTTGTTCATCTATGAGATCACAAGCTGTGCCTAACAACAATAAACAGCTCATTGCCTGATGACATCACCATGTTCTACAAATGACTGTGATGCAGTATTAATATTAAACAGACTCAGTCACTGATATTACTGGAGCTACAGGTGAGGCCAGTAATTCATTTGAGAGACTATCCATGGTGGGTTGCACTTTTTAATTATGATGGCTAGTTTTTATTATGTAAGTAATAAGCCATGACAGGGGTGTGCATTATAGTATTTTAATGCAGCCCAGAGAGGATGTAACAAAGCATGAGGCCAGATGGTCGAACATCTTTACACCCCAGGAAGTGCCTTAAAATCCTAGAATGCACACCCTGGTGGGGGCTTATTACACTTATAAAATGTCTTAAAGTAGTTTTAGGGAAGGAAAATTAGATTTGGCACCTGACCATGCATATATAAATTTAATGCACAGTCAGGTGATGTCTCTAAACCAATACAATTTCAGGATTTTTTTCTTGCCATTTTATAATTATTTATTTGTCATTTTAACCAGGAAAAGCACACTAAGCTGTGATAGCTTGTTTCCAAGTGCATCCTGGGTAGGGAGTACACAGACCCATTGTTCTAATGGGAGAATGCTAGCCATGACTGGTATGTGGAGGCAGACTAGGTAGGCACCATCAAGGTTGACTTGGTGGGCCAAGCAGTCCTTTTCTGCTAACAAATTCTATGTTTCTATGACAGCAGGAAACTACTCTCTTCATTGAGAAGTGTCATGGAATCTTTCATCTCCAACTGGACAGTGGCTGGTGAGAGGGAGAGGGACCTCAGATTAGCATTTTATGTGAAGGCAGTAC